>CM040823.1:44312476-44696228 GCA_022828995.1 Vimba vimba | reverse complement strand
AAGGCCTTCATGCCAAATCGAATCAAAGGCCTTCTGGAAATCTACAAAGCAAGCGAATAGTTTGGTTTTGTTTTGGTTGATGTATTTGTCGATCAGGGTATGCAGGGTGAAGATATGGTCTGATGTTCTCTGATCTGGCTTGTGCTCAGGACACTGTGCTCTGAGAGGAAGTGGACGAGTCTCGTGTTGATGCTGCAGAACATCTTCCCCAGATTTGCTGCTCACACAGATGCCTCTGTAATTGTTGGGGTCTGAAGTGTCTCCACTCTTGAATATGGGCGTTATGAGTCCTCTATTCCAGGTGTCAGGGAAATGGCCAACACTCAGAACCAAGTTGAACAGTTTTCATGATGGCCAATTTGAATTTGGGGCTTATAGTTTTCAGCATCTCGTTAAGGATGCCGTCTGGTCCTCTTGCCTTTTTTGTTGGCAGAGCCTGTATTTTATCCATCAGCTCTTCTTCTGTGATTGGTAGTCTAGTGGATTTTGGTGTTTGCCAATTATGTTTTCTATATGGTTTAATTTTTCATATATTTGTGTTTGTTTTATATTCATGTCTAATTTGCTATAAAGTTGTTCAAAGTGATTTTTCCAGGTGTCTCCGTCTTGTATTGTAATTTGTTCATGTTTCTTATTGTTTAGGAGATTCCAGTTGTCCCAGAAACTGTTTGATTGGACAGAATCTTTTGAGCTGATTTTGGATGTACTGTTCTTTCTTCTTTCTGAGTGTGTTTTTATATGTTTTTAAGCTCCTCAGAATAATGAAAACGTAAATCTGAGTCGTCTGGTTGTCTGTGTTTTTGGTTTGCAAGCTGTCTTAAATTTTTCTTTATTCTTTTACAATCCGAATCAAACCATTTTTCATTCTTTTGTTTTTGCTTATGGTTTTTCTTAGTGGTTTTAAGGTTAGATATTGTTGCCAGATAATCAAATATGTAATTTATGTTTTCTACAGCCAGATTTACGCCATCTTCATTATGAGGATAATCATAATCTATGAAGTTATCCATTAATAAGCACACTTGGGGGTGGTCGAGTGCGGTCAGGTGTTGTTCAGTGCTGTTTTGAACCCATCTGTAGATGTTTTGGATGTTGTACAGCTTACTGGGTTGTGGGTGTATGTTAGTATTTTCTTCCCTTTTTATATACAGAGTAATTTGGCTGTGATCCGATAGGGGTGTTAGTGGTTTGACCGTGAATGCTCTGAAAGAGAATATATCTAAGTCTGTGATCATGTAGTCAACTGTTGAGCAACCATGAGATGAGCTGTAGGTGTATCTCCCTAGAGAGTCCCCTCTCACCCTGCCGTTGACCTCTGACCCTGCCGTTGACCTCTCACCCTGCCGTTGACGAGGTACAGACCGAGGCTTCGACAGAGCTCAAGTAGAAGCCTGCCGGTTTTATTCACCTGAGCATCAGAGTTAGTCCTTGAAAAGTTAACATTGTTTTGCTGAAAGCTCTGTCCAAATATATAATTATTCCCATTGTCTGTGGTGTAGTCGGGTAGGGATCCGGTTCTGGCGTTGAGATCCCCACACATCAGCACACTTCCCTGGGCCTGGAAGTGGTTGATTTGGCTGTGGAGGGTCTCAAAGATGTTCTCGTTATAGTAAGGAGATTCAGAGGGAGGAATATACAGAGCACATAAGAATATGTCTCGTGTAGTTTGACTGAGCTGTTTATTGATTTTAAGCCAGATATGCGATTCTTCTTTTTTGATTAGTTGGATGTACTTGTCAATTTCAAGTTTGTGCCAGATTATGATGCCCCCTGAATCTCTCCCGCGTGTAACTTTTTTGTGTTTTTGGGACGATATGATTATTTCCCGATATCCTGGGGGACAGAGAGTGACCTCATCAGTTCTGCGCCATGTTTCCTGTAAGATTATTATGTCTATATCTAAAACACTTTTCTTAAAATCCAAGGTTTTGATTTTACATCCAAAACTTGATGAGTTAATGCCTTGGATGTTCCACACTGTGATTGTCAGTGGTTTCATGCGGTCAATAAACAATTTTTTACATTCCTCTAGAATAGAACCAACTCAACTTGGACCCGTTTAAAATGTAAACATGCATACATTACATATTTGTATTGTTATTGGTAGTGTTTTTTTTTTTTTTTTTATATATATATACATGCGTATATACACATATACACATGCATATATATATATACATATATATTAATCGGTTGCACCTGTTGAATTTGGTGTTTTTTACTCACGACTAGTCCATCAGCCGTGTGCAGATCAGGTTGAGCATGTCCTTGATCTCTCTCAGACTGGTGCTGTGCGTGTCGTTTGGGCCTCTCAGGGCTGCGGCGTAGCTCAGCGGCTCCTGCTCGGGTCTGTGGACGTCTGGCTGTGGGGCTGATGACCTCTGCGCTGTCGAGGTGTTGTTATCCAGCGCCGGGGCTTCTCTGGGTCCTGGCTGTTTCCTCCGCTGGTATGGTGGCCTCGGGTCTTGGCGTTGCTGACGGTGGTGTTCGTGTATGGGATGTGGAGGCCGGAAGCGTGGGCGCTGGGGTTCAGGCTGTGGGTACAGCGGGCCGGGGCGATGGAGTCTCCAGGGCTCGGGTGGATGCGGCGGGAAGACGCTGTGTGCTGGTGCTGGGATGAAGCGTCGCGTTGGTTGAGGGTAGTTGGATTCTCTCTGACTCTTTGAGGGACTGCCAGGGGTTCGGCCGAGGGCAACATCTTTAAGATTTTTAGCAAAGACATTCACACTGTCTCTACGCAGGTGGACGTGGTCATGGAGATTGTGAATGTCCAGTGTAGGGTGATGTGCCAGATGAACATTTGGCAGTCCAGCACATCCGCGTGAGATGTCTGTGTTGACTCTCTGTATAGTGCGGGGGTGGAAATCGGTTCTGGGAAGGATGGTGGAGATGATTATTTTCGATGTTGGGAAAGTCTGTGTTGCTTTAATTGCCACCTGTGTAACGGACTGTGCCACTCGTTCCTGTTGTGTCCTCAGGTCGTTTGTTCCCACATGTATGATGATGTGACTGGGGTCACCAAGTGTTTCTTTGCTGATTTGTTGGAGGGCACTCTCTGTGTTTGGGCACCAAAGTTTTGAAGATTTGTGGTTGGGAAAGAGCTGTTTTTGATTGATAAACCTGCCATTAGAGTCCATTAAGATGACTATTTCTGCCTGGATGGGACTAGGTGTGCTTTCTCGATCCTGTGTGTGGGCTTCCATCCGTGCTGTTGGCGTGTGGATCTCAGGAGGCGTCAGGACTGGCTGTGCTGGGGTCTGGGTGGCATTCGAGCCAGGCTGTATGACGGTTTCTCTCTGCTCTCTCAGACTTTGCATTTCTCTTTCTCTGAAGATCAGCTCCTCTCTGACACTTTTCAGCTCTCTGTTTAGGGTATCTCTGTCCTGCTGCAGATCTTTTATTTCGCCTCTCAGCTCCTCAACACTAGTTTTAAATTCTCTTGTGAGCTGATGAAGTTTGTTTTCTAGGTGCTGTATGCGCTCGCTGGATGTTGTCTGCGAGAGCACCAGTTCTCTGAGCTCCACCAGTTCGACCTCCTGTAGGGACAGACTGCTCCGTATCTGAGTGACGGACTCCTCCAGCTGTGAGTCACAGTCCAGGGTGGCCTCCTCCTCCTCTAGCTCCGCCCCTGATCTCTGGGACTCAACATGGCTGCCTGTACTCTCTGTCTGCTTCTCACTCTCTGCCAGTGCTTTGAGGCTGGTAAAGTTGGCCTGGACAGAGCTGAGACATGCTTCATTCCCTTGGAACATTATAGTTCCATTGTGGTATATATTTACAGTCAGAAAAGCTTTGCTAGTGTCTCCTCCTTCTTCATGGATTTGAATTTGTCTCCCATTACAGATGCCGAGTTTTTTGAAGTTCTTGTAGTATTTGCAGATGCCTGTGTGCCAAGCATTACAGTTTTCTGTGTGGAGCAGTAGATTGGTGATAGTGGACTTGTCTCCTTTTTGAAGATAGTCAGCCATTAAAGTCTCTGGGTTTTTCTTAAGTAGATTGTGTTTATATGTTTTCTTGTCTTTAGCTGTCTTTATCTTCTGTGGGTATGTGATGGTTCGGGGGAGGGGCGCGGCTGCCTCTGTTCCCTCCATTCTCAACTGCCACTGCTGTCACTCACTCACTGCTCTGTTGCTAACTTAGCTCTAGTCAACAAGTTATTCGTCTCTTTCTTATCTTATTATTTTCTAGTATTGAAAATAATGTAGTTGAAGGTGTCTTGCCTGTTTGTTGGTTGATGTTGTTGGATGATTTCTGCTCTGTGGTTCTGCTGTCTTCTTTGGTGTTCAGTGTTGCAGCTCAGAGTGCTGCAGATGTTCACGATGTGTAGAAAATTTGTTGAAAAATAAATAAATAACTGATTCACAGTTATCCTGTAATTCCCCCTGTTTTAATCTTCAGTTTGATGTCATTTTTGTCGAGTTTGGTTCTTTCTAGAGGTGATAAAATTGTTGAATTTTAAGAGCTAATGTGAAGCATGACTTCTAATGTCAACTCAATTCAATTCAATTCAATTCACAATCTCTCTCTCTCTCTCTCTCTCTCTCTCTCTCTCTCTCTCTCTCTCTCTCTCTCTCAATTCAATTCAATTCAATTCAATTCAAATGAGCTTTATTGGCATGACTGTGTAAAATAGCACAATATTGCCAAAGCAATAGACATATACAAACATGTACGCACAGGTAGATAAAAAAAAGTGAACAATAAAACATAACATTTCCATAAGCATAAATATATCACAATGAAAAAAATAAAATAAAATAAATAAGTACAGAGAGCAGTTTAAGGGAAGAGGGTTCAGCCCTTGTCCCTCATATGATGGCAGGAAGACACACACTGCGCTGCCAGGAGAACACACTCTTCTTTCTCTCCCAGAATATAAGACAGTTTGTCTATGAGGGCTCGCTTGTTGGAATTGGGGTAAAATCTGAGCTATTAGTGTGAAATAAGAGTCTCTGATGTGTTTGTACTTGCTGCACTGGGTGAGGAAGTGCAGCTCGTCCTCCACGACTCCATCAGTGCAGTGTGAACACAGTCTGAGCTCTCTGGCTCTCCAGCTCGGCTTGTGTCGGCCCGTCTCCACACACACACTGTGGTCACTGATGCGATACCTCGTCAGGAGCTTTCTCTGACCATAGTTACTGATATCGGTCAGGTATGGGGCCAATTTATAATCAGACTTTATTTTGTGGAAGTATTTTAATTTATTACTTGTGTGACCTTTATCTGCCAGTCTTGTATGTATTCTTCTTTGGTTATGTTCCCTATTTCCTTTAGTTTTGCGTGTCTGAACTGAATTGTTGGATTAAGTTTGTGTTTTTCCACTAAATGTGTCATGGGGTCGCTCTCGGGGTGTCCTGCCCTGTGTCTGAGAGCGCAGTGATGGTAACTCTCTGTCTGCGCGTCTGATAGATGGAACCAGAACTTTGCGGCTCTCTTCTGGATCTCAGATAGGAGAGGGAATCTGCCTAATTCTGCCCGGCAACCCAGACTCGGAGCGTTTCTGTGAGTTCCCAGGATGTTCTTGCAGAACTCAAGGTGGAAAGTTTCCACAGGGGTTTTGTCCCAGGAATCGTAATTTAGTTTAAATTTGGGGCCCCAGATTTCACAGCCGTAGAGGAGGATGGGTTTGATGATGCTGTCAAAGATTTTCAGCCACAGTTTAATGGGTGGGTTAAATTTGAACAGGGGTTTTCTTATACTATAATAAGCCCTACGTGCTTTATCAGTCAGATCTTTCACTGCAGTGTCAAACTTTCCAGAAGCTGAGATTGTCAGACCCAAATAATTATAACAGGTGACATGATTAAGAATGGTTCCCCCAAGTGTAAATGTGTATTTGTTGTCAGTAAGGCGAGGTTTCTTCTGGAAGATCATGATCTTGGACTTGTCCATGTTTATGGGTAAGGCCCAGCCGCTGCTGAACTCCTCCAGGAGCGAGAGGCTTTGGTGCAGACCCTCTTCATGAGGAGACAGCAGCAGGAGATCGTCCGCGTACAGGAGGCTTTTGATCTCTCTGTCCTCGAGGGTCAGACCAGGACAAGAGGACTTCTCAAGTGTTGATGCCAATTCATTAATATAGATATTAAATAGAGTCGGGCTGAGGCTGCAGCCTTGACGGACTCCTTTAGTTTGACTGAAATAATCAGTGCGTTTGTCGTTAATCTTGACGCCGCATTTGTTCCCATTGTAAATGTCCTTTATGATGTCATATGTCCTTCCGCCTATTCCACTTTGAATTAGTTTTAGGAAAAGTCCATTATGCCAAACCGAATCGAAAGCTTTTTAAAGTCAATGAAGCAGCCGAATATTTTCCCTTGTTTTGTTTGTTGGACGTGTTTTTGTATGAGTGTGTGGAGTGTGTAGATGTGGTTTGATGTTCTCTGTTTAGGCATAAAGCCAATCTGACAGCTGTTGAGGATCTTGTGTTCTTGAATGAACTGGACTAGCCTGTCGTTGATGATGGAGCAGAAGAGTTTGCCCAGATTGCTGCTCACTGTGATGCCCCTGTAGTTATTTGGGTCGTACTTCTCACCTTGTTTATAAATTGGTGTAATCAAGTTTTCTTTCCAGATCTCAGGAAAGTGTCCTGATTTTAATGAAAGATTGAATAATTTCAGAATAGCCTCTTTCAGTTTGGGGCTGCTGTGTTTCAGCATCTCATTAGATATTAAATCCACACCACAGGATTTTTTATTTTTTAGGGATTTGATCTTGTCTGTCAGTTCGTGTAGTAATATGGGCTGGTCTAACTGGTTGAGCTGGTCTTTTACAGTGCGTTCCAGGGTGTAGAGTTGGGAGGTCAGATGTTTTGGGTGAGGGTTGGTTCGTTTTGTGAATAGAGTTTTCCAAAATGTTCTGTCCAGATGTTTGGGTCATAGATGGGAATGTGTTTGGGTTCTTTTGATTTATCTAAATTATTCCATAATTCCCCAAAATAATTCTGATCGACTGCCTCCTCAATCTTATTAAGCTTTGCTTTCATGTGATCAGCTTTTTTCTGTATTAGGAGTGACTTGTATGTTTTGAGGGTTTGCTGATATTCGTCTCGTGTTTGTTGGTTTGCAGGGTCTCTGTGTTTTGTATTTGATAAAGATCGTAAATCTTTTCTTAATTTTTGGCATTCCTAATCAAACCAACCATCTTTAGCAATTTCTTTCTTACATCTGTATTTTGTTTTTTTTCTCAGGGCTTTTCTGACCACTGTAGAAAATATTTCATTTAATTGATGAGTTGCTAAATTGATAGTTTTCTTCTCTTCGCTAAATGAAGTAAATAGGAATGAATCTATCATGTTCTGAACACGAGTGCAGTGGAGCTGGGCTTCATACTGGGCAGGACTGTCTTTACTCCTTTACTCTCTCTCCCCCTCTCTCTCTCTCTCTCTCTACTCAAATTCAAATGAGCTTTATTGGCATGACTTGTACAGTATTGCCAAAGCATTGGCCATTACATAAATGGACATTACATACACAAATAATCAATAAATTAAATAAATCAATCAATAAACAAATGTATGAATACATTTAATAAAAAAAAAAAAATGTAACCAAGTTTTTCTTTCTCTCTCTCTCACACTCTCTCTCTCTCTCACACTCTCCCTCTCTCTCTCTCACACTCTCTCTCTCTCTCTCTCTCACACTCTTTCTCTCTCTCACACTCTCCCTCTCTCTCTCTCACACTCTCTCTCTCTCTCTCTCTCTCTCTCACACTCTCCCTCTCTCTTTCTCTCTCACACTCTTTCTCTCTCTCACACTCTCCCTCTCTCTCTCTCACACTCTCTCTCTCTCTCTCTCTCTCACTCTTTCTCTCTCTCACACTCTCCCTCTCTCTCTCTCACACTCTCTCTCTCTCTCTCACACTCTTTCTCTCTCTCACACTCTCCCTCTCTCTCTCTCACACTCACACTCTCTCTCTCTCTCTCACACTCTTTCTCTCTCTCACACTCTCCCTCTCTCTCTCTCTCACACTCTCCCTCTCTCTTTCTCTCTCACACTCTTTCTCTCTCTCACACTCTTTCTCTCTCTCACACTCTCTCTCTCTCTCTCTCTCTCACACTCTTTCTCTCTCTCACACTCTCTCTCTCTCTCTCACACTCTCCCTCTCTCTTTCTCTCTCACACTCTTTCTCTCTCTCACACTCTCTCTCTCTCTCTCTCACACACTCTTTCTCTCTCTCACACTCTCCCTCTCTCTCTCTCACACTCTCTCTCTCTCTCTCTCACACTCTTTCTCTCTCTCACACTCTCCCTCTCTCTCTCTCACACTCTCTCTCTCTCTCTCACACTCTTTCTCTCTCTCACACTCTCCCTCTCTCTCTCTCACACTCTCTCTCTCTCTCTCTCTCACTCTCTCTCTCTCTTTCTCTCTCACACTCTTTCTCTCTCACACTCTCCCTCTCTCTCTCTCACACTCTCTCTCTCTCTCTCTCACACTCTCCCTCTCTCTCCCTCTCTCTCACTCTCTCTCTCTCTCTCTCCCTCCCTCTCTCTCTCCCTATCTCTCTCTCTCTCTCTCACACTCTCCCTCTCTCTCACTCTCTTTCTCTCTCACACTCTCTTTCTCTCTCACACTCTCTCTCTCTCTCTCTCACACTCTCTCTCTCTCTCTCTCACACTCTCCCTCTCTCTCCCTCTCTCTCACTCTCTCTCTCTCTCTCTCTCTCCCTCCCTCTCTCTCTCCCTATCTCTCTCTCTCTCTCTCACACTCTCCCTCTCTCTCTCTCTCTCTCTCTCTCACACTCTCTCTCTCTCTCTCTCTCTCACTCTCCCTCTCTCTCCCTCTCTCTCAATTCAATTCAATTCAATTCAAATGAGCTTTATTGGCATGACTGTGTAAAATAGCACAATATTGCCAAAGCAATAGACATATACAAACATATACGTACAGGTTGATACATAAAATTTAACAATAAAAAAATAAATAAAACAATTAAAAATATATTTCAATATTATGCATAAATATATCACAATGAAAAAAATAAAAATAAAAAAAATAAAATAAATAAGTACAGAGAGCAGTTTAAGGGAAGAGGGTTCAGCCCTTGTCCCTCATATGATGGCAGGAAGACACACACTGCGCTGCCAGGAGAACACACTCTTCTTTCTCTCCCAGAATATAAGACAGTTTGTCTGTGAGGCTCGCTTGTTGGAATTGGGGTAAAATCTGAGCTATTAGTGTGAAATAAGAGTCTCTGATGTGTTTGTACTTGCTGCACTGGGTGAGGAAGTGCAGCTCGTCCTCCTCGACTCCATCAGTGCAGTGTGAACACAGTCTGAGCTCTCTGGCTCTCCAGCTCGGCTTGTGTCGGCCCGTCTCCACACACAGACTGTGGTCACTGATGCGATACCTCGTCAGGAGCTTTCTCTGACCATAATTACTGATATCGGTCAGGTATGGGGCCAATTTATAATCAGACTTTATTTTGTGGAAGTATTTTAATTTATTTACTTGTGTGACCTTTATCTGCCAATCTTGTATGTATTCTTCTTTGGTTATGTTCCCTATTTCCTTTAGTTTTGCGTGTCTGAACTGAATTGTTGGATTAAGTTTGTGTTTTTCCACTAAATGTGTCATGGGGTCGCTCTCGGGGTGTCCTGCCCTGTGTCTGAGAGCGCAGTGATGGTAACTCTCTGTCGGCGCGTCTGATAGATGGAACCAGAACTTTGCGGCTCTCTTCTGGATCTCAGATAGGAGAGGGAATCTGCCTAATTCTGCCCGGCAACCCAGACTCGGAGCGTTTCTGTGAGTTCCCAGGATGTTCTTGCAGAACTCGAGGTGGAAAGTTTCCACAGGGGTTTTGTCCCAGGAATCGTAATTTAGTTTAAATTTGGGGCCCCAGATTTCACAGCCGTAGAGGAGGATGGG
The DNA here is from genome assembly GCA_022828995.1 of Vimba vimba. Classification (NCBI taxonomy): domain Eukaryota; kingdom Metazoa; phylum Chordata; class Actinopteri; order Cypriniformes; family Leuciscidae; genus Vimba; species Vimba vimba. Next base: position 44,686,365 of record CM040823.1, on the reverse strand, counting down.
TTTGATGATGCTGTCAAAGATTTTCAGCCACAGTTTAATGGGTGGGTTAAATTTGAACAGGGGTTTTCTTATACTATAATAAGCCCTACGTGCTTTATCAGTCAGATCTTTCATTGCAGCGTCAAACTTTCCAGAAGCTGAGATTGTCAGACCCAAATAATTATAACAGGTGACATGATTAAGAATGGTTCCCCCAAGTGTAAATGTGTATTTGTTGTCAGTAAGGCGAGGTTTCTTCTGGAAGATCATGATCTTGGACTTGTCCATGTTTATGGGTAAGGCCCAGTCGCTGCTGTACTCCTCCAGAAGCGAGAGGCTTTGGTGCAGACCCTCTTCATGAGGAGACAGCAGCAGGAGATCGTCCGCGTACAGGAGGCTTTTGATCTCTCTGTCCTCGAGGGTCAGACCAGGACAAGAGGACTTCTCAAGTGTTGATGCCAATTCATTAATATAGATATTAAATAGAGTCGGGCTGAGGCTGCAGCCTTGACGGACTCCTTTAGTTTGACTGAAATAATCAGTGCGTTTGTCGTTAATCTTGACGCCGCATTTGTTCCCATTGTAAATGTCCTTTATGATGTCATATGTCCTTCCGCCTATTCCACTTTGAATTAGTTTTAGGAAAAGTCCATTATGCCAAACCGAATCGAAAGCTTTTTTAAAGTCAATGAAGCAGCCGAATATTTTCCCTTGTTTTGTTTGTTGGACGTGTTTTTGTATGAGTGTGTGGAGTGTGTAGATGTGGTTTGATGTTCTCTGTTTAGGCATAAAGCCAATCTGACAGCTGTTGAGGATCTTGTGTTCCTGAATGAACTGGACTAGCCTATGAACTGGACTAGCCTGTCGTTGATGATGGAGCAGAAGAGTTTGCCCAGATTGCTGCTCACTGTGATGCCCCTGTAGTTATTTGGGTCGTACTTCTAACCTTGTTTATAAATTGGTGTAATCAAGTTTTCTTTCCAGATCTCAGGAAAGTGTCCTGATTTTAATGAAAGATTGAATAATTTCAGAATAGCCTCTTTCAGTTTGGGGCTGCTGTGTTTCAGCATCTCATTAGATATTAAATCCACACCACAGGATTTTTTATTTTTTAGGGATTTGATCTTGTCTGTCAGTTCGTGTAGTAATATGGGCTGGTCTAACTGGTTGAGCTGGTCTTTTACAGTGCGTTCCAGGGTGTAGAGTTGGGAGGTCAGATGTTTTTGGGTGAGGGTTGGTTCGTTTTGTGAATAGAGTTTTCCAAAATGTTCTGTCCAGATGTTTGGGTCATAGATGGGAATGTGTTTGGGTTCTTTTGATTTATCTAAATTATTCCATAATTCCCCAAAATAATTCTGATCGACTGCCTCCTCAATCTTATTAAGCTTTGCTTTCATGTGATCAGCTTTTTTCTGTATTAGGAGTGACTTGTATGTTTTGAGGGTTTGCTGATATTCGTCTCGTGTTTGTTGGTTTGCAGGGTCTCTGTGTTTTGTATTTGATAAAGATCGTAAATCTTTTCTTAATTTTTGGCATTCCTAATCAAACCAACCATCTTTAGCAATTTCTTTCTTACATCTGTATTTTGTTCTTTTTCTCAGGGCTTTTCTGACCACTGTAGAAAATATTTCATTTAATTGATGAGTTGCTAAATTGATAGTTTTCTTCTCTTCGCTAAATGAAGTAAATAGGAATGAGTCTATCATGTTCTGAACACGAGTGCTGTGGAGCTGGGCTTCATACTGGGCAGGACTGTCTTTACTCCACATAGATCTGGCGGGGAGGGGGTGCAGTTTAACCTTCTGATCTGAATAAGGCCGGAGATTCCCGGATCTGTTCAGACTGAGGACTGTGTGACTGTGGTCTGATAACGGCAGCTGTGGCATCACTGTGAAATAGTTGATGTTATTGTTGTCTATATCAGTGATGGCGTAATCTACTGTGCTGCTGCCGAGACATGAGCAGTAGGTGAAGCGGCCCAGAGAATCTCCCCTAGTTCTGCCGTTAGCTATGTACAGACCCAGGCTTTTGCAGAGCTGCAGGACTTGTTTTCCGTGCCTGTTTATGGTGTTGTCATAATTCTGACGTGCCTTCGTGAAGTGTTTCTGCTTATATATATGCGAATTGTTGATATATTTGTCTCCATCTGGGGTAATGTAATCTGCTTCCTTCCCTGTTCTAGCGTTCAGATCCCCCATTAACAGAACCGATCCTAGAGATTGAAAGTAAACAATCTCTGACTGTAGGGTTGAGAAGATGTCTTCATTATAGTAAGGAGACTCGTATGGGGGGATATATGTGGCACACAGGTACATGTCCTCATCTAAACACAACAGCTCTTTCTTAAGTTTTAACCAAATATGTGTTTTCCCTTTTTTCACAGGCTGAATATAATGCCACAGATGATCTTTGAACAAAACTATGATTCCCCCTGAATCTCTTCCGTTTTTAATGTTAGGCTGTTTGATTGAAGGGATTCGTAGCTCTCTGTAGTTTGGAGGAGTGCAGATTTTGGAGTCTAAACGACACCATGTCTCAAGTAATATGATTATATCTGAACTATATACAATATTAACAAGATCAGGGTTAGTAATTTTCTCTCCAAAAGCAGAAGAGAACATCCCCTGAATGTTATAGCATGTTATTTTAAACGATGACATTGACAAATATTGGATTCACCAGAAAAATGTATGAAATTCATGACCCAATCAAGTTGTAAAATATAGATTAATCAATTATAACGGTAATATAGAGGATATATAGAAGTATAGTGAGTTGGTCAATTTACATGTTAAATAAATAAATAAAAAAAAAAAAAAAAAAAAAATAAAAAAAGTAGTTAAGAAATAATCATTTTTGATCAGTACTTAAGCTAACATTTTGTCACATATAATTTTCAGCATGTGTTTGATTTGGATCAGGTCCGTGGTGTCGGCTCTACCTGATCCTGCCACTACAGCGGCGTAGCTGTCGGTCTGTCGGACCCTCTCCTCACGCTCAGCGTGTGTTATCTGAGGGGATTTCAGGGCGGACTCCTTGATGGTTTTTGCGAACAGTCTCATGCCCTCTCGATGGATGTGGATATGGTCATATAGATGCTCATGGGTGATGCGCTGATGGTTGGCTATGTGAACGTTCGGCATTGAAGCACAGATGTTAGCTATCTCCGCGTTGATTGTGTTGATGATCCTCTGAGGGACGTCTCTGCGAGGGAGAAGGGTTGAGATGATGACCTTGGCTCCAGGGTAGATCCTGCTGGCTGATTTCACCACGGTGGACAGGGCTTTAGTGACGTCCACCCTCGCACTGAGGTCGTTTGTACCCGTGTGGAGAATGATGTGAGACGGCGCACCCAACACTCCCTCTCGCAGCAGTCTCAAAGCAGAGTGTGAGGTGGGACACCATAACTTCTTCACGGATCTGCCCGGAAACAGTCGTCTGTGGTCAAGATGGTGGCCGTTGGAATCACAGAGGATGACGATGTTGTCTTTACTCGTCTGTTCTCTGCCGGGGATCGTGGATGGTGGTGTAGTTGGTGGATGGTACGGTGTGATGCTGCTGCTGACTTTCCTCTGAGGGGCTTGATGAGGTTGTGGGGTTACAGGAGTGAAGGAGCTTAGGGATTGTGTACTGACACACTGCTGATGTTGAGCTGATGTTGGGATGCGTTCAGGAGTGAAGGAGCTCTTTTTTGTGTGTGCTGACACAGCTGATGTTGGGATGCGTTCAGGAGTGGAGGCGCTGTGTGTTTGTGTGCTGACACACTGCTGATGTTGTTTTGTGTGGAGCTGGTTTCTGGTCTCTTCCAGCAGTCTCTCCAGAGTGTGTCCGTGTTGTTCTCTTCTACCCAGCTCCTCTCTCACCCTCCTCAGCTCCTGTCGCAGCTCCTGATTGGCCTCCTCCAGATGTTTCACAGCAGAGCAGAGCTGTTGTAGTTGTTGAATGCTGTGATGGCTGGACATATTCAGGAGTTGGTGGATGTTGTTGGTAGTTTCCTCTTTAAACAAGAAGAAGTCCTGCTCCAGCTCAGCGATGTTGTCTCTCAAGGCCTTTATCTTGGGAGGCGCAGGAGTGCTGATGTGTCTGTCTGTCAGAGGGGTTCTTGAGCCTGGGTCAGTGTTGGTGTCCGTTGTGTTGCAGAGTTCCTCCTCTGTGCTTCTCTTCACTTCAGGATCTTTCTTAATCTTCTGAACCTCCAATTTAAGGTTTTTGAAGTTCCTCTGGAATTCATTAAGGCTGGTTTCTGGTCCCTGGACCATGACTGTTCCGTTATGATAGAGATTCACAACCAGCTTTGTGTCGTTGTCTCCTTCCAGAGTGAGTTGTCTGCCTTTGCTGATGCCTCCTTTCCTTCTACATGTCATGGCAGAGCTGAGGACGGTGTGCCAGGCTGATGGGTGTTCAGTGAAGAACAGCAGGTTACACCGGACTCTGTTGTCTTCTGGGCCACTGTAGTCAGACAGCAGTATCTCTGTGTTCTCTCTCAGGATCATCTCTTTCATCTTTTTCTTATCTTTGGTAGATTTAACTTCTGCTGGATATATTATCTCCAGCTCCTCTTCATTTTTGAAAAATGCCTCTGCTTTAGGTAGGCCCATGTTGTTCTCAACTGAATTAACTGCCACGGAATGTTAGCTTGGCTAGCAGTTAGCTTGATATGTTGAGTTTCTATGCAGTTTTTAAGTGATGACAAAAAAATTAAATCGTAGATTATATCGTTTTCAGAGGTCTTACCTTAAAAATATTCTGCCTCTTTTGTTCACAGTTAAGTATCCAATCATCTAATTACAAGTTGAGTCATAAAAACATACTTTTTCTGGTAAAAATGATGTTGATATCAGGAGCTGATATTTTTGCTGCCAACTGCCATTGGAACTCTATCTCTCTCTCTCTCTCTCTCTCTCTCTCTCTCTCTCTCTCTCTCTCTCTCTCTCTCTCTCTCTCTCTCTCTCTCTCTCTCTCCCTCCCTCACTCTCTCCCTCTCTCTCTCTCTCTCTCTCGTTGTCTGTGCGCATGTGCGGATTGAGTGAGCGTGAGGAGCGGTGAGCGCGGAGTGTTTGAGCGTGTGAGGTACGAGTGATCTTTTTTCTTTTTTCTTTCCTTTCTATCTTTTTTTCTTTTCTTTTTTTGTGTATGTTTGTTTTGCTTGGTTGGTGACTTTGTTGACCTCGTGAGTGTTGGTGAAGTGGGTAATTCGCGGGGCTTTATGCTCCCAGTGTTTGTACTGGGAGCATGGCGAATCCAGGTGTGCAGAATCTCGGGTTTCTAACGAGACGGCATGCGGTTAAAATTGATTCAGTTTTTGGTGTTGAAGAATGTAGTTTGGCTATAGGTACGTTAATTGGTTATGAGAATATATTGTCAGCATCGCGGATGAATGGTGCTGTTGTTGTTTTCGTTAGGACAATTGAATTGGCGAATCAACTGGTGGAGACTGGTGTTGATATTCGTGGCATTTTTGCGCAGGTACTTCCTCTTTCTACACCCTCGAAAAGGGTAACGTTATCTAACGTGCCACCCTTTATTAAGAATGAGGTTTTGGTAGAGATGCTTTCAAGATATGGTAAAATGGTGTCAACAATAAAGATGATTCCGATTGGGGGAAAGTCTTCTCTATTAAAACATGTGGTGTCGTTTAGACGGTATGTCTATATGGTTCTAAAAGATAATGTTGAAGAATTGGACTTAACTCTAAATTTTCATCATGAAGATTTTAATTATGTGATTTTTGCCACAACGAACACAATGAAATGTTTTGGGTGTGGAGAAAATGGACATCTTGTTCGTGATTGCCCTAGGAAAGTGGATAAAACAAATGATAAAAGTGCTGGGACAATTGATGGTACAACAGCTACGAGTGTAATTTCTAGAGAATTGCAGAACGTAACTATAGATGCGGAAAGGCCGGGAACAAGTGCAGTTTGTGTACCCGTTGCATTAGATGCGGAAAGGCCGGGAACAAGTGCAGCTTGTGTACCCGTTGCTTTAATAGATGCGGAAAAAAATACAAATGAGACGACAACAGTCAAACCAGTTGAAAGTGCAAAATTAGCGGTCTCTAAAGACAAAGAGAATGAAAATCTCGAGAGCAGTCAGACAACAACAGCTCGAAGTCAAACGACTGAGTCGGAAGATGATGACAATAGTGCGGTTGAATCTAATGAACAGAACGCGATGAATGTAGATAATATTGAGGGTTCTGTGTGTGAATTAGAGGATTATTCTTTTAAAACACCGCAAAAAAGGAAATTAAAGGAACGCTATGCGAATAAACCGATTAAAGGACTTGATGTTCGGGAGGTGAGCCATACTGATACAGAAAGTGACAGTGAGGTCTCTGAATGCAGTATTGCAGATAGTCTACCTCAGAGTGGATTTTCTAGTCGAGTATATACTGTAGACGACATCAAACAGTTTTTAAAAGTGACAAAAAATGCAAGGAAAGTTAAAATTGAAGAGTTTTTTCCAGATATATTGCAATTTATTGAGAAGGCGAAAACTTTCAGGAGTGAGAGTTGTTTCACCGACCAAGAAGGTTATCGGTTAAAAAAGATACTTGCCAGACTAAATGCTCAATCAGAACTCAGTGAAAACAGTCAAAATGGTTAAGGGTTGTTGTTCTTCGTGTTTATTTTCTTGGTTAAGGTGGGAGGTGCTTCTTTTCTTATTTATGGGAGTAGTAAATTTTGCTTCCTTAAATGTTAATGGAGCAAGAGAAAGTAGGAAAAGAGCACAGTTGTTTGAGTTAATGACACAGAAGAAGATTGATGTTTTATTCACGCAAGAAACACATAGTGATTTATCAAATGTTTCAGATTGGGTGATGGAGTTTGATGGGCTATCAGTCCTAAGTCATTCTACCTCGTTGAGCGGTGGGGTTGCTATTTTGTTTTCGAAAAGTTTTATACCTGAATCTTATAAAGTTGATGAAATAATTAAAGGTAGACTTTTAAAAGTCAAAGCTTTTTATGAAAACAATTTTTCTTTTGTATTCATTTGTGTTTATGTTCCAAACGCTGCAATTGAAAGAATGCTGTTCTTAAACACTCTGTGCAAAACTTTAAGTGATTGTGATCCAGAGAGTTTGTTATTATTGGGGGGAGATTTTAATTGTACTGAAAATGTTTTGGATAGGAATCATGTTGAGCCACACATGCAGTCTCGTAGGAGGTTAGTTCAGTTAATGAAGTCTCATGATATCATTGATATCTGGAGAAATTTTCATTATACACAAAGACAATATACTTGGGTACATGCATATGAAAATAAGTTATCATTGGCAAGATTAGATCGATTTTATGGTTTCAAGCATCAATTGAATTTTTTTAAAGATTGTTCAATATGTCCAGTTGGATTTTCTGATCACAGCTTGGTAAATTGTGAGATGTTTGTTGATTGTGTAAAGCCGAAAAGTGCCTATTGGCATTTTAATAATACATTGTTATGTGATAAACATTTTATTGATGTTTTTAAGTTTTTTTGGGTTAATGCAAAATCCATGAAGTCTTCTTTTCAAACCTTACAACAATGGTGGGAGTTTGTAAAAGCTCAGATTAAACAACTCTGTCAACAATATACTCTCAACGTCACACGAGATAGATTTGGGTCCATAAAAAAGTTAGAAGAAGATTTAGTTAAACTCCAAGAACTCTTTGAGTTGACAAAAAATGGAACCCATTTAGAGTCTTTTAAAAAAAAGAAAGCTTCTTTGACTGAATTGTTAGATTTATCTACACAGGGTGCAATAATTAGATCACGTTTTCAGAGTATTGAATCTATGGATGCACCTTCAAAATTCTTTTTTAACATGGAGAGGAAAAATGGGCAGAATAGATTTATTCATGCTCTGCGCTCAGAAACGGGGGTCCTTTTGCGCAATCCTTTAGAGATTCGGAATAGAGCTGTTCAATTTTATGAGGATTTATATAAGAGTGAATTGTTGGGTATACAAGGCCTGAATAATGTTTTTCTTGAAAATATGCCACAAGTATCTGAAGAGGCTAATACCGGAATTAACAAAGCACTGTCAATGGAAGAATTGGAGAGAGCTCTTAAAAGTATGGAAAACGGAAAGACGCCCGGGATTGATGGCATTTCAGTAGATTTTTATAAAGTCTTCTGGGCAGAGGTAGGTCCAGATCTACTAGAAGTTTTTAATCAGAGTTTAATGGATGGACAGCTGCCAAAAAGCTGCCGTAGAGCAATTATTACGTTGCTCCCGAAAAAGGGAGATTTAAGTGAGATTAAGAATTGGAGGCCTGTGAGTTTGTTGTGCAACGACTATAAAATACTTTCGAAAGTCTTGGCGAATAGATTAGGAGAAGTTTTAGATCAAATTATTCATTCTGATCAGACATATTGTGTGCCTGGTAGAAAATTTTTTGATAACATTTCTTTTATAAGAGATATTTTAGATAATGGCAAGACTTTTTCAGATTTTGGTTTAATTTCAGTCGACCAGGAAAAAGCTTTTGATAGAGTCGAGCACAATTACTTGTGGAGTGTTTTTGAAGCTTTCGGTTTTAGTCCTAGTTTTATATTGATGATTAAAACTTTGTATTGTGACGTTGAGAGTATGTTGAAATTAAATGGTGACTTATGCTCTCCTTTTAAGGTTTTAAGAGGGGTTAGACAAGGCTGTGCACTATCCGGAATGCTTTATACATTAGCCTTAGAACCTCTTTTGAACAAGTTAAGAGCAGAGATGTCAGGTGTGGTTATGCCAAATTCCACCCATACTGTTAAATTATCAGCTTACGCTGATGATGTGGTGGTTTTAATTAAAGATCAAAATGATGTGAACATGATGTTACGATTACTGGAAGAGTTTAAAAGTGTTTCTTCTGCAAAAGTGAATTGGCAAAAAAGTGAAGCCATAAGTGTTGGGAGTTGGTTACGTGGTGAGCCCATTCTTCCAGCTGGTCTGAAATGGACCAGGGATGGTTTTAAATATTTGGGAGTGTTTTTGGGAAATGTGAACTTTGTTAAGAAAAACTTTGAAGATGTTATTGAAAAAGTAAAAGGGCGCTTAAATAAGTGGAGGTTTTTACTCCCAAAAATGTCTTATAAGGGGCGAATACTGATAATTAACAATTTGGTTGCCTCCGCTCTCTGGCATCGTCTGATTTGTGTAGACCCCCCAGCGGACTTTTTAAGCAAGATCCAGTCAATCCTAATAGACTTTTTCTGGGATAAGCTGCATTGGGTGCCGAAACATGTGCTGTACCTTCCTAAGGATGAAGGAGGTCATGGACTAGTACATTTACAAAGTCGAATAGCAGCTTTCCGAATTCAATTCATACAAAGACTTTTAAAGGACTCAAATGCAAACTGGAGGATTGTAGCTTTCTCTTTACTGAGAGAGTTTGAAGGACTGGGGCTGGATAAAGCCTTATTTTGGATGGATCCTCAAAAGATAAAACTGTCCAAGTTTCCTGTGTTTTATCGGAATCTTTTTAAAGTTTGGTCTTTGTTTGAAGTACCAAAGAGAAGGACGGTAAATTCCTTGTACTGGTTGCTGCAAGAGCCATTAATTTTTGGCTCACGCTTGGATCTGTCCAATGAAGTGGGTTACTCTGTGACAGAGGAGAATCTTATCAACTCTGGAATTTTAACTATTGGACATGCACAACGGATAGCAGGAGCGGATTTTAAAGATGTGAAGTCAATGACTGGACAGCTGGGGGTGAGGTCTACCCGTTTGGTTGCTAGAGTACTAGACAAATGGAGGTCAGCCCTTAATGAAAACGAGTTGAAATTGTTAACAGACTATTCTTTGGGGATTATTAACCCGGATTGTAGTGATCCTTTTCCCAATTTGTATCTAACTCCCGTGATGGGTGATTGTGAGAGCATTTTTTTAAAAGTCAAAGATTTGATTGTAATGGGCATAGATTGTTCATCTGGCAAGGAGTGTTATAAGATCTGTGTCAAAGTGTTTAATAAGAAGGCTTTGGATAAAAGAATTGACACGCCATGGCGTAATGTACTTCAGTTAGAAGAGGATGAAAAGCCGGAGTGGAGAGTATTGTATAAGTCACCATTGCCCAAGAGAATTGGGGACTTGCAATGGAGATTGTTATATGGGGCTATTGCTGTGAACGCATTTGTTTCGGTAATTAATCCTGATGTTGTTCAGAATTGTCCTTTCTGTTTGCAAAGGGAAACTGTATTTCATGCATTTATGCAGTGTTTAAGGTTGAAACCATTATTTTTTGTTTTAAGCAACATTTTTAAATGTTTTAATGAGTGTTTTTCAATGAAGACGTTTATTTGTGGTTTCAAATATTCCCAGAGCCGGAAGTATCAATGTCAGGTGTTTAATTTTATTTTGGGCCAGGCGAAGATGGCGATTTACATTACAAGAAAGGAGAAAGTTGATCAAGGTGTATGTAATAGTTTAGAAGCTGTGTTTGGTAATTCTGTCAAATCTAGAATCCTAATAGATTTTAATTATTATAAAGCAATGGATGATCTTATAAAGTTTGAAATAATTTGGTGTTATAAAGGGATATTGTGCGAAATTGTTAATGATGAATTATTTTTTCTTATTTAAAACAAAATTTGTTTTTTATTGATTGATATTTGTTTTAAATGGTGATTTACTGAAGGTTTGCTTATTGTAATTAAAGGTGTTTAAAAATCAAATCTCTCTCTCCCTCTTTCTCCCTTTCTCTCTCTCTCTCTCTCTGTCTCTCTCTCTCTCTCTCTCTCTCTCTCTCTCTCTGTCTCACACTGCTGCTGTCAGTATAGCTGTTGGCAGTGTAATGTTTGTAGTGTTTTCACACGCACATGTTTATTTCTGTAGATGATAATTTTTCGTGGTCAAACGCCGGTGCCACGGTCTTTGGTAGTGCACCAGTGCGAAATGAAGGAGGGGAAGCACACAATGAAGGAGAAGAGGAGGGCAGTGATGACGAATCTCCCCGTAATGAGGAGATCCACTTTGAGCCGATCGTGTCCTTGCCAGAGGTGAGTGTGTGTGGGGTGGATCCAGGGCCGCACGATTAACCGGAAGTAAACCTGAAACCACAGAGTTTTATATGTGCAGTGTGTTTGCTGAAGCGCAGCACATTGTTTAATGTTATTGCTTATGAAATATCAATGGAGAAGAGGCTATGATTTAATACGGCTATCATTTACTTAAATGTGCATGCTACAAGTTTCACAGTAAAAGCATGATGCTGTTGCGCCTTCTACTGGCCCAGGCTTTCACATTTGATTGTATTCAGAAAGTTTAGATGGCATTTTTTCCCATTTTCCCTCCGTATAATGTGTAAATCGTGTTAAGAAGCGCGGCGCTGTTTAGTTTATTGATGTAACCGGGGTAACCACTGTATTTCTGCTGTTCCACAAGTGCCATCTACGCCATCTAAGAGAGTGAGTTTTCACTCAGCACATCTGCACATCTTAACATCTGAAGCATACATTTCAAAATTAAGATAAATATAATTGATAATTTTGTCTCATCCCTTTTCTTAAAGGTTTAACATTTATAAAAGCTGTGTTTGAGCTTGTAACAACAGTAACGGTTACACTTCGAGGTTATGCTTCTCCTCGCCATTAGGGGGCACTAGCCTCCCTCTTAGATGGGTATTTATACAGGTAGCTGACTTGACGTGTTGACGTGACTCCTGCAGGTGGAGGTGAAGTCTGGCGAGGAGGATGAGGAGATCCTGTTCAAAGAAAGAACCAAACTCTACCGCTGGGACCGCGAGCTCAACCAGTGGAAGGAGCGCGGCGTGGGAGACATCAAGATCCTCTTCCACCCCGTCAAGAAGTGTTACCGTGTGCTGATGAGACGCGAGCAGGTGCTGAAGGTCTGTGCTAACCACACCATCAGCCAGAGCATCGAGCTCAAGCCCATGAACACCTCGGCCAACGCGCTGGTGTGGACCGCCACCGACTACTCAGGTACAGCCCTCGCACCGCATCCGCTGGACACTAGGGCTGGCAAAATGGCGGAAAAGCTAAACTCGGATTTATTTCTTAAATATTGGCAAAATTCGAAATTATATTCAAATTCTTTAAGCAATACTTAATGTTACAGGGAAAAAGTACTGTATTGTCTCCTATGCCCACAAGAGGGCGCAATAAGCAATTATAAACCAAATCAAGCATTGCAACTTTTGGAAATGAAAATACTGTTAAAAAAAAAAAAAAATTTTTTTAAAGTGCATTAACTTTTGAAACAATTGTTCTTAAATAAAGTATAATTCCCTTAATGTGCATGCAAGGAAAATTAGGTTACAGTAGTGCATAAAACTGTTCGTGCATCAGTAACCTGAGAAAACACACTTCAGCACACAGCGTAATGAACTACATGAACACACAATAGCAAACTGTCATTCAGAAACACTTCTACTCACTACATCTAAATATTGTTCATCAGAAACACCAGACGCTCCACTTGATCTGAGCGAGTGCTGAGCGCTTTCTGTTGGCAATGCTTCCAGCTGATGAACACACACTCAGCTCTGACCTTTTCCCGCCATGTTTCAAATGAACAACGCAGCCTAACCGCGCTGTATACTGGATAAGCTAACAAACACAAACCGTGTCAGTTACGCCGTCATCATGTCTCGCGGGCCTCTTGACACACCAAAATTGGAATGCACGTCTTTCGCATTAGAATGTGCAGGATTTTTTTTAACCTGTTAACCGTTGCCAGTGCGCCCGCGTTTTTTATTTTTATTTAGTTCAAAGTTACTATCACATTTAATGTTATACCTTGACAAATTATACATCATTAAAAAGATATAAGACTCAAGTTTCAGTATTTGACCACTATTGTATTCCGAGAAACATATAGCTACAGTTATTTCTTAATTTGTCAGGAGTTATGAAATGAAAAAATGAGTCGATACCTTGAATATGAATGATTGAACCTAATATGAATTATGAGCGTCAAACGATCCCATTCATAAAAAAACTCCTGTGCTGTCGTCATGACAGTGCTTGACAAAACAACGTCCCTCAGGGCTTTTAGCTCAAAAATGTGCAGATTTGGAGAAATATTGATAGATTGGTTACATCAGATTTCTATAGACAGGAATAATATTTATTGAATTTATACCCAAATGCGTCGATGTAATCATTATGAGCGCTGGATACTGATGTAATGTGTTTTCAATCCATACCAATAGCCTGAGGGCGCTATATGCACAATAATACTCCATATATGGAACATGAAGAAGAGCCATAATCATGTGACATTCCAGGACGTCACTGATACACACACAGCTAAACAGAGATCGCGCTGTAACATGCAGATTTTTTGAAGACAATAAACATGATTGCAATGATATTTGAGTTGCCTGTGTTCCTCGAGCCATGTCAGGTATTTTCATAATAATAGATTATATTTCTAATGTAATGCTAATCGATATAGACTTTATCATCGTGCAGAATACTATAAAATAATATATTTTCTGTCTGATTTTTTTTATCTGAAGCCAAATTAGATCACAGAAGATTATTTAAAACACTCGACTTGCGTTATAAAGTAAGTTTGGAGCACAAACATGGTTTTAATCTCATAAATGGTCGTGTATTGATGGTGTGCTAAGCTAACATGCTAGCTCGCCCCAGGTGCACCTGCAACCTAGCAGTTATTATTTTATGATTTTTTCTAAATAGGAATGCTTACTGAAATGATTCTTTATTCCAGAAGGGCATTTGATAGTTTCAAATGTAAGTGAGAACTTTGATAAAAGAAATTAGGGACTGAAACCCTATGAATAGCCTGTGAATAGCCAGTCGTTAGTAACTATAATGCAGACAAAAGAAATGCATATTTAGAGCCATAACCAGGCTGGAGAGGTGTGAATGTGTGCAGGGGGAGACTGAGACTGAATGGGGCTCGTTTGCACCACAAAACAATAGAGACAAAAGACTGAATAGATGATGATTAAACATCAGTAGCATTTTAGAGTCTAATCAAAATAGTCATATGACATGATCTTGAAAAACATTTAACTAAATACAGAGTTTTAGACTTATCATCTTCAGATTTTAAATATAACATGGTCACACATGTGGCTTTAGCTGCAGTGCATTTCTAGATTGCTACAGTGCCAACTTCAATTTTATTTTCATGAAGATGTTTCATAAAAATACATTTCTAATAACTTTACAAAACTTTGAAGCTATTTATAACAATTTTTTTTCATTATGACAATAATTAATTCTACATTTACAATAAACTGCCAGGTGTCAGCTTACAAATGAGATCATACTTGTTTGATGAATATTCAAAATGTTATTTTTATTTGACAGCCCTAGTGTAAACTGTGCTGGGCAGTGTTGTTCACATGTGTGTGTTCCCACAAACAGAGGGAGACGGGAAGGTGGAGCAGCTCGCGGCCAAGTTCAAGACTCCAGAGCTGGCCGAGTCCTTCAGACGAGCGTTCGTCGACTGCCAGAGCCTCATGTCACGGGCCGACTGCGCTCAGGTGTCCGTGGCCGAGGCGCACTCACGAGACTCCAACCCGGTGGTGTTCTTCAACATGGCTGTCGATGGCGAGCCGGCTGGGAGAATCGTCATGGAGCTGTTCGCTCACATCGTTCCCAAAACGGCGGAGAACTTCCGGGCTCTCTGCACGGGCGAGAAGGGCTTCGGTTTCCAGAGCTCCGTCTTCCACAGGATCATCCCTGACTTCATGTGTCAGGTGAGGCCGCACCATCTAAAAACACAGCATGTCTCCTTAAATCATAACATTTAAGCCCTTATATAATGTTCTCTAAACGTAAAGTTTAGAAGTTTACATTTAAGTCTTAGTTATCGTTTCAAGAGGTCTTAAATTTGGGGACTAAAAAACAGTAATCATGATGCTCTGTTTACCGGGGTAACCGCTGTATTTCTGCTGTTTCATAAGCGCCATCCACTGTCAGAGAGCGAGTCTGCATTATCATTCATTCACTTATTTCAGGGTTTCTCAAACTTGGTCCTGGAGGGCCACTGTCCTGCACAGTTTAGCTCCAGCCCTGATCAAACACACCTAAGCAAGCTAATCAATGTCTTCAGGATCACTAGAAACTCACAGCTAGGTGTGTTTGATCAGGGTTGGAGCTAAACTGTGCTGGACAGTGGCCCTCCAGGACCGAGTTTGAGAAACCCTGACTTATTTGAACTGTGACGGTTGAAATTGTGGTTTTTACTGTCATATTATTGTTTAGGATGTTTCATAAACATTTTTTTCTCTTAAATTCTTAAAAAAGCCTTCAATTTGATTTTAAAGGGGACCTATTATATCCCTTTTTACAAGATGTAATATAAGACTCAGGTGTCCCCAGTATGTGTCTGTGAAGTTTCAGCTCTAAATACCCCACAGATCATTTGGGGGAAAACGCATGCAATAATAAATGCAAATGAGCTGCTGCTCCCCGCCCCCTCTCCAGAAGAGGGCGGAGCCTGTACAGTTCGTGCTTCGGTTACTCAATAACGAAACTGGAGAATAGTATATAGTAGCCAAAATGTCAGAAACTTGTCAGTAGCGATGTTCAGCCTTACATGTTCGAACCGGGGTCACTGATGGAGAGAGTTTATCAGGCATGAAAACTCCTCACCTTTCGGCGAAATTCGCCATTTTAAAACCTAAAAGGGTCACCTACGTGATTTGTGCAGATCCGATGAGAAAATATTTATGGGGGGGGGGGGGGTCAAGAGTAACGTTAGGGCAGAAATGTTTTCAAGTCTTTTACACCGCGAGTCTGACAACTGGACACACACTGCCGAACAAAGAACCGCACGTCGGAAAGCAAGCCTGAGGTAAGTTAGCTTACAATGTTAACTGTCCTGTCAGATACAGACAGCGATGTTGCCAATGTCATTATTTTTAATTTTGACATAGAAGTGGGCGAGATAATATCGCGAGCGGGCGCCGTGAGCGCTGAGCGAGCAGGAACAGTGCAGTGTTATTCATTGCGCGGCTTGCGAGCCTCATGTGGCTCGCCAAGCTTTAATTTGTGGCTCGCATGGCGATAAATAATACGGTGATATGATGCATTCACTAGAGATATTTCATAAAAACATTAATAACAAGTAGGGCTTTAACATAACCCGTTAAAAACTCAAAGTGTCAGCTCTATTACAAATAATTTCAATCGGATTGAAAGGGGTGGTTTATCGAGAGAACGTGAAAAAACTTGATCGATTGAAAACCGAAACTGGGGGGGGGTATATGCCGCATCCTTCTCACCTTTTTTACCCCTGACCTGTTTTCATGCCTGATTTATGTACTGTAGTTGTTGTGGAGTTAACTTAAATTCCACTTATGGATTAGCATGTTCCGTCATGATCATCTGTAAATCGTTGTACAGGTGCTCATGTGGGAACTGTAGTGGGATGTTGTATGGAGAATGTAACAAAATGAGTGGGTGGATTTTCCCATTATAGGCTGGTTTTTAACACACAAAGGTGAATTAAAGGTGAATTATCTTGTGTTGTCTCTCAGGGCGGCGACATCACCAGCGGGGACGGGACGGGAGGACGGTCCATCTACGGAGGGAAGTTTGAGGACGAGAACTTCGACGTGAGGCACACGGGCCCGGGACTGCTGTCCATGGCCAACCGCGGCAGAGACACCAACAGCTCGCAGTTCTTCATCACACTCAAGAAAGCAGAACACCTGGACTTCAAGCACGTGGCTTTCGGCTTCGTCAAAGAAGGCATGGATGTGGTGAAGAGAATAGCAGAGTTGGGCACTAAGGACGGCAAACCCACTAAAACCATCACCGTCTCAGACTGTGGACAGTTGTAAACTTTTCTACGTTTGGCAAACTTCTGTTCATCTTAGACATTGTTCCCTGAACTTTTGTGTAAATGTGTGAGAGATCTTGTACATGCAGTGGTTTTATTTTTGTCCTGTTTGTATTAGACTGCATTAGTTGACAATAAAATGTATGCTTTGCAAAAAATAAGTTACTTTTATTATGAACACTTGTTCACCCCAGAGTTACCTCGATGTGGATTGAGTTCACCCCAGAGTTACCTCGATGTGGATTGAGTTTACCCCAGAGTTACCTCGATGTGGATTGAGTTTACCCCAGAGTTACCTCGATGTGGATTGAGTTTACCCCAGAGTTACCTCGATGTGGATTGAGTTTACCCCAGAGTTACCTCGATGTGGATTGCGTTTACAGGGACTTTCTCAAGGTTGGCTTTGAACATAAATAAACATCTGCCAGCTTGCATTTCACTAGTTATACAGTGTCATTATTGATGATAAAACATTGAATACAACTACAGGAGAAATAGAGAAGCTTGGCTTCACTTTATCCAGAAGAGTTTCACTGTTTCAAGAAAACTGGTAACCAGTATTTAATATACCGCTGTATAACCAGCAGAGGTCAGGAGTCATTATTTGTTCAGTAAATCCAGTCATTTTTTCTCTCTGTACTTCATAGGTAAGACCTACATGAAACTGACCAAAAATGTATTGATTAAATATCAGAGCATACTGAATTTCAAAGTACACTATCATTTTTTTGTTCACAATTTTGAATTTAAATAAGCGAGGACATCATGAATCCATCTTCCATAAGATAAGCCTATTAAAAGTGTTTTATATTTTAAACCTGTCTGGATGGATTGTTTTTTCTTGGGATCAGAAAGCCTCAAAACTAAAATCAAACTGCTCTGACATCACATGTTGTTTGGGAGTGTTTAAAGGAAGAAAAAAAATCCCAAAACAAACTCGAGCATATTCAGTTGTCAGACACAATGGGGAACATAAGTACCTCATGCCAACGGTTCAATACACTGCTGGATCTTTAATGTTGTGGGCTTATTTTTCTGCTGGAGCTCCTGGACTTCTTGTTCTGATACATGGCATTATGGATTCTAGCAAATACCAACAGATGAAAAATCTAAACCTGGACGACCTCTGAGTTTGAATGGGCTGAACTGAAGAGGAGGAGCTGGCAATCTGAAGGATCTGGAGAGATTCTGTATGAAGGAACGAAGGATCTGGAGAGATTCTGTATGAAGGAACGAAGGATCTGGAGAGATTCTGTATGAAGGAATGAAGGATCTGGAGAGATTCTGTATGAAGGAATGAAGGATCTGGAGAGATTCTGTATGAAGGAATGAAGGATCTGGAGAGATTCTGTATGAAGGAACTGGAGAGATTCTGAATGAAGGAACTGGAGAGATTCTGTATGAAGGAACTGGAGAGATTCTGTATGAAGGAACTGGAGAGATTCTGAATGAAGGAACGAAGGATCTGGAGATATTCTGTATGAAGGAATGAAGGAACTGGAGAGATTCTGTATGAAGGAATGAAGGAACTGGAGAGATTCTGTATGAAGGAATGAAGGATCTGGAGAGATTCTGTATGAAGGAATGAAGGATCTGGAGAGATTCTGAATGAAGGAACTGGAGAGATTCTGTATGAAGGAACGAAGGATTTGGAGAGATTTTGTATGAAGGAATGAAGGAACTGGAGAGATTCTGTATGAAGGAATGAAGGATCTGGAGAGATTCTGAATGAAGGACGAAGGATCTGGAGAGATTCTGAATGAAGGACGAAGGATCTGGAGCGATTCTGTATGAAGGAATGAAGGAACTGGAGAGATTCTGTATGAAGGAATGAAGGAACTGGAGAGATTCTGAATGAAGGAACTGGAGAGATTCTGAATGAAGGAACTGGAGAGATTCTGAATGAAGGAACTGGAGAGATTCTGTATGAAGGAATGAAGGATCTGGAGAGATTCTGTATGAAGGAATGAAGGATCTGGAGAGATTCTGTATGAAGGAATGAAGGAACTGGAGAGATTCTGAATGAAGGAACTGGAGAGATTCTGAATGAAGGAATGAAGGAACTGGAGAGATTCTGAATGAAGGAACGAAGGAACTGGAGAGATTCTGAATGAAGGAACGAAGGATCTGGAGAGATTCTGTATGAAGGAACGAAGGATCTGGAGAGATTCTGTATGAAGGAATGAAGGATCTGGAGAGATTCTGTATGAAGGAATGAAGGATCTGGAGAGATTCTGTATGAAGGAATGAAGGATCTGGAGAGATTCTGTATGAAGGAATGAAGGATCTGGAGAGATTCTGTATGAAGGAACTGGAGAGATTCTGTATGAAGGAATGAAGGAACTGGAGAGATTCTGTATGAAGGAACGAAGGATCTGGAGAGATTCTGTATGAAGGAACTGGAGAGATTCTGTATGAAGGAATGAAGGAACTGGAGAGATTCTGTATGAAGGAATGAAGGATCTGGAGAGATTCTGTATGAAGGAATGAAGGATCTGGAGAGATTCTGTATGAAGGAATGAAGGATCTGGAGAGATTCTGTATGAAGGAACTGGAGAGATTCTGTATGAAGGAATGAAGGAACTGGAGAGATTCTGTATGAAGGAATGAAGGAACTGGAGAGATTCTGTATGAAGGAACTGGAGAGATTCTGTATGAAGGAATGAAGGAACTGGAGAGATTCTGTATGAAGGAACGAAGGATCTGGAGAGATTCTGAATGAAGGAACGAAGGATCTGGAGATATTCTGTATGAAGGAATGAAGGAACTGGAGAGATTCTGTATGAAGGAATGAAGGAACTGGAGAGATTCTGAATGAAGGAACTGGAGAGATTCTGTATGAAGGAACAAAGGATTTGGAGAGATTCTGTATGAAGGAATGAAGGATCTGGAGAGATTCTGAATGAAGGACGAAGGATCTGGAGAGATTCTGAATGAAGGACGAAGGATCTGGAGCGATTCTGGATGAAGGAATGAAGGAACTGGAGAGATTCTGTATGAAGGAATGAAGGAACTGGAGAGATTCTGTATGAAGGAATGAAGGATCTGGAGAGATTCTGAATGAAGGACGAAGGATCTGGAGAGATTCTGAATGAAGGACGAAGGATCTGGAGCGATTCTGTATGAAGGAATGAAGGAACTGGAGAGATTCTGTATGAAGGAATGAAGGAACTGGAGAGATTCTGAATGAAGGAACTGGAGAGATTCTGAATGAAGGAACTGGAGAGATTCTGAATGAAGGATCTGGAGAGATTCTGTATGAAGGATCTGGAGAGATTCTGTATGAAGGAATGAAGGATCTGGAGAGATTCTGTATGAAGGAACTGGAGAGATTCTGAATGAAGGAACTGGAGAGATTCTGAATGAAGGACGAAGGATCTGGAGCGATTCTGTATGAAGGAATGAAGGAACTGGAGAGATTCTGTTTGAAGGAATGAAGGAACTGGAGAGATTCTGAATGAAGGAACTGGAGAGATTCTGAATGAAGGAACTGGAGAGATTCTGAATGAAGGAATGAAGGATCTGGAGAGATTCTGTATGAAGGAATGAAGGATCTGGAGAGATTCTGTATGAAGGAACGAAGGATCTGGAGAGATTCTGTATGAAGGAACTGGAGAGATTCTGTATGAAGGAATGAAGGATCTGGAGAGATTCTGTATGAAGGAATGAAGGAACTGGAGAGATTCTGTATGAAGGAACGAAGGAACTGGAGAGATTCTGAATGAAGGAACGAAGGATCTGGAGAGATTCTGTATGAAGGAATGAAGGATCTGGAGAGATTCTGTATGAAGGAATGAAGGATCTGGAGAGATTCTGTATGAAGGAATGAAGGAACTGGAGAGATTCTGTATGAAGGAATGAAGGATCTGGAGAGATTCTGTATGAAGGAATGAAGGAACTGGAGAGATTCTGTATGAAGGAATGAATGATCTGGAGAGATTCTGTATGAAGGATCTGGAGAGATTCTGTATGAAGGAACGAAGGATCTGGAGAGATTCTGTATGAAGGAACTGGAGAGATTCTGTATGAAGGAATGAAGGATCTGGAGAGATTCTGTATGAAGGAACGAAGGAACTGGAGAGATTCTGTATGAAGGAACTGGAGAGATTCTGAATGAAGGAATGAAGGATCTGGAGAGATTCTGTATGAAGGAATGAAGGATCTGGAGAGATTCTGTATGAAGGAATGAAGGATCTGGAGAGATTCTGTATGAAGGAATGAAGGAACTGGAGAGATTCTGTATGAAGGAATGAAGGATCTGGAGAGATTCTGTATGAAGGAATGAAGGATCTGGAGAGATTCTGTATGAAGGAACGAAGGATCTGGAGAGATTCTGTATGAAGGAACTGGAGAGATTCTGTATGAAGGAATGAAGGATCTGGAGAGATTCTGTATGAAGGAATGAAGGAACTGGAGAGATTCTGTATGAAGGAACGAAGTTACTGGAGAGATTCTGAATGAAGGAACGAAGGATCTGGAGAGATTCTGTATGAAGGAATGAAGGATCTGGAGAGATTCTGTATGAAGGAATGAAGGATCTGGAGAGATTCTGTATGAAGGAATGAAGGAACTGGAGAGATTCTGTATGAAGGAATGAAGGATCTGGAGAGATTCTGTATGAAGGAACGAAGGATCTGGAGAGATTCTGTATGAAGGAACTGGAGAGATTCTGTATGAAGGAATGAAGGATCTGGAGAGATTCTGTATGAAGGAACGAAGGATCTGGAGAGATTCTGTATGAAGGATCTGGAGAGATTCTGTATGAAGGAACGAAGGAACTGGAGAGATTCTGTATGAAGGAACTGGAGAGATTCTGAATGAAGGAATGAAGGATCTGGAGAGATTCTGTATGAAGGAATGAAGGATCTGGAGAGATTCTGTATGAAGGAATGAAGGATCTGGAGAGATTCTGTATGAAGGAATGAAGGAACTGGAGAGATTCTGTATGAAGGAATGAAGGAACTGGAGAGATTATGAATGAAGGAACTGGAGAGATTCTGCATGAAGGAATGAAGGATCTGGAGAGATTCTGTATGAAGGAATGAAGGAACTGGAGAGATTCTGTATCAAGGAATGAAGGAACTGGAGAGATTCTGTATGAAGGAACGAAGGATCTGGAGAGATTCTGTATGAAGGAATGAAGGATCTGGAGAGATTCTGTATGAAGGAACGAAGGAACTGGAGAGATTCTGTATGAAGGAATGAAGGATCTGGAGAGATTCTGTATGAAGGAATGAAGGAACTGGAGAGATTCTGTATGAAGGAACGAAGGAACTGGAGAGATTCTGTATGAAGGAATGAAGGATCTGGAGAGATTCTGTATGAAGGAATGAAGGAACTGGAGAGATTCTGTATGAAGGAATGAAGGATCTGGAGAGATTCTGTATGAAGGAATGAAGGAACTGGATAGATTCTGTATGAAGGAATGAAGGAACTGGAGAGATTCTGAATGAAGGAACTGGAGAGATTCTGCATGAAGGAATGAAGGATCTGGAGAGATTCTGTATGAAGGAATGAAGGAACTGGAGAGATTCTGTATCAAGGAATGAAGGAACTGGAGAGATTCTGTATGAAGGAACGAAGGATCTGGAGAGATTCTGTATGAAGGAATGAAGGATCTGGAGAGATTCTGTATGAAGGAATGAAGGAACTGGAGAGATTCTGTATGAAGGATCTGGAGAGATTCTGTATGAAGGAATGAAGGATCTGGAGAGATTCTGTATGAAGGAATGAAGGATCTGGAGAGATTCTGTATGAAGGAATGAAGGAACTGGAGAGATTCTGTATCAAGGAATGAAGGAACTGGAGAGATTCTGTATGAAGGAATGAAGGATCTGGAGAGATTCTGTATGAAGGAATGAAGGATCTGGAGAGATTCTGTATGAAGGAACGAAGGAACTGGAGAGATTCTGTATGAAGGATCTGGAGAGATTCTGTATGAAGGAATGAAGGATCTGGAGAGATTCTGTATGAAGGAATGAAGGATCTGGAGAGATTCTGTATGAAGGAATGAAGGATCTGGAGAGATTCTGTATGAAGGAATGAAGGATCTGGAGAGATTCTGCATGAAGGAATGAAGGATCTGGAGAGATTCTGTATGAAGGAATGAAGGAACTGGAGAGATTCTGTATCAAGGAATGAAGGAACTGGAGAGATTCTGTATGAAGGAATGAAGGATCTGGAGAGATTCTGTATGAAGGAATGAAGGATCTGGAGAGATTCTGTATGAAGGAACGAAGGAACTGGAGAGATTCTGTATGAAGGATCTGGAGAGATTCTGTATGAAGGAATGAAGGATCTGGAGAGATTCTGTATGAAGGAATGAAGGATCTGGAGAGATTCTGTATGAAGGAATGAAGGATCTGGAGAGATTCTGTATGAAGGAATGAAGGATCTGGAGAGATTCTGTATGAAGGAATGAAGGATCTGGAGATATTCTGCATGAAGGAATGAAGGATCTGGAGATATTCTGCATGAAGGAAAGGTCTCTGATCTCTAAAGTCATCAGCCATTATATAAGACTCAGATTCTGTTATCTTGGCAAAAGGAGGTTGAAAAAAGTGTTGAATAAAACATTAATACCATGAGATTTTCCCTCCACTTTTAATTCTTTTCCTTAAATGAAAGGATAGATCTTTGGAACTTTAGGAATGAATGATCAAAAGGGTAAACTGTAGATGTATCTTCTCTTCTACACTCGACCAGATCTGTACATTTAGCACTTGTGTTATCAATGCGATAGTAGACAAAATGAAGTTCTTACAGTAAAACGTTTTATTGTTTTTTTGCTGCTGAACAATATAAACATCCACACAGAAAATACAATTCTATAGACCTCAAGTGAGGAATTAAACAAAACATAAGACTGCATATCTTCATATTCATGAACACACCACTGAATTGACTGAACTACTATAAGAAATCTCAGTCGTGGCTCATAACGTCCAGATTCTGTGCAATCGAGATGAAATCCAGCGCACATGAACATGTAGACAGTGAATGTATTCAGACGCGTGTGCTTGAGTCGGTTCAGTCGTTCATCTTCATCAAGCGCAGATAAACTCTCCTGCAAACACAGTTTAACAACTCAATCAGTCATTCAGTCCAACATAACGACGAGGAAGACACATGACTACAGGACAAATAATAGAAGAAGCTAAAGAGACCCTTAGCTTTTGGATGTTTAAATTGAATGAAATAAAACAAAAGTCCTTTTTTTCTTGTTTTATTCATGAAAGAGAAGAATGTATGTATAAAACTGGTCAGAAATGTTCCTAATGGACCAAAGGTTTGACTTGAGAGTAAAACCGTCTTCATCAGCACTCAGTAAAGGTTCAACAAAGTGAGTATGATTCTTTAGTGTGGCACTTAAAGGAATCCTTCACCCAAAAATGAAGCTTCTCATGATTTACTCGCCCTCATGCCTTCCCAGGAGTACATGACTCTATTTTTGACAGACAGTCCATCTCTGTGAATCAATGGAAACGGGACCTCCAGTAAACATGACAGTATTCCATAAGAGCCCAGTGGATGAATCAAAGACTTCTGAAGCCAAACGATAGGTGTGTGTGTGTGTGTGATAGAGAAAAATACTAATATTGTAACTTTTTAAAATATGAACCATTGCTTCCGGCCAGCTGTTATGCATGTGTTTGTTGACATAGACGTGTATGTGTTCTGAGCCTCACGCGAGAGAAATGCAGAGGAACGTCACATCAAGGGAACACACATGACAGTTAGCTGGAAGAGATGGTTAATTTCACACCCATCATTTCGCTTCAGAAGACGCTGATTCATCCACTGGGCTTGTAATGATACCCGTCATGTTCGTTTCATGTGGTTTTTGATAAGGTCCCGTATACTTGCATTATATGGACTAGTGTGTTGGTTTCAGATCTCCAGAGAATGATGAGAGAAGCTTCATCTTTAACCCTTTATGGAGGTTGAAAGCACTGACCGTTGAGGTGTTGTGATGCAGCCATCATCACAGACAGATGGGCATCTTCTTCTTCTTGTCCTTGTTGTCTTGTTCACGCTTGGACAAGCGTCTCTTGAGCTCGTCTGGCACTCGCTCGTAGCAGCGCTTACACACAGGCTTCAGGTCCATCTCCACAAACTTATCCCTGAACAACAGCACAGATCAGGAGAGAAATGAGCAGTTCCCACCATATGTGTTTAGTTGGCTGTGGTTTGGCATTTTTGAACATTACATTTACATTTTTGCGGTTTCATTAATTTTGTTTCATAAGTGTTTTGCTATTAATGTCACTATGAAATCAAAACAAACCATTCTTATTTCTTATGGAATCTTTATGCTAAAAGATTTATCGGTGCACATGATACTTGTTTTAAATTCATGTTCCTGGTAATCTTGAATCAGAATAACTTCCTCTTGCAGCAACTCTTCTCTGATGATGAGGGTGTGGCTATAACCTGTCACTCACATGAGATCAGCCAATAGCAAACCACAACCATCCAATCAAGCCCCACCCACATTTGCTCTTGTTCCACAGGCCGTTTCAAGGGAATTCAATTTCAAGGGATTCTCCAGGAATTGACCGGCTGACTTTCTGAAACTGCATCCCAGGCAGGGTGCACCATCCTGGGCATGGTTTAAATAACGAAATAACTAAGTTTAGGTTTTGAAGCATATGGACACTGAGCTCCAGGGGGATTGTTGGCTGCAGTGCTGGCTCAGTTCAGACATCCACCCTCTCAGAGCAGGTCCGGGGATGGGGAGGACTTTCCTCCGCAGAAAAATAGGTATTTTATATATATATATATATATATATATATATATATATATATATGTATGTATGTATGTATGTATGTATGTAAAATATGTGATGTATTTACTAGTGAAACAGCTAAAGAATTAAAAAAAACATGACCCTAGCCTTGATTTTATCTTTCAGTTGTTGACTAAATTATGAAAATGGACCATATGTGATTGGCTTGATTGCACACAGAGAAACTATGACACTTTCATTAATGATTACGAGTTCAAAATGAATATATGCATATATGCAGGAATTATTCACAATTAAACCAGTAACACACATTAAGAAATGCACAAAAGGTCAATTCTGATTTCATGCCAATTATAAGGATTGTGTTTGTTCAGAAATGGTTTCAAAACTACCATAAGAAATATCCATTTAAGTGACAACTATCCCCAATGTCCCTGATTAATTTAACATGGTTTGTATGATTAGAATGTGAATGTTTTATTTCGATATGTTTCTTCCCAGCAAACATTTCAGTAATGGTACGCACTTGAGTGTCATTTTGGAGTTGCATGTGGAGCAGCTGAAGCATTTGACACACCAGGCCTTATTCAGTGCAGACACAACTAACAGACAAAAGAGAGAGTCAAGCATACACACGAGTTATAAATCCTGAGATCATTATACGTATAATGCAAATGTTGAACAGTGTTCAAGTGTTTAAAGCAAGCCGTCTCACCGTCTCCCTCAATGACGCGGTTGCAGTGGTTACAGACGTCTCCGAAGAGCTGGAAGACAGATGTGACACACACACTCAGATCACGAGTAGAACATCTGGGGCTGTGTCCAGCTGTTGTAGACACCGTTGTGTCTCAGTATCTTTCTACTGTCCCATACCTATCATCTCTATAAGGGCCTGATCACTCCTTTCACATTTAAATGAGAAATCTGAACATCCTTATGTTACTACAGTATTCCAACAATGATTTAAAGTAAATGCCTATATAAAGACAACAAGCATCTGTTTCATTAATGCTGATATTGAAATCTTAATGTCCTGATCTTGGTATATTGAATATTTCACTACATTCATGTTTTGTATTTATTTTGCAAAAGTGCACTGAAGATGTCACAATCCACACTCAAGGAGACAGGGAAGATCCAAGCGCAGTATCTTTATTGGGGAAATCCGTAATCATACATCCAGTCCAGGCAATAGGTCGTAATCCAAATAAGCAATCCGAAAACACAAAACAATAAACAGGCAAAAGACAGAGCGGAAACAGACCTCAAAAGTGGTGTGACGAATAACAAGGACTCCGTAACAAACAGTAAACAGGCAGGGTATTTATACACACAGAAACTAACAATCATAATGGGGAACAGCTGGGAGCAAAGAACAGTGATGAGTGCAGACAAGGATTGTGGGGAATGCAGTTCCTAATGTGAATGACACCGTGGGGGAAGAGGCCCTCTAGTGGATACCAGGGAACATAACCCAACACTGTGACAGAAGATTAATAAAACTGAGTTATTCCCAGACTGTACCTGGTTGTAGTGAGTCTCACAGTACGCCAAGCCCTTGCGCTCATAGTGCCGGTGACCCAGGAACGCTTTCTCGCATTTAGCACACACAAAATGCTGCAAACACACATGTGCATGAAAGAAAGAGGGGAATAGGTAATGATCCCACTTTAGAGTTTAAAACATCAATGATGATTAATCGTTCAAAGATCCGAATATATTTAGATGAGGCACTGTGCTGAAATACCTCCACGTGCCACTGTTTGCCCATGGCGTTGACCACGCGGCCCTCGACGGGTCTCCTGCAGGCGCCGCAGATCGGCACGCCCAGCTTATCATGACACGGCAGACAGTAGAGCTCGCCTTTCAGCTCCCTGGCGTCCGCCGTCAGCTCCTTACTGCACACACACACACACACACACACACACACACAGGGTTGTTTGGCTATACTTCTGAGGACATTCCATAGGCGTAATGGTTTTTATACTATCCAAACTGTATATTCTATTCCCCTACACTAACCCGACCCATCACGCACACACACACACGCACACACACACACACACACACACTTTAGTATGTTTTAAAAGCCATTTGAAATACAAAGACTCAGGAAATGTCCTCATAAATCACGTTCACGTTGTAACACCAGTGTAATAGCCATGTCATTATGCAAAATTTGGTCCTCATAAATCACAAATACAAACGCACACACACACGCACAACCTTGAGCTCTAGAGAGGTGCTATACTTATTATAATGCTCTCAGAATTGATCCAATAGGGGACACAACAGCTTGTCACTGGGGCAGAACCCTTAAAAAGGTCAAATTATGTTATATTTGGTCCTATTATTTCCATGTTCATCTTTTCTCAGTCTGTAATGTTGCTGAAAAAGTTCCAACGTCCCTCCAGCGGGAGTTCTTCTCTATATCAGTCTCAGTGTTTCTGAACTCCCTGAACATTGTAGTCTCGAGTTTCTTCCGGGAACGAACGCATCACAATATTCCTCATTATAATAATTCATGCGCAGAATAAAGGGGCGGGGCCTGGTTGAGTTAGTTAGTAGTGTGTTAAACTGGCGGTTATGGTAAGGGGAGGGACATTTCCAAAACACACTCGAAGCGCTCGACCAATCACAACGCACTGCTCCAGCCAACCAATCAGAGCACAGTGTGCTTTTCAGAAGGAGGGGCTTCATAGAGACAGGAACTAAACAGAGCGTTACTGACAGACTGGGAAGAGAGGAGCCGCAACAATGGAGAATATGAGGAAAATAATCAACATTGAAGCGGGAAAACCACTTCTAGTAGAGTATAAAACAACATCAAGACCGTAAAAGGACATTATATGGCCTCTTTAAAGGGACAGCGCTGTACCTAAACAGACGACTGATAAACGTTTATCCAGTGAGCTCCTGTTTATCTGGAAAACGAGAAACTCTGAGAAGCTCTCATCCATCCAGTTGCTGGTGTGTTTGCAGTACGTTTCCTCACCCGCAGTTATTGCAGCTGAAGTGGTCAGGATGGTACGGATCGTTCTTGAAAATCAGTGGAACATCTTCAACGATGGCTTGGCATTTCTGGCAGATGTACTTCCCCAGACCATGAGCCTTTTCACGGTTATGACACGGACGGCACAAATGTCTGTAGGGCAGAATTACATTTGCTGAATTTGAATTTCAAATCACATTCATGTTTACATTCAGTGCCCTATTGTCTTATCTGAGACTCACCTGCCTGCGTTCTTCACAAAGCCCACATCTGCCAGAACAGCCTGACAGAGATCACAGCAGAAACAGTCGGGATGCCAGCTGAGGTTCATGGCCTTTATCACACGGCCAATGACGAACTCGCCTGCGAACAGGACCAATCACACACACACATGCTGCACGCGTCACACACCAATGCTGAAATATGGGGGAAGTTAGTTTGAGTTGTGTGTTTACTCACCACACTGGTGACAGCAGGGAGCAAACAGCATCTGGAAGTCATGCTCGCAGTATTTTCTGCCTTCAAACTGCGAAAGCAAGAGCAGGATACATGCGTCAGACGTCACAGAAAAACACCTGGCTGTTCCTACTGTTCAGTGCAGATTCATGACTCCGTCTTAGACAAGATTTTAAAACTCACGGCTTATGGAAACATAGGAGTTATATGGACTATTGTTCTGTGGCACATATCATAATAAAGCCAACTTAACTTCTCGGGTTTGAGTGAACGTTGCCATTTTTTCCATGTTCCGGAGCGCGTCAATGATTACGAAACATTTTATTAAGAGTCATTTATTTAGAGTGTTCCAGGTGTTTATTCATTCTTCCCCCTCTTTTCAATTGAAATGATTAACATCTAAGCAAAACGTGTTTTCTGTGAATGGATAATCAAATTAAATGTTTGTGTCTTCAACACCACTTTACATCGCAAAGTCATCCTCTAGGAAATGACATCATTTTTGGTGGGAAAACAATAGCACAAACATCACTGAGTAATGAATTCAGAGATGGTTTGTGGTATTAGTTGTTTTTTGCCAGGGCAAATCATTCATCCTTTAAAACCAAACAAATCCAAACATATGTATGTTATAACCTTTCTAGAAATACCTCCTGAAATTACAACAACAGCCTTAGAGCTGCACAATGACCTGCATATTACAGCTCACACAAAGGAAATCTATCTTTTATTTAATATACCTTTATACAAATTTCATGAGAAAAATTAAAATATACCTTATTTCCCCAAAGGAAAATGTCATAATCGACAGTGTTATTAATGGTCCATGTGATATGTGTAAAATTTGAGGTGATATGTTCACTTCTTCATAAAGCATGAAACTTGGTGCACTTGAACAGTTTGCGGCACTGAACATTTTCAGAAATGGAGCCATCGCAAAATGGCCGCCACAAGGTGTTTTTGCGATGGCTCCATTTATGAAAATGTTCAGGGTTGCAAACTATTAAAGTGTACCAAGTTTCATGCTTTTATGAAAAAAAGTGAACATCATTTTCACATATCAAGTCAAGTCAAGTCACCTTTATTTATATAGCACTTTTTACAAAACAAATTGTTTCAAAGCAGCTTTACAGACATAGGGCCTATTTTAACGATCTGAAACGCAAGTATCAAGCGCGAAACGCAAGTAACTTTGTGGGCGGGTCTTGGGCGCTGTTGCTATTATACCGGCGGGATAAATGACTCTTGCGCCCGACGCAAATCTAAAATGTGTTGGTCTGAAGTAGCTTCATTACTCATAGGTGTGGTTTGGGCGTAACGTGAAATAAACCAATCAGAGCCTCATCTCACATTCCCTTTAAGAGCAGGCGCGCTTGTTCCATGGCGGATTGCTATTATAACGGCGGATTTGCCAGACGCACGCCAGGAGCGGTTCACAGCCGAGGAGAGCAACGCTCTTGTCAGGGCCGTAAAACACAGAGAAGTGACATTGGGGATGGAGAAACACACCCAGATTAGCTTCGATTAAACAGGCGTATTCAAATTTGGGTAAATGTGTAAGATAGATTTATGCCTATTTTTTCACATCTGTATGGACACAACAATGATTTCCCTCGTGTGTTAATATTTTTCCTTGTAATAATGTATTGTTTTCTAAAAATGAGAACTGCTGCGCCTGTGTGTAGATGAGATAGAAAGCAAAGTGTATGCGCGTTGTGCACACGCTACATTGATTAATGGCCAAGCATGTACCCTTAAAATAGCATATGAATAACAACGCGCCACTGACTTTAGACGAGGTTTTTCCTGGTCTGTGGCGGAATTGTTTTCTAAACCTGCAAAATAGCATCAGGGAACGTTTGCGCCGGAACACGCCTCCTCTTTTCGCTGAACCGCCCCCGGGAGCGCAAATGCATTTGCTAGTTTACCGATGTGCGTCTGTGGGGGGAAAAGTCCGCTGTGCGCGGGTGCAAAATAGGAATGATACATTGCGCTGGGTGCAAGATAGGGCCCATAACAGGAAAATGCAACAAAGTTTGTTTCCAGAAGAAAATAGTGCCACAGTCCAACTTAAGTAAGTTCAGTGATTTTTTATTTTGTTGTAAAAAAGTTATTAATTTAGTTCATTTATATATATAGCCACTCTAGAGAAAGTCGTCAGTTCTCATATATTGGTGTCAATGCAGGAGATCAATATTATTGAATATTAAATTAAATGTCCCCAACTAAGCAAGACAAAAGCCAAAGGCGACAGTGGCAAGAAACCAAAACTCCATCAATGCCTGAATGGGAGACCCTTGGGAGAACCCAAACTCAGTCGCTCAGTTCTCCTCTGGCCAATGAACGAACAGTGTATGATTATGATTCAGGAGCATTACAGGTCAGAAGTCAGATTTAATTGGAACATTCAGAATATTATCCAGTTCCATCTGGTTGAAGATCGGAGTCACGCCGGTATGGAGACGAGTGTGTTGAGGATCAGTGCCGATGGCTGTCATGTCGATGAGGCCTTCACTGGAGAGAGTCTAGTTGACATAATCTCTGCTAACACTTCAGGGTGACACATATCACCTGGACTATAAAGCAATTTGTGTTTCTGCTGCTCTCAGTGCGTTAAAGTGTTTGAGTCTCTTTAAAGACTTCACAGTAAAATCTGAATATGGTTGAAATGAAATGTCTGTAAAGCACATGATCTCAGGTGTAGAATAAATAACTTTTTTCTAAGTGTGAGCTGATATAGTACTGTAGCATTGCCATCAGTTCATATAAGGGGCTGGAGATTGTGTTATATCCTCACACAGATAGTCATAGAAACATGTAACGGCGGTGTCTGACCTCGTAGAAGAGGCCGTGCAGGAACTGCTGAAAGCACTGCGCGCAGACGAAGCACTGCTCGTGGAACAGCTCGCCGTTACTGTTCACCATCCTCTCCGTCGCGGTGAAGCCGGCCTTACAGCGCTCACACACCGCGTGGGCCAGCGCATTCGTCATGTTGCTGTGGAGACAGAGGTTCATCTTCTGATAAAATATACTAGTCTATGTGACAGGTTCAGTGTTTTTAATATTTTCTCTGGCTTTTGGTTCATCAGAATTAGTTTTTACATCTTAATGGTGGTGTACCTCTCAAATGGAAAGAAACGCCCACTGGCACTGACTGCGCTTGACATTGAGCACACCTGTGCGGCGCAATCACTGAGGAGCGTTAGGTTCTAGAGGCTTTATAAAAAGCACGTCTAAGTGTGGTCGTGTCATTCTCCCTCTACGCGTGTTCATGTTCTGTGGGCCGTAAAGGTCTATCGGCTTTTTATTTCCTGATGCTTTTCCCTGGTGAGTTGCCTGGTTTATTGCTCTCTTACAGATGCAATGCATGGTTCAATGATGTATTTGTTATTAAGGATGTGTGTGTGAGAGGTGGCAAGCACAGTAAGCATTTAAAGCCTGTTTCCTATGCCTGTTTCCTATTTTTTATTTTATTTTTTATTTAACCTTTATTTAACCAGGAAAAGTCCCATTGAGTTACAGTAACTCTTCTCCCAGGGAGTCCTGGCCAAGATAGGCGGCCAAAGAAAAAACATTAAAAAAAGACAGGACAAAAAATGACATACTACACAACAAATCTCTATACATAGACTATACATATACAAACAAGACATTTTGTTTAACTTAAGTAAATACAAACATATAATTTAAAGGGTACCTAGTTAAAAACAATTACACCGTTCAGTCAAAGTTGACTTTAAAAGGTTTTTAAAAATATTAATAGATGGAAGTGATTCTAAATTTAAGGTGTTTTGGAGTTCATTCCAGACATTTGGTGCATATGATGAAAAAGCTTTTTTACCAAATTCTGTTTTTGTTGATGGAATAATTAATAATATTTTTTTTGACGACCTTGTTCTGTAAACACTGTTTTGGTAAGTAAGTAAATTTGAAATGTAAATGGGTAATTTACCCATTAGTGCTTTGGCAATAAAAATCAATAGATGGAATTTTCTTCTGAGAGAGAGGGAGGGCCATTGTACAGTTTCATACAGAGTGCAGTGGTGAGTCCTAGCTGTTGCATCTGTAATGAAACGTAAGGCAGAGTGATATAATACACCTAATTTTTTTAATAAAAATGAGGTAGAGTGCATATAAATTAAATCATCGTAATCCAAAACTGTTAAGAATGAACTCTGCACCAACCTTTTCCTTGCTGAATAAGGAAAACACCTCTTTAATCTAAAATAAAAACCTAACTTAGGTCTGAGTTTTTTAAAAGGCTCTCAATATGGACCCCAAAAGACAATTTATCATCAATCCAAATACCTAGGTATTTGTAAGAAGTCACTCTCTCTATTGGAGTACCACTTTGTGTTACAGTTTTTCTGAATTGCTAAAACACTAAACCCCATTCTCTGAACCAAATTCTCAATAGTCTAAACCAATTTGTCGAATAAATCACTCTTTATGTAAAACATTAAACAAGTTCAGGTCGTTAAAACACTGTTTGCAAATCTCATGCACTCTTTTTGCAAAACTCTAAACACATTCTCACTCACTAAAACACATTTTGCACTGTGATGCACTTATGTTTCAAAACGCTAAACACAGGCAGGCGAAAGTTAAACACAAATGCAACACCGTTGTCATTGTTTACACACAACAACTCAAAATTGTTCACACTTATTTCTAATGATGTGACCAAACCAACTGTACATAATACAAGTCCGTTCAGAGTCCCAAAATTGACTCAAAATGTTGCACTGAATGTTGAAACCAATAATGGATGGTGACAATATAAGAGGGAGAGGAGGAAGAGTATGTGTGTAAGAGGAGGTGAACAAGCAGGATGAGGAAGAGGACGAGGAAGAGCAGGTGTGGAGAATGTTGTCAAGGCTGGATCTGCTTTATGATTTTTCCCTTTGCCTGCAAACATGATATTGTCTGTGATGTGGAGAAACTCCTCCGGCCAGATCCAACAGGAAGACATGATGCAGAAACAGTTGCACATTCTGCAGTTACACAACTTCTCTGAGTGACTATAACATGCTTTTCATTTAGAGTTTTTTACTGTAACCTTTTTGTCTTTTGCAGTTGGGTCACTGTATTTTCACAGTGTGCAAGAGTTGAATATACAGACATTCAATGGGCTTACTATACAATATCCATTACAATACTACACTTGCAGTGCATACAGTATACCATTTATTCACCTTATACTGTACATTGTCATTACTATACTTTTTTACGCAATTGCAAAATTTGTTTACTTTGTTACACTATACTTTTTTTCCTGTAACTGCATGCTTTAGTTTCAGTGTTCTCCATTTTTTGATGTAGTGTCTAATAATGATCTGTAGTGTTTATAATATTGACTCGTGTGTGTATGATCTGAAAGCATTGTTTGATTTTGAGCACAGATAAAATGGTTTTGAGGCAATTGTTTGATTTTGCCAGAAGAGTCAGAGGTTCTCTGAATGTGGCTTGAAAATGTGGTTTTGTGTTCAAGGTTTTGAGAAAGTGAGTGATGGTTTCAAGAAATGTGTTTTAGCAATTCAGAAAAACTGTAAAATAGTGAAATGGCGTAATTTTTTTTTAGCATTTAATACCAACTTTAATCCTACCAAAGATTTTTGTACCTGACTAAAGGCAGACTGTAAATGATAAATTGCTTCCTTCAATGATGTAGCAGAGGTGTACAAAATAGTGTCATCTGCGTAAAAATGAGCCTTTGTTTGATTCAGATCTACACCTAAATTATTTATATAAATAGAAAATAAAATAGGACCCAAAACTGATCCTTGGGGGACACCCATTTTTACTTCTAGCAATGATGAGGTACAGTTATCTAATGTCACACACTGTGTTCTACCACTCAGGTAATCAGAAAACCAGTTTAGCACAGTGCTACTAAAACCTATGTTTTGCAATCTTTGTAGAAGGAGATTATGGTCAACGGTGTCAAAAGCTTTAGATAAGTCAATGAATAGAGCAGCACAAGACTTTTTGCCATCTAAAGCATTAACAATATCATTTGTAACAGAGGTTACAGCCGTAATTGTACTGTGTCCTTTCCGGAAACCAGACTGAGTGGAACTTAAAATACAGTTATCAGCTAAAAAATGTTTTAGTTGCTCATTTATAAGAGACTCAAATAGTTTAGACAAGACAGATAATCTGGAAATTGGCCGATAATTATCTAAGGCCGATGGGTCTCCACTTTTTAATAGTGGGAGGACAAATGCAGATTTCCATGGATAGAACCACTGTATAAACTAAGATTAAAAATGGAAGAGATGGGTTTAGCAATCAAATTTGCAGCAGTTTTGAGAAAAAATGGCTCAATCTGGTCTGGCCCAGCAGACTTTTTACAGTCCAGGCCTAACAGTGCCTTTTGCACTTCAGGGACAGATATTGAAGTAAAGTTAAAATTATTCAAATTTACATTAGACAAGTTTGTGATAGAAGTTACACTATCTGTGGGGTTGGTTGGGAGTATTGACTGAGTATCTATTCCTGCATTAATAAAATGCTTGTTGAATGTATCTACTATATTTTGTTTACCCCTTACTTCACCCTGACTTGCTATCATAACTTCTGGGATAGTTGGAGGGGGTATGTCTCCCAAAGAAGATTTAATTACTTTCCAAAAATGTTTGGGGTCATTAAGGTTTTCATTTAATAAATTCAGATAATATTCACTTTTTGTACTTTTTATTAGTCTTGTGCATTTGTTTCTTAATACCCTATAATTTACCCAGCATTTATCATTATTATTTACTTTTGCTTTAATCCATGCTTTATTCCGTTCTCTAATAGCTGTTGCAATAGAGTCATTAAACCAAGGATTGTCTCTACCCCTCACTCTGTATCTTCTGATAGGGGCATGTTTTTCAACTATAGCTAAAAAGGTCTTTTTGAAATAATTCCAGGCCAGCTCAACATCATCCATATCACAAACTAAGTTTAAATCACTCTGATAGATTTCATGAAGAAAAGCTTGCTCATTAAAACATTTATAATTTCGTTTAAAAATATACCGTGGCTTAGTTTTAGTCAATTTGCAGTTTCTAACACACACAACCATACAGTGATCACTGATATCATTACAGAAAACGTCTGTTTCCTATGTCTGTTTCCAATGTCCGTTTCCTATGCCTGTTTCCTATGCCTGTTTCCATTGTCCGTTTCCTATGTCTGTTTCCAATGTCCGTTTCCTATGCCTGTTTCCATTGTCCGTTTCCTATGCCTGTTTCCTATGCCTGTTTCCTATGTCCGTTTCCAATGTCCGTTTCCTATGTCCGTTTCCAATGTGCGTTTCTTATGTCCGTTTCCTATGTCCGTTTCCTATGTCCGTTTCCTATGCCTGTTTCCTATGTCCGTTTCCTATGCCTGTTTCCTATGCCTGTTTCCTATGCCTGTTTCCTATGCCTGTTTCCTATGTCCGTTTCCTATGTCTGTTTCCAATGTCTGTTTCCTATGCCCGTTTCCTATGTCCGTTTCCTATGCCCGTTTCCTATGTCTGTTTCCAATGTCCGTTTCCTATGCCTGTTTCCTATGCCTGTTTCCTATGCCTGTTTCCAATGTCCGTTTCCTATGTCCGTTTCCTATGTCTGTTTCCAATGTCTGTTTCCTATGCCCGTTTCCTATGTCCGTTTCCTATGTCTGTTTCCAATGTCTGTTTCCTATGCCTGTTTCCTATGCCTGTTTCCTATGCCTGTTTCCTATGCCTGTTTCCAATGTCCGTTTCCTATGTCCGTTTCCTATGTCCGTTTCCAATGTCTGTTTCCTATGCCCGTTTCCTATGTCCGTTTCCTATGTCTGTTTCCAATGTCTGTTTCCTATGCCCGTTTCCTATGTCCGTTTCCTATGCCGTTTCCTATGCCCGTTTCCTATGTCCGTTTCCTATGCCTGTTTCCTATGTCTGTTTCCAATGTCCGTTTCCTATGCCTGTTTCCTATGCCTGTTTCCTATGCCTGTTTCCTATGCCTGTTTCCTATGCCTGTTTCCAATGTCCGTTTCCTATGTCCGTTTCCTATGTCTGTTTCCTATGCCCGTTTCCTATGTCCGTTTCCTATGCCGTTTCCTATGTCCGTTTCCTATGCCGTTTCCTATGTCCGTTTCCTATGTCCGTTTTCTATGCCTGTTTCCTATGTCCGTTTCCAATATCCGTTTCCTATGCCTGTTTCCTATGTCCGTTTCCAATGTCCGTTTCCTATGCCTGTTTCCTATGTCCGTTTCCTATGCCTGTTTCCTATGTCCGTTTCCAATGTCTGTTTCCTATGCCTGTTTCCTATGCCTGTTTCCTATGCCCGTTTCCTATGCCCGTTTCCTATGTCCGTTTCCTATGCCTGTTTCCTATGTCCGTTTCCAATATCCGTTTCCTATGCCTGTTTCCTATGTCCGTTTCCTATGTCCGTTTCCTATGCCTGTTTCCTATGTCCGTTTCCAATGTCCGTTTCCTATGCCCGTTTCCTATGTCCGTTTCCTATGCCTGTTTCCTATGTCCGTTTCCAATATCCGTTTCCTATGCCTGTTTCCTATGTCCGTTTCCTATGCCCGTTTCCTATGCCTGTTTCCTATGTCCGTTTCCAATGTCCGTTTCCTATGCCTGTTTCCAATATCCGTTTCCTATGCCTGTTTCCTATGTCCGTTTCCAATGACCATTTCCTATGCCTGTTTCCTATGTCCGTTTCCTATGTCCGTTTCCTATGCCTGTTTCCTATGTCCGTTTCCAATATCCGTTTCCTATGCCTGTTTCCTATGTCCGTTTCCAATGTCCGTTTCCTATGCCTGT
Organism: Vimba vimba; assembly: GCA_022828995.1. Taxonomy (NCBI): domain Eukaryota; kingdom Metazoa; phylum Chordata; class Actinopteri; order Cypriniformes; family Leuciscidae; genus Vimba; species Vimba vimba. Next base: position 44,648,650 of record CM040823.1, on the reverse strand, counting down.
TTCCTATGTCCGTTTCCTATGCCCGTTTCCTATGCCTGTTTCCTATGTCCGTTTCCAATGTCCGTTTCCTATGCCTGTTTCCAATATCCGTTTCCTATGCCTGTTTCCTATGTCCGTTTCCAATGTCCGTTTCCTATGTCCGTTTCCTATGCCCGTTTCCTATGTCTGTTTCCCTTGCCTGTTTCCTATGCCTGTTTCCTATGTCCATTTCCTATGTCCGTTTTCTATGCCTGTTTCCAATATCCGTTTCCTATGTCTGTTTCCCTTGCCTGTTTCCTATGTCCGTTTCCTATGTCCGCTTTCTATGCCGGTTTCCAATGTGTGTTTACTATGCCTGTTACCTATGTCCATTTCCTACACCTGTTTCCTATGCCTGTTTCCTATGTCCGTTTCCTATGTCCTTTTCCTATGCCTGTTTCCTATGTCTGTTTCCAATGTCCGTTTCCTATGCCTGTTTCCTATGTCCGTTTCCTATGCCTGTTCCCTTATCGAGGGAACTCAACACTGCGTCATTGAAAACGACTCTTTGGGGATGCTCCCTAAGCGTGCGCCTCTGAAGTATGAATGAAACTAATCCAGTCCTGATTGGTGTTGCGTAATGACGTAACGTGACGGCATAACCGGATGCATAAAAGTGACGCCGGCACACACACACATTAGCTTTCACTCTTCAGCAAGTGCTCTGTGTTGTTGTCTGTCATAGTTGTTGTCTGTCAGTTTGATCTCAGAGATATATATATAAAGCATGGCGAGTGAGCAATATACAAAGTGTGTTCACCCTTGCCCTAGATATCTTACGGGTGGGGACACACACCAGTTATGTGTATATTGTTTGGGAGCGCAGCACGCACAGGCAGCTCTCGAGGGGGCTGCCCGTGATCACTGTGAAGCACATTTTTAAAGATGATGGCCAGGCTCGTGATCCCTGCGGTTCGGATCCCGCGTCAGTTGAGGCGGCGTGGTGGCTTAGATCATGGGGATCGCAAAAGGACCTTGCGGATGAGAACGAGACTGCCAAGGCACTTTCTCGTTCATCATCTGAAGGTTCTGAGGCGCTGCGGCTTCTTCTGCCTGGGACGAGCGCCCGATGCTCAAGCTGTCTGCTTCTGAGGAAGTGGATGTGCTCAGCATCGAAGGCGAGGAGCATGAGTCATACTCGCCGGCTCATGTTCCCGCTTATGAGGAGCTAGTGGAGGTTGTGACGCGTGCTGTGGCCAGACTCAACATCAGCTGGCCACAAAATAAGCAGGATGATCCTTGTCAAAGCAAGCTAGACAAGAGATTCCTGCAGCACCGTTCACAACCTCAGCGCCGTCGTTTGCCGTTTTCCCCAGATCTACATAAAGAGATCTCCAGATCCTGGGAAAAACCCCACTCTTCTCGCATCTCATCACCTACGTTATGTGATTACAGTAATGTGGTGGGTGCGAGAGAGTTGGGATATGGCAAGATGCCGCAGATGGAGGAAGCTTTAGCGAGCTATCTTTCTCCTGAAGCGGCATCTTCACTTAAAGCCCCGGCGCTGCCCAGCAAACCGTGCAGAGACACTTCTGCACTGGTTGGCCGGGCTTATATGGCGATTTTGCAAGCGTACCAGGCGTAGAAGTCCTCTAGCCAGAAGGGGCGACCTGAGGAACGTCATTCAGGCGAAGAGGGCTTTGGGAAAGAGGTCCTAACCGAAGTGATAGAACCTCTGAGGGCCGCATCGATTTCCAGCGAACGCACACCGTGGCAGTCGCCCCAAAAGCTTGCAAAAGACCACCAACTATGGTCACAAAATCTTTCTCGACTTCTCCCTGCCAGTCCTCCGTTTCAGGAGGTCGAGAACAGTGCTCGAAAAACACCCGAGGTCAGTCTCGAGAGGCTGGTTCCCTTAGTAGATTTTGTAGAAGAATGGCAACGCCTTCCGAATATATCTATGTGGGTTCTGAATATAATAAAACATGGGTACAGACTGCAGTTCAGTCACCGACCCCCCAAGTTTGCGGGGGTGGTACCGACTGTAGTGGTTCCAGAACAGGCTCGGGTTATGGAACAAGAGGTACAGACTCTACTGGTCAAAGGGGCCATAGAAAGTGTTCCCCTACCAGACAGGGAGTCCGGGTTTTACAGCCGGTACTTTATAGTTCCAAAAAAGGATGGCGGGCTGAGGCCGATTTTAGATCTGAGGCAGTTGAATCGTTCTCTGAGGAGATTCAGGTTCAAGATGCTCACTATTCCCATCATCGTGAATCAAATCAGACCTGAGGATTGGTTTGTCACGATAGATCTAAAAGACGCCTATTTTCATGTCTCCATCCTTCCATGTCACAGGAGGTTCCTGAAGCGTACCAATATCAGGTTATTCCGTTCAGCCTAGCACTGTGCAGCTCTGGCTCCACTGAGGCTTCAGGGCATTCGTATACTGAATTACATCAACGACTGGCTCATATTGGCCCAGTCTCGGGAAATGGCAATTCGGCATCGAGATGTCGTCCTTGGCCACATTCAGAACCTGGGGTTGAGACTAAACACAAAGAAAAGCGTGTTGGAACCAGCTCAGAAAACTACGTTTCTGGGCGTGGTATGGAATTCGGTTACGATGCGGGCACATATGTCTCCCGCACATATCGAGTCCATCCTGGCCATGGTGTCCGGGATAAAGCTAGGCCAGGCCATCACTGTAAAGCAATTTCAAAGACTGCTGGGCCTCATGGCAGCGGCGAAATAATACCTTTGGGCCTTCTACACATGAGGCCCCTTCAGTGGTGGCTGAAAGCCAAGGGGTTTTCCCCGAGGGGAAATCCATTCTGTACAATCAGGGTCACGCGCAGATGCCTTCGTTCCCTATTAATATGGAAGAAACCTTGGTTCCTGTCCCAAGGGCCAGTGTTAGGAGCGTCATGTCGCCGGAAAACCGTTTCGACAGACGCCACCCTCACTGGCTGGGGCACAGTCATGGATGGCCGCTTTGCCAGGGGTCTGTGGCAGGACCATCATCACTCTTGGCATATAAATTGCCTAGAGATGTTGGCTGTGTTCAGGGCCCTGAGGAGCTTCCTCCCAGACATCAAAGGTTATCACGTCCTGATATGTTCAGACAATACTTCAGTGGTAGCTTATCTGAACCGACAAGGGGGACTCAGATCGCACCCTCTATGCAGACTGGCGCATCAGATTATTCTATGGTCCCAAGGGAAAATATTATCTATCAGAGCAATATATGTCCCGGGGGTTCAGAATCAGGGAGCAGACATCCTGTCGAGCAAGGGGCTGAGGCCCGGGGAATGGAGACTTCACCCAGAGGTGGTGGAGTTGATATGGTAGAGGTTTGGACCAATGGAAGTGGAGCTGTTTGCATCTCGAGAGACGTCCCACTGTCCACTTTGGTTCTCCCTCACACATCCAGCCCCACTGGGGTTGGATGTCATGGTACAGGCCTGGCCGAGGCTTCGCTTTTTTCCTTTATTTATATACAATACTGATTGTGCCTGTCCTTCACTGACAGTGTTCAAAAGAACTGAGCTCTTCTGACAGCCATATGAAGAAGTTTCTGTAGAGTGTGCAGTGAATTGAAAGGGTCTTACCGTTGCTTAAGGTGACTGTTGCTTCTTGTTATTCTTCTGGTTATTTCCCTATGGCGACTGATGAATCAGCAGTCTCACACCTTCACATTAATAGAAAAATGTCAGTTTTTTTTTTTTTTGCTTCGCCTTCTGAGAATATAGTTCCCAGTATGCATATGGTTAGAAGATGGCTGTGTCTTATGTGACCTTGTTATTTGTACACGCTGTGACTATACAAATCACAACATGTAAATAGGAAAATGTTGGGTTATTTTGTCACTTATTGGGAGCAGTATGCTAGCTGGAGCCATTTACCTCCAGTCTTTGTGCTAAGCTAAGCTAGCGGTGGGTGCGTCAGACAGAGTTACAGCACGCACGGAGATGAGAAGGGTATGTATGGACTTATATAACTCTGGGGGATACGATGAATAAGCTAAAGTTCCAGAAAGTCGGCGTGTTCCTTTAAGAGTCGTGATGCACTGATTTGATGTGTGATTTTTGTCCCTTCTGTTAATGTTCGATCTATTATAATGTCTGATTAACTGTGGGTATTTAACAGGTAAACTGCCAAGGGTATGTTTATATTTTTTTCTGAAAGCTTTTAGTGGAATAAAGATTATTTTTGTCAAATAAATTTGTATTGTTTGGAAGTCACTCTGGTTTTCTTAAATAATTTTAGCCAAAGGTTACATCTAGATAACAGATTAGAAAATGTTTTCCTGACTGTAACCTTAAGCAACGGTAAGACCCTTTCAATTCACTACACACTGTACAGAAACTTCTTCATATGGCTGTCAGAAGAGCTCGGTTCTTTTGAACAATGTCAGTGAAGTACAGGCACAATCAGTATTGTATATAAATAAAGGTAACATGACCATTTAGATGCTGCTTCTGCTCTGCTTCACATTTCCCCACAAATGACAACAGGATGTCTAGCATTTTCCCCTTTAATCCTCTTGAAGAAACATCATTATGAATTAAACAAACAGCTTATATGAATTAATAAGTGGATCTAAAGGAGTGACCTAAAGACTGAATGACTGGAATGAATGCTGTACGCACACTGAGAAGGGAAGACGCCTAGATCCAGTGATCGAGGCTCATGCTGTCTACTGACATACCGTCATCTGATTGATTTCTGAAGGCAGCATAGATGTGTCTGCCTATGATATCCCACAATCCTGTGCTGTCAGATCATTAGAGCCGTTACTGTGTTCTATGGTGAGTAAGATTAAGCCACAAATACTGTGGACTCACGAGTAAAGAGTCACTGGATGAAAGCATCCACCAAAGCACTCCACACTAGGCAGAGAGTATGAAGAATATTACAGCCGTTTGTCTATATGTGGCTCTTTGTGAATGTCAGACATGCAGCACTGGACAAACATCTATGGCATGTGGATCTGCATATATGGCTGTGAAGCATTAACTAGTCTCAGCGTCTCATACACACTGCACATGAAAGGGAAACACTGTCTTGAACCGATCAGTTGTTTCTCACTCCGTCAGGATGTTGAGTCCTCAGCTGAAAGTTTACGTATTGTGCATTTTTCAGTAAAAAATGTCTTTAAGTTGCCTAAATAAAGTCTATGCTTAATAGAGAAATATAGCAGTTCAGCTAACCCTTTCTCTACATTTCCAAACTTCAGACTCATCAACTTCATTTCTGAAAAGGTTTTTTGCCTGTAGACTATAGTGATTAGATTTCCAGTTTTGTACTTGAACTTGAGAACGGGAGTACAGAATTAATTTTTCTATTGCTGTTTTCTGTGAAGGTGTGAGACTTCTGATTCATCAGTCGCCATAGAGAAATAACCAGAAGAATAACAAAGTGCAGTAAACTGTAATATTTGCACTACAAACCAGTTTGTTTATGATTATGGTAATAAAATAATACCAGCTTGCAATATAAAGCATCATAACAGACTGTTTTTGTGCAGGTAAGATAACTGGAAGCAGATGAGAGCAGAAGCCTCGACACAATTAAGGGAACATTTTTAGAAAAAAGGTTAAACACAGATTTTATTTTATTTTATATTTAAAGATTTACTGTTGTTTACTGCTGAAGATTCATGTAAAAGCCAGCCAGTGATAAAACATGGAAATTGTTCTAATAATCTGCTTTCAAGACACTATATTTACATTTACACTTAGTAGTCGCTTTTATCTATTTATCATACAAGAGTCAGCCACAATTGATTAGTATATAGTTGAGTATAAGTATATTTTTGTGAATATGCAGAAGCTGAAGCGGCAGACTCACGATCGCACGTAGAAGTCGCAGAACTCCTTGTAGACTTTGACATCGCTGCGGCGGGGAAGCTCAGATTCAGCAGAGATCTCCGTGTGTTGCTGGAGGCCGTTGATGCTTGCCGCGGGACTCTCGTCCTCCATCACAGAGACCACAGAGACCAGAGAGAACAGAGAACAGAGACCACTGAGACCACTGAGACCAGAGAGACCACTGAGGCCAGAGAGACCACAGGACTGGTGAAGCTCATGTGAGAGACTGAGTCAATAATAGACTGAGAGAGTCTGTCCCGCTGCTTCTGACCTCATGCCTGAAACCTCTCAATAAACCACACTTCAGCTGCCTACAAGAGCTTAGTTTGTTTGCATTTTGTCATCTTTTACTAACTGTATAAAAATGACTATCCCTAATGGTCTTAATAATCTTAGATATTTTGATTGATTTTGATATTATGGTTGCATTAACATTAAGAACCAGTAGAGCAATAACTACTTGTAATAATGTATGTTAATCTATTGTTTAGATATAGTTCCTCAGTTTACATGTGTTGCTGTTTCCTAGGTTCATCATACCACTTTATCCATCAGACAAAGAGAGATTTACATTTAAAGATGGTTTTATGCTCTATATAGAAGCAACTGATTCAAGTTTGACCCAACAGTGAACAATAAACTTTATTCCTTACACACTAAGAGAGTTAATCGCAGCAACACATTCCTCCTCTGCTCTCCATGTGTCTATAAATACCCCTCTGCTCATCTCCAAACCCGGCAGCTGATGAAACCACAGAGCTAAGTTGGGAATGTGGGGCATGGAAGCACTCGAGGCCTCTGAACCTTGTGCTTCTGCTCAGAGAGAAAGCTCATTTACACTGGAAAACAGATCCACTTCAGAGAATCACAGAGAAAACTTGCTCAAAACTTGTTAAGGTTCACCTAAAGTCAAATCAAATCCTTGTTTTAGGGAAATAATTCAATATGGAATTAAATGATACTATTTAATTTAAATAAAAACAGCTTTTAGATCATTCTTTTTCCTTTATAACCATTCAAATGTAAATATATAATCAATTAAAAAAAAGGATTTTAAATACAGAAATGTCGGCCCTCTGAAAAGTATAATCATGCATATGTATATAGTTATATATACTAAATATATTAGTTTCACCTTTTAATTTGAATTACTGAAATACACAAACTTTTGCACGATATTCAAATTGTTTCACCTGTAAATTATGCGTGAATATTCCTAATCTGTCTGACAGTGTGATCTCTCCATTGGATCTATATTTATCTTATCTATATTTATATCTCTATTGCTTATATATTTCTAAGAATATATACAAATATGTGTGATGGATTTGCCATGAGACTTAGGAAATCACAACAAAAAAATTAGTCTATCGCCACAAAAGTGGTCTTTGATTGTGACAATATTTATTGAATCTTGCTTATGCAAGAAAAAAAGAGAGGAAAAGGAGGGAAAATTTGTAACAGTTAAAAAAGATCCAAAAAATATAATTCATTCGGGTTACATCAGAGGAAATGGCCAGTATTAAAAAAGGACATAATTGTGCTTGAGCCTCTCAAACTGACAGAGGACCAAAATCAGCACCACCTTTCCAGAGAACAACAAGAAACAAGACTCTCACTAGACAAGACATTCACTGAATTTATAGGAGGTGGCCAGCACCATGAAAACAAAAAAGGGGAAACAAAACCATACAAATTCTCACAACAGTGACAACACGAACCCTGGAATGAACACAATAAATGTAACTAAATTTAGAGCCATGGATAATTTTTTATTTAATGCAAAAAGAATTCCATTAAACAAAGGACATCACATTTTCCTATGTCCGTCTAATACATCAAGGTTGGTACATTCTCACTTCCTTTACAATTCCAGTAAAAAAAGATCAACTTCCTGTTTGAATCTCTTTGTCACTAGGCTGGTCCATTCCCACAACAAGTCATCTTAATTACAAAATGAACTTTGACAATTTTAGCTATGTTTTTAAAAGTCACATTTTAGCCAAAGAGGAATTTTAACTGGTTTTAATGTTTTAACCTTAAGCTAAATAACTAAGCCCGTGCACTGAATTTTATTTATTGATCAATGCAAATATTAATGTATAAGAATTGTGTGGCATAAATCTTGGCCATCACACACTGGAACCGACAGAGGACTGAGCTCTGGGGCTGAAGAGGGCTCTGGAGCAGACTCATGGGTTGGAGAGCAATAGTCATCGCCGTAAAACTGACAGTGGGACCACCTCTGAGACCCCCAGATTTGGTACCTCCGCAGAGATGCTAGCTGCTCGCACCGACGTAAACGGTGTGTTCTCCAAACTGGAAACCAGTCTCAAACGCCCAGGAATCGGATAGCAACATTCAATTTGCCCAGAAACACTGATGTGGTGTCCATGATGGCTGGAGACTCTATCGTGGCGTCCATGTTGAGAACAGGCTCTGGTGTGGGGATAACCGGACAGAAAGGTACTGAAAGCACTGGACTATAGATTCTCATAACTGGACTTGCTGCCATCAAAGTTAGAAGTGCTGGAGACTGTGATGATGGGACAAGCTCCATGCCACCCCCCCAAAAGATATCTCCTTTTATCTCCTAATTTTAACTTCAGCAAATCAGCACAGTGCTCAAACGACAAAGCTTGGATTACTACTTGGATTACTGGTTTCCTAACACCACCTATACATCTTCAGAACAGATTTGAAGTATTAATGGATGTAGATGAGGAATGCCCAAACGTGATGAATGTGATCGAACACAGACTGAATGGGCCAGTAGCTAACACTGATGCTAACTGGCGCTCAAGGTCGAGCAGACAGCGGCACTCAGCTCAGAGCGCAGCCGAGCCCAGGACTCTGATAGTGGGGGACTCCATAATCAGAAACATTAGCAGCAGGGATACAACTACATGCTGTCAGGGAAGCACAGGACACAGACAGGTAATGCACAATAGACTTTATTAAGAGCACGTAGTGGTGTAGGATTCGTGAAGTTCACTGATGGTCTTATCTGTATTGCGTGGTAAATGATGAACCGATGAGCCAGGAACCGGACAGACGAGACGGGGATCCAGATTGACGAGACGAGACACAGGATAAGACCAGGACCAGAAGGGAACAGGAATGAGGATCGTAGATAGCTGAGCAGGTAAGTAGATCATGAGGAGTCGGGTATCTCGGTGAGGTATTGACGAGACTGGACAGTGAACTGAAGTGAGCGTGGGTCTTAAGAGTGCTGGAGATGATGGTGATGAGTAAGTACAGGTGATGAGGGCAGGTGATGACAATTAGAAATCTGGGGATAGTGAGCGAGTGTGTGGAGTGAATGTGTCTGGAACTGGTGCTGACAAGGGTGTGTCCGTAACATGTGCTGCCTTCCACAAGCAACAACTTCTGATGTAAACAGGGAACTTCAGAACATTCTGATGAAACATAAGACTGCAAATCGACTCATCATTCATGTGGGGAAGAATGAGATTCATAAAGAGCAGTCAGAACTCCTTAAGAAGGATTTCAATGAACTTTTTGAAAAACTTAGAAGATTGAAAGTTCAAACATTCATCAGTGGACCACTCCCAGCAAGAGGAACAAACAGGTTTTCACGGTTGCTTGGGCTTAATACATGGCTGCAAAAACCCTGCAATATAACTGTTTTAAATACTTTTGATCTGACTCAGCATGTACATGGACCCACACACAATCGTGGACACACTCTAGATTGCGCTGGGGTCAGACAGATCAGACCACAACATCAGAAAGTAGTTACTATGTCTGATTTCGAAGAAATTGATGGCAGAATTTTGGAAGAAACCGTACAGCACCTTAAAACATCAACCTGCGCTCTTGACACACTTCCAACATCTTTTTTCAAAAGTGTGTTTAACTGTTTAGAAGCAGATGTCCTAGAAGTGGTAAATGCCTCACTTCTCTCTGGGACTTTTCCAAACTCCCTGAAAAGTTATTTTTAAGACTATTTTAAAATTGTTGCATCCTTTTTTTATATAATATTTTGTGTATTTTTACATTTCACTGCTCGTTGTATCACTATAACTGGTATGAATACCAGAAATAATAAAAATAAAATAAACTTTGCATTGAACAAATTCTTAAGCTCGGATGGATGTACTTTTTACAATTAATACAATTTTCAATCTGGTTTCCGACCGCACCACAGCACAGAGACAGCGCTCATAAAGATAATAAACGATATTCGCTTAAATACTGATTCAGGCAAATTATCAGTGCTGGTACTACTCGACCTCAGTGCTGCATTTGACACTGTCGATCATAACATACTTCTGGACAGGCTGGAAAACTGGGTCGGGCTTTCTGGGATAGTCCTAAAATGGTTCAGGTCATACTTAGATGGGAGAGGTTATTATGTGAGTATAGGAGACCATAAGTCTGAGTGGACATCCATGACATGCGGAGTCCCTCAAGGCTCAATTCTTGCACCACTCCTGTTCAACCTGTATATGCTCCCAATGAGCCAAATAATGAGAAAGAACCAAATTGCTTACCACAGCTCTGCAGACGACACACAGCTCTACTTAGCCCTATCGCCTAATGACTACAGACCCATTGACTCCCTGTGCCAATGCACTGATGAAGTCAACAGTTGGATGTGTCAAAACTTTCTTCAGTTAAACAAAGACAAAACTGAAGTCATTGCATTTGGAAACAAAGATGAAGTTCTCAAGGTGAACGCATACCTTCTTCTGCATAACTTTTCACTCGAACAACAAACAGGCTGGAGACGTTATGGCTGATTCAACACAACATAGAAAGCTTTATTTTTCCCTCTCTTTTTTACAGTTGGTGCATACAGGTATATTTTTTACGTAAGTCACGCAGGACCTCTTTTTTTTAAGTCCCCTCTGAGCATAGGAACATTAATTACTTAAACATTTTGTTGGGTTATTCTTGAATTAAAACAAAAATAATAATTCCTTTGGAATATCACATTTCCAAATTGCTACAGAAAAATATTGCAAGAATTAGATGTTTTGTTTCCAGACAAGACTTAGAGAAATTTGTGCATGCTTTCATCACCAGCAGGGTGGATTATTGTATGGCCTAGGACCTCAATACATTGCAGATATGCTCACTGAATGTAAACTCAACAGATCACTCAGATCATTAGGATCATATCAGCTAGAAATACCAAGGGTTCACTCTAAGCATGGCGAGTCCGCTTTTAGCTATTATGCTGGAACCAGCTTCCAGAGGAGATCAGACGTGCTCCTACAGTAGTCACATTCACATCCAGACTCAAAACACTTCTGTTTAACTGTGCATCTACTGAATGAGCACTGTGCCGCTGTTCGTCCGACTGTTTGTACTGTATTTTTTCCCCTTTTTATTATAAGCTGTTTTAATTAATTTTTTTATTCTTTTAATTCCATATATGTAAAGCACTTTAAATTACCATTGTGTATGAAATGTGTTATATAAATAAACTTGCCTTGCCGTATTGTTCTAGAGTCAGTTTGTTCTTTTCCTCTTGGCATACATGACTTTATGGGCTCAGCTAAGCCATGACAATAAAAAACTCTACCCGGCTGGCGAGGGCACAGAACTGTTCAGTATAGATCTCTATAGTACAGGTACCTTGACGTAAGAACAGAATTTCCTCTGCTGGATCCATGTAACGTGGCTGCTGCAAACAAAACAGGCGTTGGATCCAAGTACAGTAAAAATGTACTGAAACGGGATAACATTGATGTTACATATGACACTGAGGATCCGATGCGCGTATCGAGCACGCAACACAATTTCCAATGAAGCTTCGTTTCGAGGTGTATTTTATTTTATTTTTTTATTTTTTTGGTGAGGTGGTGGTAAGTTCCTTATATGAGAAATGGCATCTGGAAGAAAAAGTTAAACATCCCCTGTTTGGGATCATTTTTAATTGACATCCTCCAATAAAGTAACGTTTTGGTATACTGGCCTTATGCGTATCACTAATTCACTAATATTTCCGAGATCATCTACATCTTTACTTCATTTAACTCTATGTGTTATGGCCTGTGCCTTGGGTGCGTTTCTTCTCCTTAAGTACGACGTCATGACTGTTTTCTTTTCTCTCTGTCTGAGTCTGATTGCTAGCTCGTCCCTGTGCACCTACGGGTCTCGTTGTACGCGTTGGTGATCAACTATATTAAGGACGCTGAAGCGGAGCATGGCAGAAGAGAGGAGATTCACCAGCAAACAAGCTTTTCTTTCTGTTTGGTTTATTTCTTTATTGTTATTTTGTCAACACTTGCTGCCTTTATACTTTGAAGTGTCTTGTTGCTTGTTTGTGTTTATCATAATTTGGTAATTATCTTAGAAATATCTTTGTTTTCTCTTCGTTATGATACATGTTTTCCTAGTTTTGTGATTTAAATAAATGTTTAAGCATTGTATTTAAGTTTCACGTGTCCTTCTTTATGTTATGCAACCCTCTTCTGCCAATTTTAAAGAGGGGTGTCATGTATTAGAATGATGGTCTGTATCTTTAAGATGTGAGTGTACTAAGATGTATGCAAGACCGGATGTAGAAGGAAGTTCACGTTAAGAGGAGAAAAGTAAAGACGGCATGTGGAAAGTTATCAAGCGTGTGACTGATTTAATTCGGCAGAGTGTGTAAGAGATATCTGATTACACAAGAAAGCAGATATATAACATTGGCGACGAGGATGCAGCCAAGTGGGTGTGAGCACTGATTGCACGCGATGGAAAAGTCAGGTATTCCTACGTTTGAGTGCTACAAAGATCCTGCGACACTTGGTTCGAGATGGACGAGGTGGCTGACATCGTTTGAACTTTATGCAGACGGTAAAGGACTTATAATTGAAGAAGATGTCGCTGCTGCAGTTCGTCAGCGGCGCAGAGCACTTCTTTTGCATCACGCTGGACCTGATGTTCAAGATATATTCTCCACTCTGGCGGATACGGGAGGTGCTGCCGATTACGACGCGGCCGTTGCAGCTTTGAATGCATACTTCGTGCCACGAGTGAATACTGCGTATGCAAGGCAGTCTTTTTATAAACTTTCCCAAAACCCAAGTGAAACAATTCAACAGTTCACAACACGTCTCAGACAGGCAGCAAAGGACTGTGCATTTGCAGATGACATGACTAATCAAATCCGGGATGCCATCGTAGGCAAATGTTTATCAATGTACGTGCGTCGTAAACTTTTGGAGGAAGGACCTAATCTCACGCTCGACCGTGCGTTGGAGGTTGCTGCCCTCTGTGAACGGATAGAGGAACAGATGGCTGCATCATCGGTGAGTGACGTATCAAAGCCTGAAACTGAGTCTGTGAATCGCGTCTGGAAAAAAGGGGGAAAGATGAAAGGACAATTCAAGGGAAAACAGCAAGCTGAATGCAGTAAGTTGTACAAACAATGCTACAGATGTGGGAATACAGATCATTTGGGAAGAGATTTAAAATGTCCTGCGAGAGGCCAGACATGCCACAAATGTAAAGGAAGAGATCATTTCTCAAAAATGTGCAAAACTAAAAATGTGAAGCAGCAAACAGTTAACCATGTTGAAGGGCAAGCTGAATATGCATTTGTCATTCAAGACGACTACATGGCTGATAAAATGAATATCTGCTTGGGAAATGTCAATTTGAAAATGCTTGTAGACTCTGGTGCGACCAGCAATATCATTGATGAAAGAACATGGGAGGAACTGAAGGCAAAGAATATTAGATGCCATTCGTACATTCCGGAAACAGAGAGGAAATTGTTCTCTTATTCGTCTAATCAGCCATTACCACTAAAGGGAGCTTTCAAGTGTGAAGCAAGAATAGGCAGCTGGTCGGTATATGCTGAATTCATTGTAATTCAAATCAAATCAAATCAAATCAAGTATATTTGTATAGCGCTTTTCACAATACAGATTGTATCAAAGCAGCTTCACAGTATAATAAAATAATACAACAAAGTTTGTTTCTAGTGGAATTTATTGATTGATAGAATAAAATTAAATATCCCCAAAATATCCCCAACTGAGCAAGCCAAAGGCAACAGTGGCAAGGAACCGAAAAACTCCATCAAGTGACCTAATGGTGTCCTAAAACTCCATCAGGTGACCTAATGGAGAAAAAAAAACCTTGGGAGAACCCAGGCTCAGTCGGGGGCCAGTTCTCCTCTGGCATTTATGAACTAGAGGCCGGATTGTAGTTTGAAACTGTGAGATTAACAATATTATATGAATGCCTGGCTGAAAAGATGCGTCTTTAATCTAGTTTTAAACTGGGAGAGTGAATCCGAGCAACGAACAGTATCAGGAAGACTATTCCAGAGTTTTGGAGCCAAATGTGAAAATGCTCTCCCTCCTTTGGTTGATCTGGATATCCTAGGTATGACCAAAAGCCTCAAATTTATTGATCTTAAAGAGCGCGATGGATTATAGGGTGATAGAAGATCCGTTAAATAGACTGGAGCTAAGCCGTTTAGGGCTTTATAAGTCAGTAGCAATACCTTATAATTAATACGGAACTTTATAGGTAGCCAATGTAGTGATGATAAAATCGGTGTTATATGATCATATTTTCTTGATCTAGTAAGAACTCTAGCGGCTGCATTTTGGACTAACTGTAGCTTGTTTATTGAGGATGCAGGACAACCGGCTAATAAGGCATTACAGTAATCTAGTCTCGAGGTCATGAATGCATGAACTAACTTTTCTGCATCAGAAACTGATAGCATATTACGTAGCTTAGCAATGTTTCTAAGGTGGAAAAAGGCTGTTTTTGTAACATACGAAATATGATTTTCAAAAGACAGGTTACCGTCGAGTATAACACCCAGGTTTTTTACTGTAGAGGATAAAGTAACAGGACATCCTACGATGTCAAAGTTGTATTGTGAGAGGTTCTGTGGGCGGTTTTTTGAACCGATAAGTATTACCTCTGTCTTGTCTGGATTTAATAAAAGAAAATTACGCGTCATCCAATCTTTTATATCTTTAACACACTCTGTCAATTTGGATAATTTAGCGTTTTCATCCGGCCGTGATGAAATATATATTTGAGTGTCATCAGCATAACAATGGAAACTAATTCCATGTTTCCTTATAATATTTCCAAGTGGCAGCATATATATTGAGAATAACAGAGGGCCCAACACAGATCCCTGCGGCACTCCATAGTTTACTGGAATTATGATCGATTTTTCTCCATTTAAATAGACAAAATGGTAGCGGTCTGATAAGTATGATCTAAACCAGCTTAATGCTTGTCCTTGAACACCAGTATAATTTTGTAGTCGATCTAAGAGTATTGTATGATCTATAGTATCGAACGCAGCACTTAGATCAAGCAAAACTAGTATTGAGATACAGCCTTGGTCAGAAGCTAAAAGTAAATCATTTGTGATTTTAACGAGCGCAGTTTCAGTGCTATGATGCGGCCTGAATCCTGACTGAAACTTTTCATAGATATCATTTTCTTGCAAGAAAGAGCCCAGTTGAGTGGACACAACTTTTTCTAGTATTTTAGACATAAAAGGTAGATTTGAAATGGGTCTATAATTTGCTAGATTATGCGGGTCTAATTGTGGTTTCTTAATGAGAGGTTTTATCACTGCCAGTTTAAATGTTCTTGGAACATGACCTAAAGATAAAGACGAGTTAATAATATTGAGGAGAGGCTCTTCCACTACAGGTAACACTTCTTTCAGTAGTTTAGTTGGTATAGGATCTAATAAACATGTTGTTGTTTTAGATGAAGTGATAAGTTTATTTAACTCTTTTTGTTCTATAGTTGTAAAGCACTGTAATTGTTCTTGCGGGGGGATAATTGAGGCTGAATTATAAGGTGCGATTGAGGATTGAACGTTTACAATTGTGGTCCTGATGTTTTCTATTTTCTCAGTGAAGAAGTTCATGAAATCATTACTACTAAACTGTAACGGGATATTTTGTTCGGGTGACGTCTGTTTATTTGTTAGTCTAGCCACGGTGTTAAATAAAAACCTAGGATTGTTTTGGTTGTTTTCTATTAGTTTGCGGAGATGCTCAGCCCTGGCCGCTTTTAGGGCCTTTTTATAACGTGACATACTGTCTTTCCACGCGATTCTAAAGACCTCTAAATTAGTTTGTTTCCATTTACGCTCCAAATTACGGGTTTCTCTCTTTAGAACATGCGTAGTATTATTGTACCATGGTGCTTTAATTTTCTCTGTAACCTTTTTTAATCTAACGGGTGCAACAACATCCAATGTTCTAGAGAGAATGGTGCTCATAGTGCTAGTTAGTTCTTCTAGTTCATCTGTTTGTTTGGGTTCAGGCAGCAGCTGAGACCGATTAGACAAGCAACTCGAGAAATTATCTATGGTGGATGGAAGGATTGTTCTGCCTGGTCGAAAACGCGGCGCCGCATGACATATTACAGCAGTACGTAATATGCAAATTACCAAGTAATGGTCAGTGACATCATCACTTTGTGGAATGATATCTATATCGGTTGGATCGGTTCCATATGATATAATTAAATCGAGTGTGTGATTAAGACGATGAGTTGGTCCTGTGACGTTTTGTTTGACCCCAAAGGAATTTAATAAATCTATAAACGCAGCCCCTAACGCATCATTTGGATTATCTACGTGTATGTTAAAATCTCCAACAATTAATGCTTTATCTACATTGACCAATAGATCTGAGAGAAAATCTGCAAACTCTTTTAGGAAATCAGCGTAAGGCCCAGGCGGTCTATATACGGTAGCCAAGGCTAGAGATAATATGGATTTTTTTCTAACATCTAAGAGCGTAACATTTAGTACAAGTATTTCAAACGAAATAAACTTATAACCCGTTTTCTGAGTAACATTGAGAATATCTCTATAGACCGCTGCAACACCACCGCCACGACCAATCAGACGGGGTTCGTGCTTATAGGAGTATCCTAATGGAGTAGACTCATTTAGACCGAAATAATCATTAGGTTTAAGCCAAGTTTCAGTAAGGCAAAGTACATCGAAGCTATTATCCGTGACTATTTCATTTACAATAACTGCCTTAGGTGTGAGTGATCTAATGTTTAGAAGACCTAGCTTTAGAAATTGTTTTTGGTTACTAATAGCAACATTTTCTGGTTTAATAACAATTAGATTTTTTCTAGATCCTGCAGTAGATTTATTATTTGATCTCACTAAACGAGGAATAGACACAGTTTCTATGCAATGTTCTACACTATTTATATCAGTTAATTTGGTGCAGCAGAGACTATGATTTGAACTTTTGGTTACTAGTCAAAAGGTATTTAACATTTTGGAGATGTTATCTGACAGAAGATCCGATCCGAATCTGCTTGGGTGTAAGCCATCAGCACGGTAAAGCCTAGGACGCTCCCAAAACAGATTCCAATTATTTACAAAGAGCAGTTTCTGCTCATTGCACCATGATATTAACCATTCATTTAGCGCGAATAATCTACTAAACTTTTGATGACCTAGTCGGTACGTGGGAAGCGGTCCTGACACAATGATCGTTATATCAGGCGATGTGCTGCGTACCGTATCGATCAGATTCCTGAAGTCTTTCTTCAGAACCTCTGTCTGTCGCAGCCTGATGTCGGCCCCTCCCGAGTGCAGGACCACAGTTCCGACGCGCTCGTTCAGAATCTCGGGAACGTGAGCAGCGATTTCAGAAACACGAGCACCAGGAAAGCAGTGACTATGCACCTTACTTTTATTTAACGTAGCTTGTACGTGTCGAACGATGGAATCACCGATGATCACAGCATCGCGTTCTGTTTCGCGAAGAGGGGAGAAGCGGTTTTGTGTGGATATCTCGAAAACCGGGAGGGTCGGAGAGAGTTTTCTTGGTCTAGACCTGACTCGCGTCTTCCGCTGCGGAAATATCCAGGCTTCATGGTGGCATGTTGGAGCCGGCGTAAACGAGACCATAGCTGATCGCGGCCTCGACGCTCGTGACCGATGCTGAGTAACGCACGGAGTAGACGAGGTCGGAGTCAGCGGGTTAGTAACGTTGATCACTGATTTATGTGCAATTGCATCGGCGCGTGATGTTTCAAGAGCTAACCGCCGGTCTATCAGCTCGGCTTTTCTCACTAAAAGGTCGTGGATCTGTTTCTCAACAGCTTCCAGCTCAGACTGCAACGCGTGTAGCTCAAATGTGTCCTCACCTGCACCAAAAGGTAGACTACTTACATCTGATATATTCGCCATTTTAACAGATGGACAGTAAGTTAAGTTAGCAACGACGCTACCAGTGATGCTATCAATATTAATACTAATTTATGACTGAAGTCTTGGATATAATCCGTCTTTTTAGTGGTACAGGTGTAGAGTAGACGCACGATAGGCGAAAAAAATGTTTGTTTGTACCGTAAGTGAGTGTGGAGAAGACGCGTTCAGCCGTGATCCACAGGAGTAACCTATAAGAGTATCCGACGTTGGATCACTAATAGGCTTGAGACGCGTCTGCTCAACAGTCCGCGTTGTAACTATGAGGTGAGGAAAAATAGAAAATGTTCGTTGTAAGTGAGTTTAAAGAGAAATCAAGAATTATAAATCAATCGGGAGCTCCAAAGACAACAACGCGTTCAGACGCGACGCATGCGCATTCCTTAATTAAAGGGATAGGAGAGCCACTGTTGGGGAGAGACACTGCCATGAAACTCGGAGTACTGAAGATTGGCACAAACATTGCAGCTGTAACAGACCTCAAACAGTCGCTCCATTCACAATACCCAGAAGTGTTTCAAGGAGTTGGTAAGCTAAAAACCAAGCAAATTAGTTTGTACATAGACCCAAAGATTCAGCCAGTTGCCCAGCCTTTAAGGCGGATTCCATTTAATTTAAGGGTTCCTGTTGAAGAAAAGATAAAAGAACTCTTAGAAATGGACATTATTGAAGAAGTGAACGGGCCTACTCCGTGGGTTAATCCGGTTGTGATTGTTCCAAAAGCAAATGCTGAAATTAGGCTTTGTCTTGACATGCGACAAGCCAATCGAGCAATCATTAGGGAAAGATACCCCATCCCCACTGTAGATGAGCTGCTACAGAGTATGAATGGGTCTATGGTCTTCAGCAAATTAGATCTTAAATGGGGATATCACCAGTTAGAGTTAACGCCAGAGTCCCGCCAGATCACGACGTTTGCAGTTCACAATGGAGTGTACAGATACAAGCGGCTCATTTTTGGAGTATCTTCTGCAAGTGAACAATACCAACATGAGATCGCGTCTGCCCTTGCTGGAATAGAGGGAGTTGAAAACATCTCTGATGACGTCATTGTGCATGCGCCTGATCATAAAACACACAATGACCGTCTACATGCTGTCATGAAACGTCTGAGAGAATGTGGGCTAACTCTGAATCCTGCAAAATGTCAGTTCAGTATGGATCGCTTAAATTTTATGGGGATTCTACTCACACAAAAAGGTATCGGACCCACCGATGAGAGAGTCAGGGCTGTGGTGGAGGCTCGAGAGCCTCAGAACGCCTCAGAGGTTCGGAGTTTTCTTGGACTTGTCAATTACAGCAGCAGATTCATTCCACAATTTGCAACCTTGGCAGAGCCCTTGAGACGTCTTACCAGAAAAGACTCCAAATTCATCTTTGGTCCTGAACAAAAAAGTGCATTTAAGGCTCTGAAAGGAGAACTGGCAAAATCAGGGACCTTAGCATACTTTGACAAAGATGCACCAACCCAAGTTATAGCCGATGCCAGCCCTGTAGGGTTGGGGGCTGTATTGACACAGTGTCAAAAAGGACAAATGGTGCCAGTGTGCTACATCAGTAGAAGTTTATCAGATTGTGAGAGACGGTACTCCCAGACTGAGAAGGAGGCCCTTGCCCTTGTATGGGCCTGTGAGAAGCTTCACCCATATGTCTATGGAAGACAATTTGATCTGGTCACAGACCATAAGCCATTAGAGACAATCTACAGTCCACGTTCTAAGCCCTGTGCCCGCATTGAGCGGTGGGTTTTGCGTCTTCAACCATACGACTTTAAGGTTGTCTATGTTTCTGGAAAAGAGAACATTGCTGATCCCTTGTCAAGACTTCTAGGAAGCACAGCAATGAGAGACAAGCACTTGCATGATTCGGATGAATATGTGAGATTTGTAGCCATTAATGCCACACCGAGAGCCCTAACCACAAGGGAAGTGGAAGAGGCGTCAGAAAAAGATCCCGAACTAATAGAGGTGAGAAAAGCTATTGAAAGTGGACACTTTGAAAAGTGTATGACATATGCAGCTGTTGCTAGGGAGCTATGCGTGGTAGGTTTTTTAATACTACGTGGAACACGCATTGTTCTTTCAAAAACATTACAACCACGAGCAATAGCACTTGCCCACGAGGGACACATAGGTATTGTTGGGACCAAACAGCACCTGAGGAGCAAAGTATGGTGGCCTGGCATGGACAAAGCGGCCGAGAGATATTGCAAATCATGCCATGGCTGTCAAATTGTCTCTCGTCCTGATGCGCCAGAACCATTGCGACCCTTACCATTGCCAGATGGACCATGGCAAGATCTAGCAGTAGATTTATTGGGTCCTCTGCCATCAAAACACTCAATCCTAGTTGTGGTGGATTACTACAGTAGGTATTATGAGTATGACATACTGACCTCAACCACTGCAACAAAAGTGATTGACAGCCTTGAGGACATATTCAGCCGACATGGACTTCCTGCCACACTAAAATCAGATAATGGACCTCAATTCAAATCAGATGAATTCAGGAGTTTCTGTGAAGAAAACGGGATCAGACACCTGAAAACAACGCCTAAATGGGCTCAAGCGAATGGTGAAGTCGAGCGCCAGAATGCCTCCATCATGAAACGAATCCGCATTGCACAGTCGGAAGGACTTGACTGGCAAAAGGAACTCAGGAAGTATGTTACAGTGTACAGAGGAATTGTACATAACACCACAGGCAAAAGCCCCGCTGAACTTCTGTTTAAAAGAAAAATGAGAGGCAAGTTACCTGAACTCACACCAGTAGACAAAGATCTCGAAGTTCACGACCATGACGCTGAGAAAAAAGGAAAATATAAACTATATGCAGATGAACATCGCAAAGCAGATTTCTCAAATGTAGCTGTTGGAGATCGGGTTCTGATCAGGCAGGACAAGACGGACAAGTTCACCACACTGTTTAACGCAACACCTCACACAGTGGTCAGCAAAGCTGGGAACAAAATAACTGTTGAGTCACCCACCGGAGCCCAGTACAGTCGCAACACAACATTTGTAAAGAAATATGTAGAAAGCGAGAAAGGGAATGCTGACTGTTCCACAGATTCAGATCAACAGACATTGTCAGAGGAATCAGAGAGACTTGTGCCTATGGTTGAGTGTCACCAGGACATTACATATGTCAAGCCCCAAAGACAAAAAAAAGTACCTAAAAAATTTGCTGACTTTATCGTTGGTTGAACTTTTGAATGCAGGTTAAATGCAGACAACGTAGTTGATATGTTCATGGTTAATATTATAATTGAGTTTAAAATAAGTTGAAGAATGCGAAAATCATCAGTTAGATGAACATGTTATTTGTTTGGCAATACTGAGACAATAGTCAAGTGTTAAAGGTCTCTATCCGACTTTGGAGGGGATGTCATGTATTAGAATGATGGTCTGTATCTTTAAGATGTGAGTGTACTAAGATGTATGCAAGACCGGATGTAGAAGGAAGTTCACGTTAAGAGGAGAAAAGTAAAGACGGCATGTGGAAAGTTATCAAGCGTGTGACTGATTTAATTCGGCAGAGTGTGTAAGAGATATCTGATTACACAAGAAAGCAGATATATAACAAGGGGTTCGTAACACTATGTAACAGGTGAGATGTTTGGTGTATAAGCATGTATTATGTATTCAAATAATACTTCCTCCATGCTCAGACACTTTCGAGCTTTGCATGACACTGCACAGCCTATGATCCGAACCTGTACACACACAAGGTAGAAGGCTCTTACCTCCCCTCCTAAACTCTTGTCATTTCGGCAGCATTATCATAATTTCACTATGAAGTTTACCTATGACTTGTATTTGTTATTAAAACACAATGCTCTTCCCTTCAGGTTCTCAAAAGCAGATGGTTGATGAGGATCTGGTGAATATGATCATCAAAGGCTCTCAACCATTTTCAGCGGTGGAGGATGAAGAGTTCAGGGGTCTCATCCATGCTCTGAATCCTACCTATGTACTGCCAAGCAGGCAGGTGTGTGTACAAACACACATGCAGAGTCCAATTTAACAATTTACACTGGATAATATTTATGGGTGATTCTTCAATTAGGGGAACTTTTATGTCCCCAGGTTATACATTTATGTTAAAAATACTATATTATAAAATAAATAGTTTAGTTATTTCAAATAATATTTATTGCACCACCAAAAAATGTTATACACTAAAATCAGTATGATTTCCATTTTTAAAAATGTTTTCATCACTAATATTTGGCTACTCAGGCCTTGTCCCCAGCCCAGACTTTAAAACTTATCTGCTCCTGAAAATGTGATAAAATGTTATCAGTTCATTAAAAAATCACAATATATGTTTAAACAGTAACTTAAAAAGGCACTTGATGCATAATTCGGGTTCATATCTGTGCAATTTGTGAATGTTTTTAACAATTTAGTATTGTCCACAACAATACTGTCATTACCGCAACAGTCTATGGTTACAACAAGGATATTTTTGAGGGTAAGACTTGTTTATGCCGTAACCATGGAAATGAAGACTAGCAGAGGAGCACATGTCAGCCATGAAAGAACAGTGATATTTGATGTCTGAAAAAGAAAGTAATTTAATCATGAATTCCTTCTGATCATGAAGTAGACTTATTCAGCGTCATTACCATAAATGCTGTAGCAGCAATATTTTGATAATTATATATATATATATATATTCACATGATTTATGTGTATTTAAAGTTCTTTTTGTACTAACTGTTGAGTGATGTTAGCAAATCCATGACCTAGCATCTTTTTTCCTGAAAAAAATTAAAAAATGTCATTACCGCAACACGTCATTACCAACACTTATACCATGGACTGGGTGAATACTCGATTCTGATTGGCCGCAGGGTGTCCGTTAAAAAGTGATAATGTACACCTTGGAACTGATGACAGTTTTAAATGATGCGCTGGCTCAAACTCACTGATCAACTGCTGCGGTCGGCTCGCTGTGGCCACGTTGCTTGGCAACGCCTGTATACTATTAAATAGTGTGCGCTCGACTTAATAAATAAAAACCCTCACGATTTTTACTCTAAAACACATTAAAGTATTATTAATTGATTAAATATGTCTTTCTTTCGTAAGTGACCATGGTATAAGCGGGTTAATGCCCTTCGAGGTGTCCATTATCAGGTTTTACCTCCGCTGCGCGTCGGACGGTTCACGCCTCGCCGTCGTCCATTAAAACCTGATAATGGACACCTCGTCGGGCATTAACCCTTACACAACTTCTTGTGAGGGTAATGACAAGTGATGGTGGTAATGACATGTTCTGTGTCACTATCTATATCATATTATGTGTTTATAAATTAAGTTAAAGAAGCATAATAGTGTGATTTTACAATGAAACTTAAGTGAGATGCCTTACTTCCTAAAACAATTTTTTCTTATTTTTTAACCAGAATGGCTCCCAAGAAATCAACTGAAAGGTCTAGAGATTATAGAAAAAAATTGAAGGAAGATCCTGTAAAATATCAGCAGTACATTGACAGAGAAAAGGAAAGATACAAAAGAAGAAAAGAAACAGGAAAGCTTAAAGGTGCATTAAGCAACTTTTCATGTTAAAAATACCCGTTTTCTAACCCATACATGCTTAAACAATTGCCTGATGGGCTGAATGAGCCCTTCTCTGATCACTGAGATTGTCTCTATAATCCTGTAAAGTAAAATAAATAAGAGGGATTCGGGCCGGAATTTTAGACTGGGCGTGACGTCATGCGCGTTCACGGCACGCTCACATAGCTATGCCTGGCAGGTTTGTGTATTCGCCGGCATTCTCCGTAGAAGATGGATTGTAAGAGACCTGCTTGTAGTTCATTTCAAATACCAACGCAAACTCCAAGTAAGATAAAAAAAAGAAAACTTTTGTCTAGTGCAACCAAAAGGGCCAAATTGGACTCAGACAGGCGTCGGAATAAGACGAGAGTATAGGGAAGGCTGATATATAAGTTAGATAATTAGACACAAATTTTGAGCAAATTACTGCTTAATTAGGATGTATTGCTATTGGAATATGCTACTTAGCAGATCAATAAAACAGGCTAAACCCCCGCAAATCTTCGGCGGATTAGCCTGTTTGGCTTTTATGGTAACGTCATTGTGCCATTTAATTGTTTATTACCTTGAGACAATTGAGTGTACTTTTTTGACCGACTGTGTAGCTTTGAGCTTTTACAAAGTAACAACTTATATTGTTCATGAACGTGTTTCCATAATAATACAATCATAAGTGGATACAGTAAACACATAACATTGTTCAACATGGAGATAGATGGAAATAAAAAACAAAGTTTTCTACTGTATTACCTCTGAAGACATTATGATTGTAAACAAAAAATTTGCGGCTGATGCTCCTTTGGTTATGAACAGCTCGTGCTCGTGCAAGCGTGCGTGTGCGTGTGGTCCATGAGCGACGCGTGCACATCTCTGGCTGCAGTTTCGCTTGCCGCCAGAGGTGGCATAGTTCTGCAAAAACTCAGAAAGTTGCTTAATGCACCTTTAAAGTAATCTCACAACTTTCAAAACGGGAGCAAAGACAGAAACGCAAGCAATGGAGAGTTAACCAAAACAATAAAAGAGCCAATGATAAAATTCGATAGGAAGTACAACACTATGTAGCTTCAAACACCCCCCCAAGATCTCCAGTGCAACAAGGTCAGAACAGTGAAAATGCAAATCGTGAAACTCCTTGCAGAAGAGGTCGTAAGAAAGTTAAGGCAAATAAAGCAAAAGTCTATCGTGATCTTTTTGCTATCCAAAAGAAGCTACAAATGGCACAGAAAAAAATGGAAAAATACAAAAAGAGATGCACTAGCCTTTCTGGGCGGCTTTCACAACTAGACTCCCCAAAGCAAAAAACAAAAAAACAAATGAAACTGCAACCAAAGGCCCTAAAGAAGACACTGCTCTTCCACAATGTGGTACTCTCTGAACTCAAAAACAAATACAAACAAGCTGGAGTAAAAAACAAACAGATTGTTGCCAGGATTCTATCTGGAAAGGTACTGAAGAGGTACCATTTTTTAAAGGAAGCACCTTTAAAAGGTTGGATTCTCTTACAAAATAATGCACAGCAACAGAAACAGACCAACAGGTTTCCAATTCCACAGGAGAGAATACAAAAACAAAATGAATACAGATACAAAGGAACAACTAAAGAAATTCCTGGAGCGAGATGACAACAGTCGACCATCCACAGGAAAAAGAGAGACAATTACCAGAAAGAAAATCAAAATGCAGAAGCGTTTCTTTAATGACAGCTTGTAACCTCTTTCTGAAGTTCAAACTTGCTTGTGTAAGACACATGCAAATACTCAGCTAATGGCTGACAAATTGTTCCACCATAAGGTTATAGCATCAAACAAAATTGACAGGCTCATGGAGTCATTGTCTTGTGACAAGTCAACAAAGAGATGCATGTACAGAGAGTGTGATATCTGCCAGGAAAAACAGCTGGAAACGAGAGTTTGACAGTTCTCTGCAGACCCACTGGTTCAGTTGGAGGCATAAAGTAGAAGAACGTGAAAGAAAAACCAAAGATGGGCTAAAAGAAAAAATCAATGTCCATCTCACAGTGAAAGAAAAAACTTATGGAACACTTGAAATTCTCCTAGAGGATTTCACCACTGCCTTAAAAGATAAATTTGGACGACACACTTTCAACATTCAGCACCAGCACTCCACACTACGTCACCTCAAAGAGAATATACATGAGGATGAAATTATTATTCAGATAGACTGCTGCTGAAAATTACCTAGGCAAATATGCATCAGAAGTGCAAGCTGCTCATTTTGGTGAGTTTGACGCTATGGGAACGCTTTGCGTGATGATGTCTTGAAGCACATGTAAAATCAGCCCAATGGCGTGGCGGAACGTCAGAGGCGGGTGACGTCACGTACCAGGAAACTATAAAGCCGGCTCGAAAACAGAAAACGAAAGCTTCTGTGTCTTCAGTAGCGCTCTATGTGAAATCTGTCTTTGTCTATTTTTTGTTGTCTTGTCACTAAAGCAATTATGTCCAGCGAACAGTTCAGAATGTTTGTGCATCCCTGCCCGCGTTTTATTACGGGTAGAGACACTCACGCTCTGTGCATTGTTTGTTTGGGAGAGGAGCATGCCCAGTCAACACTCGAGGGTGCTGACTGTGTGCACTCGCTCCGATCCCGGCTGAGTTTCTTCCGGGAAGCTCGCGTCCCCAGGGCTCGAGTCCCGCTGCTGCCGAGGCACAGCGGCGATCTCAGTCCTGGGGTTCGCAAATGGATCTATCAGCGGGGTCTGAGACGGGCTCTGCCCTATCTCAGCCCTTATCTGATAGACCCGATGTCACTCATCAGGGATCGGAAGCACGCGCGGCGGTTTCTTCCGCCCTGATGATGGCACAAACACTGCAATTATTCAGTTCTGAGGATCTGGATGTTGTTAGTGTTGAGGCTGAGTCTGAGGATGCCCCACCTCAGTCTCATGCATTTGAAGAATTGCTGGATGTAGTGACAAGAGCAGTCGATAGACTATTGAGGGTTGGGACGTTCGTTCAAAATAAATAAATAAATATATGATTTGACGAACGCTTTCTGCCCTCACGTGCACAATCACAACGCCGAAATCTGCCGTTTTCCCCCGATCTCCACACTGAGGTGTCGAGATCATGGGATAAGCCAGTTTTATATAGAGTTTTTTCACAAACTTCGAATTATTCTTCTATTTCTGGTTATAAAGAAAATGGTTATGGGGAGATGCCAAAGGTGGAAGAGACGCTTGCGAGCTATCTCTCTCCAGCGACGGCATCTTCCCTAAAAATTTCGGTATTGCCTAATAAGCCCCTCAGAGTTGCATCTTCTCTGGGGGGCAGGGCTTATTCCGCGTCTGGTTAGGCTGCAGCATTTTTACACTCTATGTCTTTGCTGCAGGCTTATCAGGTGGCATTATTGGGAGATCTCACTGAGGGCGGGGGTATTGGCCCAGATGTGGTGTGTGAGCTCAATTTGAGCATCATTAAACACAGAGAAAAAAAAAAAAAAAGTAAATGAAAAATATATATATATTTTTTATGATTCTCTCCTTTCTACGTCTGTGTTATTTGGCAACGCTGTTTATACTGCAGTTGAGAAATTCCAAGAGGCTTCTAAACACGCTGCAGCATTCCAAAAATTGCTCCCCCGTCGCTCACATCATGAGGCTGCTGTGCGGGAACAGCCTCAGACCTCGAGCTCCCATAGGGCTTCTAAAAAGCAGAGCGCTTCCTCCCGTGCTCCCCCGCAAAGATCTCGGGGACAGGGAGGACGTTCTCAACCCCAGCCTTCGAAGGGTAGAGCGGATCTGAGGACCGTTATTACCGCCAAGAAGGCTGTGGGAAAAAGATCCTGGCGCCCGAGGGCTCAGGACCATGAGGGTAGTCCCCCCCCCCCCGAAGTAGAGCGGTTAACACCTCTTTTTACGGTGCCCGTCTCTCTTCGGTGCCCTCAGGGGACCGTTCTGCCAACCCTGCCACCTCCGGTGCTTCAGGGCGCAGCGGTCTCCGGCGAGCACATATCTCAAGGACCACCCGGAAACGTAGTGGCCTCGGGATGCCCGCCCCCTCTGAGGAGGGTGTTAGAGCAGTCTGTTCAGTCGTTCCCTGCCGGTGCGCCGTTACAGGGCGACGAACCGACTACTCAACAACAACAAAATCCAGAAGTCAGTCTCGAGAGACTGATACCTCTAATAGAATCTTTGGCAGCGTGGAAGCTACTGCCAAATGTTTCTCGTTGGGTCCTGCAGACCGTAGGGAAAGGGTTCCAAATACAGTTTGGTTCTCGCCCACCTCGGTTTATGGGGGTCCTACCCACCGTGGTGGACCCCGAGCAGGTTCTGGTTATGGAACAAGAAGTAAACACTCTGTTAGAGAAGGGGGCCATAGAATATGTACCTCCCTCTAACAGGGAACCGGGTTTTCAGTCGGTATTTCATAGTTCCAAAAAAGGACGGGGGATTGCGTCCCATTTTAGATCTTTGAGTTCTGAGTGAGTCAGTCATGCAGCTCAAGTTCAAAATGTGGACTTTGAGACAAATCGTGCCACAAATCAGGTCCGAGGACTGGTTTGTCACCATAGATCTCAAGGATGCATATTTCCATCCGTCCATGTCACTGGAAGTTCCTGAGGTTTGCTTTCGGGGGCAAAGCATACCAATATCGATCGGCCTGGCTTTATCACCTCGCACTTTCACCAAATGCGGGATGCAGCTCTGGCGCCTCTGCGCCTCCAAGGTAGTCGCATCAGTTCACCCATATGAAAGAGTTGGGGTTACGGCTGAACGCCAAGAAGAGTGTGCTTTCTCCACTCCAGAGGACCACTTTCTTAGGCGTGGTTTTGGATTCAGTGTTGATGCAGGCGCGCCTGTCACCGCCACGTTTAGAATCTATCCTTGCAGCTGTGAAGAGTGTAAAGCTAGGCCAGCTACTCACTGTCAAACAGTTTCAGAGACTGTTGGGTCTCATGGCAGCAGCTTCCAACGGGATACCTTTTGGACTGCTACACATGAGGCCCCTGCAGTGGTGGCTCAGGACCAGGGGGTTTTCCCCGAGGGGCAACTCATTTCGCACAATCAAGGTCACGCGGCGATGCCTACGTGCCTTGGTTATGTGGAAGAAACCTTGGTTCCTGTCCCAAGGCCCAGTGCTGGGAGCTCTTTGTCGTCGCAAACTGCTAACGACGGATGCTTCCCTCACGGGCTGGGGAGCGATTCTAGTGGGTCGCTCATCTCAATCATTTATGGCATATCACGAAGTAGAGCGGTTAACACCTCTTTTATGGTGCCCGTCTCTCTTCGGTGCCCTCAGGGGACCGTTCTGCTAACCCTGCCACCTCCGGTGCTTCAGGGCGCAGCGGTCTCCGGCGAGCACATATCTCAAGGACCACCCGGAAACGTAGTGGCCTCGGGATGCCCGCCCCCTCTGAGGAGGGTGTTAGAGCAGTCCGTTCAGTCGTTCCCTGCCGGTGCGCCGTTACAGGGCGACGAACCGACTACTCAACAACAAAACCCAGAAGTCAGTCTCGAGAGACTGGTACCTCTAGTAGAATCTTTGGCAGCGTGGAAGCTACTGCCGAATGTTTCTCGTTGGGTCCTGCAGAGACCGTAGGAAAAGGGTATCATATTTAGTTTGGTCTAAATCTATCGCCGAGGGGGTTTGCGCTCGTGCCCATTATGCAATCTGGCACGCCATATCCTCTTGTGGTCCCAGGGGAAGCTGCTGTCTCTCAGGGCAGCTTACTTCCTCTGGGTCCAAAATATAGGAGCAGACACTCTGTTGAGACAGGGGCTGAGGCCCGGGGAATGGAAGCTCCACCCCGAGGTGGTGGAGTTCATATGGAGGGAGTTTGGCCGTGTGTTTGTGTCTCGAGAGACGTCTCACTGTCCACTTTGGTTCTCCCTCACACATCCAGCTCCTCTGGGACTGGATGCTATGGTACAGACGTGGCCGAGGCTACGTCTGTACGCTTTTCCCCCAGTTGCTCTGCTCCCGGGAGTTCTGGAAAGAGTTCGCAGGGACCGGGTCCATCTACTTCTTAGCCCTGCGCTGGCCGGGCAGAGTATTGTTTCCCGATCTTGTGTCTCTCCTCGACGGGCCTCCTCTGGAGCTACCCGTCAGGAGGGACCTTCTGTCCCAGGCAGAGGGCTCGATATTTCACCCTCGACCAGAACTGTGGAACCTGTGGGCTCGGCCTCTGAGGGGGCCCAGCTCATAGACTCAGGTCTCTCGACTGAGGTTGTTGAGACCATTCTACAGTCCAGAGCTCCCTCCACGAGGAATCTTTATGCCCTGAAGTGGAGATTTGTCACTTCTTGGTGTAGTGACTGTCGGTTGGACCCAGTTGACTGCCCAGTTGGTACAGTGCTGGAGTTCCTGCTGGATCGGTTCACTGCAGGTCTGACCCCGTCCACTTTAAAGGTTTATGTGGCGGCCTTAAGTGCTTACCACATTCCTTTGGGTGGAATGTCTGTGGGGAAAGACCCTCTGGTATCTCATTTCCTTCGTGGCACCTGGAGGCTGAGGCCTGCAGTTCGCTCTAGGGTGCCTCCGTGGGATTTGTCCTTTGCGCTGCAAGGCCTTTCCCTGGCCCCCTTTGAGCCTATTATATCCCTAGGTCCCTACTAACGTGGCCAGACTTTTTGTACTGCAGGCCTTCTGTCCTCCTCCCTTTCAGAATTCGGACCAGGAGACTTTATTTGCTTTGCCCATTCTGGGCGTTAGACGCTTATTCCACAGAGCTGTGGCGTAAAAGTGATCAATTATTTGTGTGCTTTGGGTCCCCTAAAAAGGGGTCTCCAGTGTCTAAGCAAAGCATGAGCAAGTGGGTAGTTGAGGCTATTTCGCTTGCTTATGTAGCGGCTGGACAGCCTGCTCCTATGGCTGTCCGGTCGCGCTCTACTAGGAGTATGGCGGCCTCCAAGGCCCTTATATCAGGAGTTTCCTTACAGGACGTTTGTGCTGCGGCGGGCTGGTCCTTTCCGCACACTTTCGTCAGATTTTACTCTCTGGACCTGGACTTCACACCAGGGTCTCAGGTCCTGTCATCCTAGTGCTGCTCTTTATGATTTCACACAGGACAGACATTTGTAACTATGGTGGCGTTGGTATAGACGTTCCCATAGCGTCAAACTCGACGCAACGCGAGTTCCCTTGAAAGGGAACGCCTCGGTTACGACTGTAACCTCGGTTCCCTGAAGAGGGAACGAGCGTTGCGTCACCTTGCCATATCTCCTTCATGCCTGCGCTTACTTCAGACTTTACGAAGCTTTCGTTTTCTGTTTTCGAGCCGGCTTTATAGTTTCCTGGTACGTGACGTCACCCGCCTCTGACGTTCCGCCACGCCATTGGGCTGATTTTACATGTGCTTCAAGACATCATCACGCAAAGCGTTCCCATAGCGTCAAACTCGACGCAACGCTCGTTCCCTCTTCAGGGAACCGAGGTTACAGTCGTAACCGAGGCGTTTTGTCCCTGTGTTCGATTTCTTCTTCAATGAGGCATGATCCATCAGGTATCTGGGCACATCTCTCACCAGTGTTGTCTTACCTCAAGGAGCAAGTGCCATCAGCTACCACACTTCATGTCATTAGTGATGGCCCCACAACACAGTACAGATCAAAGAAGAATTTCTTCTTACTTTCAACTGTGCCATTTGATTTAGGACTTCAAAGATTGACTTGGAATTTCCTTGAAGCTGGACATGGAAAGGGCCCTGCGGATGGGGTAGGGGCAGCTGTTAAAAGAACAGCAGATGCCCTTGTTGCACGGGGAATGGATCTGCCATCAGCTGAGGTCTTAATTGAAGCATTGTCTGAACAACAAACAAAAATAAAGCTCTTTTATATCAAAGAAGATGATATTGCAGCCAATCATGACTTAATTTCCCAACAACTGGACACTGTCCGTGGGACCATGAAGATTTACCAGGTAAATTTCAGGTAAACTTATTTAAATATAATGTGGCTAATCAGCAACACTAACTGTCTTCCCCCTCTGAAACAGATTTTCACCAACACTCCAGCACAATTCAAGTGGTGAATACTTAGCTGCTTCTGCTCAGCTCCAGATGAATGCAAATGCTATGGTCCACAGTCGGTGACACTGTGCAAAGGGCCCACTACAGCCATCGGAGCTTCAAACATAGATGTGCCTCTGATGGATGCACAAGCAGGTTTTTCTAGGGTCACTGAAATCACAGACCAACTGAAAGGTTGTTGGTGTGCTGTGAAATATGACAGGGAGGTATATCCAGGAATAGTTCAAGATGTGGATGCAGAGAATTGCATTCTTGTTAAAACTTTGAGTCGTGTAGGCCAGAACCGCTTCTTTTGGCCTATGAGGGATGATATTCTGTGGTATCAGCCGCATGATTTTCTGTGTCTTATCCCACCACCTCAGCCAGTGACGAAAAGGCACATGATGCTGCCAGTAGATGACTGGGAGAAACTGTTCTCCCACTGATAAGAGATCTGTCAAGAGGGTGGTCCTTGGAGATATATAGTTCTGGATATTCATGTTAGGTCAACTAGTGTGCTCTCTCCCTCAACTTTTTTACTACCTCTTTTTCTGTCAGTGGGCCCTAATTTAAATTGCAGGAAAAGTGCAAATTCTAATCTAAATTCTAAATAAGAGTAATTATTTAAGAATTATTAAACGTTAAAATATAATTATTATTATTATAATTATTAAAAAATTATGTATTTCCATGGCCATTCCATCCCATTTTTAAAAACATTTAATTCGGGTTTCTAAAAGACTAAAAGTCTACTTCTACATGCTGAGATGGCTTCTCAAGCCCCTGGATGCGCTGTGTTTGTGATGTTTGAGGTGAGAGAGGCGAGAGACACACAGAAGGGTTTGCAATGTTGCATTATTTGTGTAATTCCGCTGGGTGCCACTAGTGTAGAAGCAGAAACGTCATACTTCACTTTTAAACACTCATTTTAAGCGTTATTGCTCAGTGCGATCACGTGAAAAATTAAAAGACTAAAGACCCATAGCTTACCTTGTATGGCTGATGTTTGTTCTAAACAATTGAGTTGGCTGGGTTTTGCATTGAAGATGTTGATATCGTCATAAACTAATTAGCCTATCCGTTAGTTCTCTTTTCAAACAACAAAAATGTCAAATTGGTAAGGCGTCCTGTCATCTTTGTCAAGACGTTTTTCTTTATTAAATGCATCATAGATAGCGGTTTAGCCATTTTTGGGCCATTCCACTGAATGGTTGACATTTGCTTGTTGTAATGCTGCGTTCACACCAAACGCGAATGAGAAAGAAACGTGAATGTCTGGCGCGAGTGATTTCAATGTTAAGTCAATGGTAAGACGCGTTTACGCGTGTCTGGAGGTCTTGCGGCGCGAATGAGGTGTTTAGTGCGGCGCGGTAGACGCGAATTGAGCGTCTGGCGCGTTACGCGCGAATTGTGCTTTTTGTGCATTCACGTGTTTGACGCGAATTCGCGTCTGCCGTCCGAGTTGAAAAATTTGAACTTTGCCGTAAATTCGCGCCGCGTTAACCAATCAGGAGCCTGCTTGATGCTGTGGCGGCGGCAGTGAGTAGTCGGCCGGAATTGTACGACACTACTTCGTATTTCTATAGAGACAGGAATAAAAAGGACCTCGCTTGGAAGAGTGTCGGTGAGGAGATTGGGCAACCTGGTAAGTTGTAAATAAGTTACAGATTTCACTTTTGAGTCACGTACACGTTTATCGACCTGCGGCCTTCCCGCCGTTTTTTACAACTATTTTCCCCCTAATATACAGCTGCTTTTCGCTAACAAGATAATGTGTTTATTCAGAGGACATGTGCAGGAAAAAATGGAAGAGCCTCAGGGACACGTACCTGAAGGAGAAGAGGAAGGAGATGGATAAGAGGAGTGGGTCAGCAGCAGGGTCGGTGAAGAAGTGGAAGTATTCACAGATCCTGGGATTCCTAGGGTCGAGGCCCAGGTCATGGAGTACAACCACCCCAGGGACCAGGGAGAGGGAAAGGCGGAAGTAGGGGATATGGAAATAGGTGAGTTTTCCAATTAAGCCAATTTACAAGGCATATGCTGTCATTGTATACAGATGAAGAGTATAATGTAATCTCTCTATGACTATTAACATTTAATATTGTCTTGACAGAGCCTACTGATAATGAAGAGGCTGATCCGAGATCCCCTGCCGCTTCTGTCTCCCCAGTCCCTGGTCCTTCGCCCCCTGCTGCTGCACCCACAGGTGTGTGAACATGTTACCTGCAGAAAACATCAGTACAGTATCCACTCATAGCTTTAACATTCACTAATAATCATTGTATTTGTAAATGCAGACTAAATTCTATTGCAATGTATGCCACCAATCATCTGCATACATACTTTTTAATGTTAAAGCAAGTTCAAAATAATTTCACACTTGTATTTAAGCACTGGCTATGTCACTCACACAGGCACAGATATTATTCTCCCAATATCTAGACAATTTAGTTATTAAGTTGGCTTGGGAAAGCCAACTTACTGAAATCCTATTTAAACTTATTAAGTTGGCTTGAGAAAGCCAACTTACTGAAATCCTATTTAAACTTATTAAGTTGGCTTGAGAGAGCCAACTTACTGAAATCCTATTTAAACTTAATGATGTTTTATTAACAAGGTTCGGGAGGAGCAGGTGCAGATAATTAACCCAATTAGCACAAGTGGAGATCAATCTGTAATCAACTCAGGACAATATAAATAACAGCAGAACCCACCTCTGTTCCTTGACAGTTTATTCAGCATCCCACCTCCACCCCATCTCCTCACTTTTAGTTCCATCTCCTCACTTCTAGTTCGATCTACTCTTACTAACGGGGGGAGTACTCTGGGTTCGGGCAGAAATTCCGAGCTCGGAGCCCTCCACCCGGACAGCACGCCAAATACGCATAACCTTACTGTAATAATTATATGTAGATGTGAACTAGTGAATTATTATTATTAGTGGTGCTTGCTGAAAGCAAGGCATCACTATTGTTATTGCTCATACTTATTAGTGGTGCTTGCTGAAAGCAAGGCATCACTATTGTTATTGCTCATACTTATTAATGGTGCTTGCCAAAGGCAAGGCATCATTAGTGTTCTCTTGCATACTTATTATTAGTGGTGCTTGCTGAAAGCAAGGCATCACTATTGTTATTGCTCATACTTATTATTCTTATTATTATTATTAGTGGTGCTTGCTGAAAGCAAGGCATCACTATTGTTCTCTTGCATACTTATTAGTGGTGCTTTTTTGAAAGCATCACTATTGTTATTGCTCATACTTATTATTCTTATTAGTGGTGCTTTTTTGAAAGCATCACTATTGTTATTGCTCATACTTATTATTCTTATTAGTGGTGCTTTTTTAAAAGCATCACTATTGTTATTGCTCATACTTATTAAGTTGGCTTGAGAGAGCCAACATATTGAAATCCTATTTAAACTTATTATTATTATTATTAAGTTGGCTTGAGAAAGCCAACTTACTGAAATCCTATTTAAACTTCTTCGTCTTCTTCTTCTTCTTCTTCTTCTTCTTATTCTTCTGACCCAAAAATTTTCAACTCTAACTCCTCCTAGACCGTTCAAGCTACATACTCCAAACTCGGGTCAGACCTTCATACTGTTCTGACTTGGTGTGCTATATCTTTTCAGACTGGTTTGAGTTATGGTTTTCTTAAAAATTAATATTAAAAATCATAAAAATCCCATAGACTTCCATTGACCAAAAGTCCATGTCTGTTTGAACTATGTTTAATGTAAACTGCTAGAAGCCATTGATACTCAATTAAGCTTTAAGCTATCTATGTTCTTTCTAACTAATAACTAATCTATCTATCTATCTATCTATCTATCTATCTATCTATCTATCTATCTATCTATCTATCTATCTATCTATCTTCAAACCTTTTCTATCTATCTATCTATCTATCTATCTATCTATCTATCTATCTATCTATCTATCTATCTATCTATCTATCTATCTATCTATCTATCTATCTATCTTCAAACCTTTTCTATCTATCTATCTATCTATCTATCTATCTATCTATCTATCTATCTATCTATCTATCTATCTATCTATCTATCTATCTATCTATCTATCTATCTTCAAACCTTATCTATCTATCTATCTATCTATCTATCTATCTATCTATCTATCTATCTATCTATCTATCTATCTATCTATCTATCAAACTAACTTATCTATCTATCTTTCTTTCTAACTAATCTATCTATCTTTCTTACTAATCTATATATCTTTCTAACTAACTTATCTATCTTTCTTTTTCTTTTTAACTAATCTATCTATCTTTCTAACAACTTATCTATCCATCTTTCTTTCTTTCTTTCTTTCTTTCTTTCTTTCTTTCTTTCTTTCTTTCTTTCTTTCTTTCTTTCTTTCTTTTTAACTAATCTATCTTTCTTTTTTCTTTCTAACCAATCTATCTTTCTTTCTTTCTAACAATCTATCTTTCTTTCTTTCTAACCAATCTATCTTTCTTTCTTTCTAACCAATCTATCTATCTATCTATCTATCTATCTATCTATCTATCTATCTATCTATCTATCTATCTATCTATCTATCTATCTATCTATCTATCTATCTATCTATCTATCTATCTATCTTTCTTTCTAACAATCTATCTTTCTTTTTTCTTTCTAACCAATCTATCTTTCTTTCTTTCTAACAATCTATCTTTCTTTCTTTCTAACCAATCTATCTTTCTTTCTTTCTAACAATCGATCGATCTTTATTTCTTTCTAACCAATCTATCTATCTATCTTTCTTTCTATCTTTCTTTCTTTCTTTCTTTCTTTCTTTCTAACCTATCTATCTATCTATCTATCTATCTATCTATCTATCTATCTATCTATCTATCTATCTATCTATCTATCTATCTATCTATCTATCTATCTATCTATCTATCATTATTTCTTTCTAACCTATCTATCTATCTATCTATCTATCTATCTATCTATCTATCTATCTATCTATCTATCTATCTATCTATCTATCTATCTATCATTATTTCTTTCTAACCTATCTATCTATCTATCTATCTATCTATCTATCTATCTATCTATCTATCTATCTATCTATCTATCTATCTATCTATCTATCTATCTTCAAACCTTTTCTATCTATCTATCTTCAAACCTTATATATCTATCTATGCTACAATCAGTAAATCATACTTGAACATGGTAAATCATGGTATACTATAGTAAATCATAGTAAACTATGGTAAATCGTTGTAAACTATGGTAAATCATGGTAAACTATGATAAATCATTCTAGAATCAGTAAATCATACTTGAACATGGTAAATCATGGTATACTATAGTAAATCATGGTAAACTATGGTAAATCGTGGTAAATCATGGTAAACTATGGTAAATCATGGTAAACTATGATAAATCATGCTAGAATCAGTAAATCATACTTGAACATGGTAAATCATGGTATACTATAGTAAATCATGGTATACTATAGTAAATCATGGTAAACTATGGTAAATCGTGGTAAATCATGGTAAACTATGGTAAATCATGGTAAACTATGCTAAATCATTCTAGAATCAGTAAATCATACTTGAACATGGTAAATCATGGTATACTATAGTAAATCATGGTAAACTATGGTAAATCGTGGTAAATCGTGGTAAATCATGGTAAACTATGGTAAATCATGGTAAACTATGATAAATCATGCTAGAATCAGTAAATCATACTTGAACATGGTAAATCATGGTATACTATAGTAAATCATGGTATACTATAGTAAATCATGGTAAACTATGGTAAATCGTGGTAAATCATGGTAAACTATGGTAAATCATGGTAAACTATGCTAAATCATGCTAGAATCAGTAAATCATACTTGAACATGGTAAATCATGGTATACTATAGTAAATCATGGTAAACTATGGTAAATCGTGGTAAATCGTGGTAAATCGTGGTAAATCCTGGTAAACTATGGTAAATCATGGTAAACTATGATAAATCATGCTAGAATCAGTAAATCATACTTGAACATGGTAAATCATGGTATACTATAGTAAATCATGGTATACTATAGTAAATCATGGTAAACTATGGTAAATCGTGGTAAATCATGGTGTACTATAGTAAAATCATGGTAAACTATGGTAAATCGTGGTAAATCATGGTAAATAATGGTAAACTATGATAAATCATGCTAGAATCAGTAAATCATACTTGAACATGGTAAATCATGGTATACTATGGTAAATTGTGGTAAACTATGGTAAATCATGCTAGAATCATAGTAAATCATACTTGAACATATTAAATCATGGTATACTATAGTAAATCATGGTAAACTATAGTAAATCGTGGTAAATCATGGTAAATCAGTAAATCATACTTGAACATGGTAAATCATGGTATACTATGGTAAATTGTGGTAAACTATGGTAAATCATGGTAAACTATGGTAAATCATGCTAGAATCAGTAAATCATACTTGAACATGGTAAATCCTGGTATACTATAGTAAATCATGGTAAACTATGGTAAATTGTGGTAATCTATGATAAATCATGCTAGAATCAGTAAATCATACTTGAACATGGTAAATCATGGTGTAATATAGTAAAATCATGGTAAACTATGGTAAATCGTGGTAAATCATGGTAAATCATGGTAAATCATGGTAAACTATGATAAATCATGCTAGAATCAGTAAATCATACTTGAACATGGTAAATCATGGTATACTATGGTAAATTGTGGTAAACTATGGTAAATCATGGTAAACTATGCTAAATCATGCTAGAATCAGTAAATCATACTTGAACATGGTAAATCATGGTATACTATAGTAAATCATGGTATACTATAGTAAATCATGGTAAACTATGGTAAATCGTGGTAAATCATGGTAAACTATGGTAAACTATGATAAATCATGCTAGAATCAGTAAATGATACTTAAACATGGTAAATCATGGTATACTATAGTAAATCATGGTATACTATAGTAAATCATGGTAAACTATGGTAAATCGTGGTAAATCATGGTGTACTATAGTAAAATCATGGTAAACTATGGTAAATCGTGGTAAATCATGGTGTACTATAGTAAAATCATGGTAAACTATGGTAAATCGTGGTAAATCATGGTAAATCATGGTAAACTATGATAAATCATGCTAGAATCAGTAAATCATACTTGAACATGGTAAATCATGGTATACTATGGTAAATTGTGGTAAACTATGGTAAATCATGCTAGAATCATAGTAAATCATACTTGAACATGGTAAATCATGGTAAACTATAGTAAATCATGGTAAACTATGGTAAATCATGCTAGAATCAGTAAATCATACTTGAACATGGTAAATCCTGGTATACTATAGTAAATCATGGTAAACTATGGTAAATTGTGGTAATCTATGATAAATCATGCTAGAATCAGTAAATCATACTTGAACATGGTAAATCATGGTATACTATAGTAAATCATGGTATACTATAGTAAATCATGGTAAACTATGGTAAATCGTGGTAAATCATGGTAAACTATGGTAAATCATGGTAAACTATGCTAAATCATTCTAGAATCAGTAAATCATACTTGAACATGGTAAATCATGGTATACTATAGTAAATCATGGTAAACTATGGTAAATCGTGGTAAATCGTGGTAAATCATGGTAAACTATGGTAAATCATGGTAAACTATGATAAATCATGCTAGAATCAGTAAATCATACTTGAACATGGTAAATCATGGTATACTATAGTAAATCATGGTATACTATAGTAAATCATGGTAAACTATGGTAAATCGTGGTAAATCATGGTAAACTATGGTAAATCATGGTAAACTATGCTAAATCATGCTAGAATCAGTAAATCATACTTGAACATGGTAAATCATGGTATACTATAGTAAATCATGGTAAACTATGGTAAATCGTGGTAAATCCTGGTAAATCCTGGTAAACTATGGTAAATCATGGTAAACTATGATAAATCATGCTAGAATCAGTAAATCATACTTGAACATGGTAAATCATGGTATACTATAGTAAATCATGGTATACTATAGTAAATCATGGTAAACTATGGTAAATCGTGGTAAATCATGGTGTACTATAGTAAAATCATGGTAAACTATGGTAAATCGTGGTAAATCATGGTAAATAATGGTAAACTATGATAAATCATGCTAGAATCAGTAAATCATACTTGAACATGGTAAATCATGGTATACTATGGTAAATTGTGGTAAACTATGGTAAATCATGCTAGAATCATAGTAAATCATACTTGAACATATTAAATCATGGTATACTATAGTAAATCATGGTAAACTATAGTAAATCGTGGTAAATCATGGTAAATCAGTAAATCATACTTGAACATGGTAAATCATGGTATACTATGGTAAATTGTGGTAAACTATGGTAAATCATGGTAAACTATGGTAAATCATGCTAGAATCAGTAAATCATACTTGAACATGGTAAATCCTGGTATACTATAGTAAATCATGGTAAACTATGGTAAATTGTGGTAATCTATGATAAATCATGCTAGAATCAGTAAATCATACTTGAACATGGTAAATCATGGTGTAATATAGTAAAATCATGGTAAACTATGGTAAATCGTGGTAAATCATGGTAAATCATGGTAAATCATGGTAAACTATGATAAATCATGCTAGAATCAGTAAATCATACTTGAACATGGTAAATCATGGTATACTATGGTAAATTGTGGTAAACTATGGTAAATCATGGTAAACTATGCTAAATCATGCTAGAATCAGTAAATCATACTTGAACATGGTAAATCATGGTATACTATAGTAAATCATGGTATACTATAGTAAATCATGGTAAACTATGGTAAATCGTGGTAAATCATGGTAAACTATGGTAAACTATGATAAATCATGCTAGAATCAGTAAATGATACTTAAACATGGTAAATCATGGTATACTATAGTAAATCATGGTATACTATAGTAAATCATGGTAAACTATGGTAAATCATGGTAAATCATGGTGTACTATAGTAAAATCATGGTAAACTATGGTAAATCGTGGTAAATCATGGTGTACTATAGTAAAATCATGGTAAACTATGGTAAATCGTGGTAAATCATGGTAAATCATGGTAAACTATGATAAATCATGCTAGAATCAGTAAATCATACTTGAACATGGTAAATCATGGTATACTATGGTAAATTGTGGTAAACTATGGTAAATCATGCTAGAATCATAGTAAATCATACTTGAACATGGTAAATCATGGTAAACTATAGTAAATCATGGTAAACTATGGTAAATCATGCTAGAATCAGTAAATCATACTTGAACATGGTAAATCCTGGTATACTATAGTAAATCATGGTAAACTATGGTAAATTGTGGTAATCTATGATAAATCATGCTAGAATCAGTAAATCATACTTGAACA
Source organism: Vimba vimba (assembly GCA_022828995.1). Lineage (NCBI taxonomy): Eukaryota > Metazoa > Chordata > Actinopteri > Cypriniformes > Leuciscidae > Vimba > Vimba vimba. Next base: position 44,607,637 of record CM040823.1, on the reverse strand, counting down.
TGGTAAATCATGGTGTACTATAGTAAAATCATGGTAAACTATGGTAAATCGTGGTAAATCATGGTAAATCATGGTAAATATGGTAAACTATGATAAATCATGCTAGAATCAGTAAATCATACTTGAACATGGTAAATCATGGTATACTATGGTAAATTGTGGTAAACTATGGTAAATCATGGTAAACAATGGTAAATCATGCTAGAATCATAGTAAATCATGGTATAATATAGTAAATCATGGTAAACTATAGTAAATCGTGGTAAATCATGGTAAATCATTAAATCATACTTGAACATGGTAAATCATGGTATACTATGGTAAATTGTGGTAAACTATGGTAAATCATGGTAAACTATGGTAAATCATGCTAGAATCAGTAAATCATACTTGAACATGGTAAATCCTGGTATACTATAGTAAATCATGGTAAACTATGGTAAATTGTGGTAATCTATGATAAATCATGCTAGAATCAGTAAATCATGCTAGAATCAGTAAATCATACTTGAACATGGTAAATCATGGTATACTATGGTAAATTGTGGTAAACTATGGTAAATCATGCTAGAATCATAGTAAATCATACTTGAACATGGTAAATCATGGTATACTATATGATTTATCATGGTAAACTATAGTAAATCGTGGTAAATCATGGTATACTATAGTAAATCATGGTAAACTATGGTAAATCATGGTAAATCATGGTAAACTATGGTAAATCATCCTAAATTATGGTAATCATGCTAGAATCAGTAAATTACACTTGAACATGGCAAATCGTGGTATACTATAGTAAATCATGGTAAACTATAGTAAATCGTGGTAAATCATGGTAAACTATGGTAAATCATGCTAGAATCAATAAATCATACTTGAACATGGTAAATCATGGTATACTATAGTAAATCATGGTAAACTATGGTAAATCATGGTAAATCATGGTAAACTATGGTAAATCATGCTAGAATCAGTAAATTATACTTGAACATGGTAAATCATGGTATACTATAGTAAATCATGGTAAACTATGGTAAATCGTGGTAAATCATGGTAAACTATGCTAAATCATGCTAGAATCAGTAAATCATACTTGAACATGGTAAATCCTGGCATACTATAGTAAATCATGGTAAACTATAGTAAATTGTGGTAAATCATGGTAAACTATGGTAAATCATGGTAATCTATGATAAATCATGCTAGAATCAGTAAATCATACTTGAACATGGTAAATCATGGTGTACTATAGTAAAATCATGGTAAACTATGGTAAATCGTGGTAAATCATGGTAAATCATGGTAAACTATGGTAAATCATGGTAAACTATGATAAATCATGCTAGAATCAGTAAATCATACTTGAACATGGTAAATCATAGTATACTATAGTAAATCATGGTAAACTATGGTAAATCGTGGTAAATAATGGTAAACTATGGTAAATCATGGTAAACTATGGGAAATCATGCTAGAATCAGTAAATCATACTTGAACATGGTAAATCTTGGTATATTATAGTAAATCATGGTAAACTATGGTAAATCGTGGTAAATCATGGTAAACTATGGTAAATTGTGGTAAACCATGCTAGCAACATGGTAAAAAAAATTCTAGCATCATGCTAGCAACATGATAATCATGCTAGCATGGCAAACTATGGTAAATCATGGTAAATCATGGTAAAATATGGTAAATCGTGGTAAACTATGGTAAATCATGGTAAACTATGATAAATCATGCTAGAATCAGTAAATCATACTTGAACATGGTAAATCATGGTATACTATAGTAAATCATGGTAAACTATTGTAAATCGTGGTAAATAATGGTAAACTATGGTAAACTATGATCAAATATCAATAAACATCTTTCTTTCTTTCTTTCTAACTAATCCACCATTCTTTCTTTCTTTCTCTTTCTTTCTTTCTTTCTTTCTAACTAATCCACCTTTCTTTCTTTCTTTGTTTCTTTCTAACTAATCCACCATTCTTTCTTTCTTTCTTTCTTTCTTTCTTTCTTTCTTTCTTTCTTTCTTTCTTTCTAACTAATCCACCTTTCTTTCTTTCTTTCTTTCTTTCTTTCTTTTTTTCTTTCTTTCTTTCTTTCTTTCTTTCTTTCTTTCTTTCTTTCTTTCTTTCTTTCTAACTAATCCACCATTCTTTCTTTCTTTTTCTTTCTTTCTTTCTTTCTTTCTTTCTTTCTTTCTTTCTTTCTTTCTTTCTTTCTTTCTTTCTTTCTTGCTAACTAATCCACCTTTCTTTCTTTCTTTCTTTCTAACTAATCCACCATTCTTTCTTTCTTTTTTTCTTTCTAACTAATCCACCATTCTTTCTTTCTTTCTTTCTTTCTTTCTTTCTTTCTTTCTTTCTTTCTTTCTTTCTTTCTTTCTTTCTTTCTTTCTTTCTTTCTTTCTTTCTTTCTAATCCACCTTTCTTTCTTTCTTTCTTTCTTTCTTTCTTTCTAATCCACTATTCTTTTTCTTTCTTTCTTTCTTTCTTTCTTTCTTTCTTTCTTTCTTTCTTTCTTTCTTTCTTTCTTTCTTTCTTTCTAATCCACTTTTCTTTCTTTCTTTCTTTCTTTCTTTCTTTCTTTCTTTCTTTCTTTCTTTCTAATCTTTTTTGCTTTCTTGCTTTCTAACTAATCTGTCTTTCTTTTTAACTAATCTTTCTTTTAATCTATCTTTCTAACTAATCTTTCTTTCTAACTAATCTATCTTTTTCTTTCTAACTAATATTTTTTCTTTCTTTCTAACTAATTTATCAATCAAAATTTAAACTACTTTAAACTTCATACTACTTCAAACTTCTAACTACTTTTAACTTTTTCAAACTCTCTGGTCCGGCTTTCTCAAGCCAACTTAAAGTTTGTCTCAAACTTTTTTTTCTAGTTATTATTATTCTTCTGACCGTAAAAATTTACAACTCAAACTCCTCCTAGAGCTTTAACTCCACATACTCCAAATTCGGCTCAGACACTCAAACTGATCTGACTCGGTGTGCTATATCTTTTCAGACTGATCGGACTTACGGTTTTCCTAAAAATGACGATCAAAACTCGAAAAAACTCATTCAAAAACTCCCATTGACTTACATTGGGGAGTTCTAAAAAATTCAAACTGACAAAATTTAAATCTAAACACCTTGAAGACTAAACCAAACTGCCGTTCTATATACTATATGAGCCATTGAGACTCATTTAAACTAATGCACTCTAAACTCATACACTTATAAACTAATTAACTTATAAACTCATGAATTCATAGACTTATGAACTCTTAAACTCATAAATTAATAAACTCTGAACTCTTAAACTCATTTAAACTTATAAACTCTAAACTCATTAAAACTTATAAAATCTAAACTCAAAAACTCTTATACTTATAAACTCATCAATTTATACACTTATAAACTCTAAACTCATAAACTCTGAGTGTGTGTGTGTGTGTGTGTGAACACACACACACACACACACACACACACACACACACTCTAAACTCATTTAAACTTATAAACTCAAAACTCAAAAACTCGTAAACTACTTTAAACTTCAAACCACTTTAAACTTCTTAAGTTTAAAGCTCCCAGCTCCCAAGCAACTCCATAGCAACCAAACTTGAGTACCCTAGCAACCGTTTTGCAAGACCTATATCTCTGTATCAGAACATCGTATAGAGATGAGGTTTGGCTCTTTTGACTCATGCTAGCAAACAGCACTTCCAACATGCTACACATATGCTAGCAGTGAATAGCTACATGCTAATAGCGATTAGTTAAGTGCTATATCATGCCAAGATCATGCTATGAACTCTATAAATACTCCATAGTAACCATCTGTGACAACTACCAACCACCTAGCAACACCATAGCAACCGCCCAGAACACCCTAGCAACTGCCTAGCAACCGCCCAGAATACCTTAGCAACCGACTAGCAACTCCATAGCAACCACCCAGAACACCCTAGCAACCGCCTAGCAACCACTCAGAATACCCTATCAACGGCCTAGCAACACCATAGCAACCACCCAGAATACCCTAGCAACCGCCTAGCAACATCATAGCAACCACCCAGAACACCCTAGCAACCGCCTAGCAACAGCATAGAAACCACCCAGAATACCCTAGCAACCACCCAGAACACCCTAGCAACCGCCTAACAACACCATAGCAACCACCCAGAACACCCTAGCAACCGCCTAGCAACCACCCAGAATACCCTAGCAACCGCCTAGCAACAGCATAGCAACCACCCAGAACACCCTAGCAACCGCCTAGCAACCACCCAAAACACCCTAGCAACCGCCTAGCAACCACCCAAGACACCCTAGCAACCACCCAGAACACCATAGCAACCGCCTAGCAACACCATAGCAACCACCCAAAACACCCTAGCAACCGCCTAGCAACCACCCAGAATACCCTAGCAACCGCCTAGCAACAGCATAGCAACCACCCAGAACACCCTAGCAACCGCCTAGCAACCACCCAAAACACCCTAGCAACTGCCTAGCAACACCCTAGCAACCACCCAGAACACCCTAGCAACCACCCAAAATACCTTAGCAACCGCCTAGCAACACCATAGCAACCACCCAGAACACCCTAGCAACCGCCTAGCAACCACCAACATACCTTAGCAACGTCCTAGCAACACCCTAGCAACCACCAAAAATACCCTAGCAACCGCTTAGCAACACCCTAGCAACCACCCAGCAAACACAAGCAACCACCTAGCAACAACCAAAACACCTTAGCAACCCACTAGATAACCCCCAACAACTTTTTAACTTTAAACTACTTTAAACTTCAAACTAATTTAAACTTTAAGCTAATTTAAACTTCAAACTAATTTAAACTTTAAACTACTTTAAACTTCAAACTAATTTAAACTTTAAACTACATTAAACTTTAAACTAATTTAAACTAATTTAAACTTTAAGCTAATTTAAACTTCAAACTAATTTAAACTTTAAACTACTTTAAACTTCAAACTAATTTAAACTTTAAACTACTTTAAACTTTAAACTAATTTAAACTCCAAACTATTTTAAACTTCTTCAAACTTTCTGGTCCAAACTTTCTCAAGCCAACTTAAAGTTTGTCTCGACGAACTTTTGCATCTAGTTATTAGTGGTGCTTGCTGAAAGCAAGGCATCACTATTGTTATTGCTCATACTTATTATTCTTATTAGTGGTGCTTTTTTAAAAGCATCACTATTGTTATTGCTCATACTTATTAGTGGTGCTTTTTTAAAAGCATCACTATTGTTATTGCTCATACTTATTATTATTCTTCTTTTTATTATTCTGGACAAAAGTTTGGCGCGTAACTCGCCCCGCACCGTTTGTCTCAGACCCCTGAGTGAGGTGTCAAATCGAGCGGCTCATTGAGGAGAGGTGTGCTATGACTTTTCTAAGCGATCGGGTGTACGATGTTCGCACAGCGGACGAAAAAGCGGCCAAAAAAGTCTCATTGACTTTACATTGGGAGTTCTAAAAATATTTGAATCCCAACCGACGTTTTCACACACACACCACTCCAAAGGGCCTGACACCCCTGCGTCTCTCCCTCTCTCTCTCCCTCAGAGGATTTATATTATCAAGCAGCCAATAAGTTATGGCCCAAAATCTTCATAGCCACACCCTAGCAACCAGTTTCAGCACCCTAGCAACCACTAAGAGCTCCCTAGCAACCACCCTAAACCAAAAAAAAACATTTTTTTATTTTTTAAATATTTTTTAAAGCAATTTTACTCTCGTGGCCTTGCGATATTGCTCCATGCTTGTGCCTATTCGGCCATAGGCACGAGGCCGCAGGCCGAGTGCCGTACAAAAGGCACTCGTTATTAAATATTTTAAGAACTCTATAAAAACTCCATAGTAACCATATTTGACAACTACCAACCACCTAGTAACACCATAGCAACTAACAAAAACACCTTAGCAACCACCCTGAACACCCTAGCAACGTCTAGAAATGCTCTAGTAACCACAAAAAAACTCTAGCAAGCACCCAGAACACCCTAGCAACTGCCTAGCAACCACCTAGAACACCTAGCAACTGCCTAGCAACCACCCAGAACACCTAGCAACCAACCAGAACACCCTAGCAACTGCCTAGCAATGCCCTAGTATCCACCCAAAATGCCATAGCAACTGCCTAGCAACACCATAGCAACCACCCAGAACACCCTAGCAACCACCTAGCAACGCCCTAGCAACCACCCAGAACACCTAGCAACCAACCAGAACACCCTAGCAACTGCCTAGCAATGCCCTAGTATCCACCCAAAATGCCATAGCAACTGCCTAGCAACACCATAGCAACCACCCAGAACACCCTAGCAACCACCTAGCAACGCTCTAGCAACCACCAAGAATACCCTAGCAACTGCCTAGCAACCACCAAGAATACCCTAGCAACTGCCTAGCAACCACCCAGAACACCTTAGCAACTGCCTAGCAACACCATAGCAACCACCCAGAACACCCTAGCAACCACCTGGCAACAGCATCTTGCTAAAAACATGCTGACAACATGCTAATCAAGCTAGCATCATGCTAGCAACATGCTAATCAAGCTAGCATCATGTTAGCAAAACATGCTAATCATGCTAGCAACATGCTAATCAAGCTAGCATAATGCTAGCATCATGCTAATCAAGCTAGCATAATGCTAGCATCATGCTAATCAAGCTAGCATCATGCTAGCAACATGCTAATCATGCTAACAACATGCTAATCAAGCTAGCATAATGCTAGCATCATGCTAATCAAGCTAGCATCATGCTAGCAACATGCTAATCATGCTAGCATTATGCTAGCAACAGGCTAATCAAGCTAGCATCATGCTAGCAACATGCTAATCATGCTAGCAACATGCTAATCATGCTAGCATCATGCTACCAACATGCTAATCATGTTAGCATCTAGCTAAAAACATGCTAGCAAAATGCTAATCATGCTAGCATCATGCTAGCATCATGCTATCAACATGCTAATCAAGCTAGCATCATGCTAACAACATGCTAATCAAGCTAGCAAAATGCTAGCAGCATGCTAATCATGTTAGCATATACCTAAAAACATGCTAGCAAAATGCTATTCATGCTAGCATCATGCTAATCGATGCTAGCATCATGCTATCAAAATGCTAATCAAGCTAGCATCATGCTAACAACATGCTAATCAAGCTAGCAAAATGCTAGCAGCATGCTAATCATGTTAGCATATACCTAAAAACATGCTAGCAAAATGCTAATCATGCTAGCATCTTGTTAAAATCATGCTAGTAACATGCTAATCATGCTAGCACCATGCTACCAACATGCTAATCAAGCTAGCATCATGCTAACAACATGCTTATCAAGCTAGCACCATGCTACCAACATGCTTATCATGCTAGCATTATGATAACAACATGCTAATCATGCTAGCATCATTCTAACGACATGTTAATCATAGTAAATCATGCTGGAATGTGGTAAATCGTAGTAAATCATCTTAGAAACATGGTAAATCGTGGTAAATGATGCTAAAATGTGGTATATTATGGTATCACAACATGTCAACTGTGTTAGCATCTGCCCAGTGGCGAATTTTGCCACTGCAAGCACCACTTCACATTTTCTTCAGGAAATGTACATTCTAGTTATTATTCTTCTTCTTTTTATTATTCTGGACAAAGTTTGGCGCGAAACTCGCCCCGCACCGTTTGTCACAGACCCCTGAGTGAGGCGTCAAATCGAGCGGCTCATTGAGGAGAGGTGTGCTATGACTTTTCTAAGCGATCGGGTGTACGATGTTCGCACAGCGGACGAAAAAGCGGCCAAAAAAGTCCCATTGACTTTACATTGGGAGTTCTAAAAATATTTGAATCCCAACCGACGTTTTCACACACACACCACTCCAAAGGGCCTGACACCCCTGCGTCTCTCCCTCTCTCTCTCCCTCAGAGGATTTATATTATCAAGCAGCCAATAAGTTATGGCCCAAAATCTTCATAGCCACACCCTAGCAACCAGTTTCAGCACCCTAGCAACCACTAAGAGCTCCCTAGCAACCACCCTAAACCAAAAAAAAATTTTTTTTTATTTTTTAAATATTTTTTAAAGCAATTTTACTCTCGTGGCCTTGCGATATTGCTCCATGCTTGTGCCTATTCGGCCATAGGCACGAGGCCGCAGGCCGAGTGCCGTACAGAAGGCACTCGTTATTAAAGATTTTAAGAACTCTATAAAAACTCCATAGTAACCATATTTGACAACTACCAACCACCTAGTAACACCATAGCAACTAACAAAAACACCTTAGCAACCACCCTGAACACCCTAGCAACGTCTAGAAATGCTCTAGTAACCACAAAAAACTCTAGCAAGCACCCAGAACACCCTAGCAACTGCCTAGCAACCACCTAGAACACCTAGCAACTGCCTAGCAACCACCCAGAACACCTAGCAACCAACCAGAACACCCTAGCAACTGCCTAGCAATGCCCTAGTATCCACCCAGAATACCATAGCAACTGCCTAGCAACACCATAGCAACCACCCAGAACACCCTAGCAACCACCTAGCAACGCCCTAGCAACCACCAAGAATACCCTAACAACTGCCTAGCAACCACCAAGAATACCCTAGCAACTGCCTAGCAACCACCCAGAACACCTTAGCAACTGCCTAGCAACACCATAGCAACCACCCAGAACACCCTAGCAACCACCTGGCAACAGCATCTTGCTAAAAACATGCTGGCAACATGCTAATCAAGCTAGCATCATGCTAGCAACATGCTAATCAAGCTAGCATCATGTTAGCAAACATGCTAATCATGCTAGCAACATGCTAATCAAGCTAGCATCATGCTACCAACATGCTAATCATGCTAGCATTATGCTACCAACATGCTAATAAAGCTAGCATCATGCTAACAACATGCTAATCAAGCTAGCATCATGCTAGCATCATGCTAATCAAGCTAGCATCATGCTAGCAACATGCTAATCATGCTAGCATTATGCTAGCAATGTGCTAATCAAGCTAGCATCATGCTAGCAACATGCTAATCATGCTAACAACATGTTAATCAAGCTAGCATAATGCTAACAACATGCTAATCATGTTAGTATCTAGCTAAAAACATGCTAGCAAAATGCTAATCATGCTTGCATCTTGTTAAAAGCATGCTATCAACATGCTTATCATGCTAGCATCATCCAACCAACATGCTAATCATGCTAACAACATGCTAATCCTGCTAGCATCATTCTAACAACATGTTAATCATAGTAAATCATGCTGGAATGTGGTAAATCGTAATAAATCATCTTAGAAACATGGTAAATCGTGGTAAATAATGCTAAAATGTGGTATATCATGGTATCACAACATGTTAATTGTGTTAGCATCTGCCCAGTGGTGAATTTTGCCACTGCAAGCACCACTTCACATTTTCTTCAGGAAATGTACATTCTAGTTAGTGGTGCTTTTTTGAAAGCATCACTATTGTTATTGCTCATACTTATTATTCTTATTATTATTATTATTATTATTATTATTATTATTATTCTGGACAAAGTTTGGCGCGAAACTCGCCCCGCACCGTTTGTCACAGACCCCTGAGTGAAGTGTCAAATCGACCGGCTCATTGAGGAGAGGTGTGCTATGACTTTTCTAAGCGATCGGGTGTACGATGTTCGCACAGCGGACGAAAAAGCGGCCAAAAAAGTCCCCATTGACTTTACATTGGGAGTTCTAAAAATATTTGAATCCCAACCGACGTTTTCACACACACACCACTCCAAAGGGCCTGACACCCCTGCGTCTCTCCCTCTCTCTCTCAGAGGATTTATATTATCAAGCAGCCAATAAGTTATGGCCTAAAATCTTCATAGCCACACCCTAGCAACCAGTTTCAGCACCCTAGCAACCACTAAGAGCTCCCTAGCAACTACCCTAAACAAAAAAAAAACATTTTTTTATTTTTTTTATATTTTTTAAAGCAATTTTACTCTCGTGGCCTTGCGATATCGCTCCATGCTTGTGCCTATTCGGCCATAGGCACGAGGCCGCAGGCCGAGTGCTGTACAGAAGGCACTCGTTATTAAAGATTTTAAGAACTCTAAAAACTCCATAGTAACCATCTTTGACAACTACCAACCACCTAGTAACACCATAGCAACTAACAAAAACACCTTAGCAACCACCCTGAACACCCTAGCAACGTCTAGAAATGCTCTAGTAACCACAAAAAACTCTAGCAAGCACCCAGAACACCCTAGCAACTGCCTAGCAACCACCTAGAACACCTAGCAACTGCCTAGCAACCACCCAGAACACCTAGCAACCAACCAGAACACCCTAGCAACTGCCTAGCAATGCCCTAGTATCCACCCAGAATACCATAGCAACTGCCTAGCAACACCATAGCAACCACCCAGAACACCCTAGCAACCACCTAGCAATGCCCTAGCAACCACCAAGAATACCCTAACAACTGCCTAGCAACCACCAAGAATACCCTAGCAACTGCCTAGCAACCACCCAGAACACCTTAGCAACTGCCTAGCAACCACCCAGAACACCTTAGCAACTGCCTAGCAACACCATAGCAACCACCCAGAACACCCTAGCAACCACCTGGCAACAGCATCTTGCTAAAAACATGCTGGCAACATGCTAATCAAGCTAGCATCATGCTAGCAACATGCTAATCAAGCTAGCATCATGTTAGCAAACATGCTAATAATGCTAGCAACATGCTAATCAAGCTAGCATCATGCTACCAACATGCTAATCATGCTAGCATTATGCTACCAACATGCTAATAAAGCTAGCATCATGCTAACAACATGCTAATCAAGCTAGCATAATGCTAGCATCATGCTAATCAAGCTAGCATCATGCTAGCAACATGCTAATCATGCTAGCATTATGCTAGCAACGTGCTAATCAAGCTAGCATCATGCTAGCAACATGCTAATCATGCTAGCAACATGCTAATCAAGCTAGCATAATATCAACAACATGCTAATCATGTTAGTATCTAGCTAAAAACATGCTAGCAAAATGCTAATCATGCTAGCATCTTGTTAAAAGCATGCTATCAACATGCTTATCATGTTAGCATCATCCAACCAACATGCTAATCATGCTAACAACATGCTAATCCTGCTAGCATCATTCTAACAACATGTTAATCATAGTAAATCATGCTGGAATGTGGTAAATCGTAATAAATCATCTTAGAAACATGGTAAATCGTGGTAAATAATGCTAAAATGTGGTATATCATGGTATCACAACATGTTAATTGTGTTAGCATCTGCCCAGTGGTGAATTTTGCCACTGCAAGCACCACTTCACATTTTCTTCAGGAAATGTACATTCTAGTTATTAGTGGTGCTTGCTGAAAGCAAGGCATCACTATTGTTATTGCTCATACTTATTAATGGTGCTTGCTGAAAGCAAGGCATCATTAGTGTTCTCTTGCATACTTATTAATGGTGCTTGCTGAAAGCAAGGCATCATTAGTGTTCTCTTGCATACTTATTATTATTAGTGGTGCTTTTTTAAAAGCATCACTATTGTTATTGCTCATACTTATTATTCTTTTTATTATTATTCTGGACAAAGTTTGGCGCGTAACTCGCCCCGCACCGTTTGTCACAGACCCCTGAGTGAAGTGTCAAATCGAGCGGCTCATTGAGGAGAGGTGTGCTATGACTTTTCTAAGCGATCGGGTGTACGATGTTCGCACAGCGGACGAAAAAGCGGCCAAAAAAGTCCCATTGACTTTACATGGGGAGTTCTAAAAACATTTGAATCCCAACTGCCGTTTTCACACACACAGACTCCAAAGGGCCTGACACCCCTGCGTCTCTCCCTCTCTCTCTCCCTCAGAGGATTTATATTATCAAGCAACCAATAAGTAATGGCCTAAAATCTTCATAGCCACACCATAGCAACCAGTTTCAGCACCCTAGCAACCACTAAGAGCTCCCTAGCAACCACCCTAAACCAAAAAAAAACATTTTTTTATTTTTTTTATATTTTTTAAAGCAATTTTACTCTCGTGGCCTTGCGATATCGCTCCATGCTTGTGCCTATTCGGCCATAGGCACGAGGCCGCAGGCCGAGTGCCGTACTGAACCACCCAGAACACCCTATTCGGCCATAGGCACGAGGCCGCAGGCCGAGTGCCGTACTGAAGGCACTCGCAACCACCCAGAACACCCTAGCAACTGCTTTTTAAAAAAAAATTAAAGCAATATTACACTCGTGGCGTTGCGAAATTGCTCCATGCTTGTGCCTATTCGGCCATAGATACATAGATACGGCCGTACATAAGGCACTCGCAACCACCCAGAACACCCAAGCAACTGTCTAGCAACCACCAAGAACACCTAGCAACTGCCTAGCAACCACCCAGAACACTCTAGCAACGCCCTAGCATCCACCCAGAATACCATAGCAACTGCCTAGCAACACCATAGCAACCACCCAGAACACCCTAGCTACCACCTAGCAACACCCTAGCAACCACTAAGAATACCCTAGCAACTGCCTAGCAACCACCAAGAATACCCTAGCAACTGCCTAGCAACCACCCAGAACACCTTAGCAACTGCCTAGCAACACCATAGCAACCACCCAGAACACCCTAGCAACCACCTGGCAACAGCATCTTGCTAAAAACATGCTAGCAACATGCTAATCAAGCTAGCAACATGCTAATCAAGCTAGCATCATGCTAGCAACATGCTAATCAAGCTAGCATCATGCTAGCAACATGCTAATCAAGCTAGCATCATGCTAGCAACATGCTAATCAAGCTAGCATAATGCTAGTAACATGCTAATCATGTTAGCATCTAGCTAAAAACATGTTAACAAAATGCTAATCATGCTAGCATCTTGTTAAAAGCATGCTAACAACATGCTAATCATGCTAGCATCATCCAACCAACATGCTAATCATGCTAGCAACATGCTAATCATGTTAGCATTATGCTAGCATCATGCTAGAGACATGCTAGAGACATGCTAATCATGCTAGCATTATGCTAGCAACATGCTAATCAAGCTAGCATAATGCTAGTAACATGCTAATCATGTTAGCATCTAGCTGAAAACATGTTAGCAAAATGCTAATCATGCTAGCATCTTGTTAAAAGCATGCTAGCAAAATGCTAATCATGCTAGCATCATTCAACCAGCATGCTAATCATGCTAGCAACATGCTAATCATGTTAGCATTATGCTAGCAACATGCTGATCAAGCTAGCATCATGCTAGAGACATGCTAATCATGCTAGCATTATGTTAGCAACATGCTAATCAAGCTAGCATAATGCTAGTAACATGCTAATCATGTTAACAACATGCTAATCATGTTAGCATCATTCTAACAACATGTTAATCATAGTAAATCATGCTGGAATGTGGTAAATTGTAGTAAATCATCTTAGAATCATGGTAAATCGTGGTTAATAATGCTAAAGCGTGGTATATCATGGTATCACAACATGGTAATTGTGTTAGCATCTGCCCAGTGGCGAATTTTGCCACTGCAAGCACCACTTCACATTTTCTTCAGGAAATGTACATTCTAGTTAATGGTGCTTGCTGAAAGCAAGGCATCATTAGTGTTCTCTTGCATACTTATTATTATTATTATTCTTATTCTTATTATTATTCTGGACAAAGTTTGGCGCGTAACTCGCCCCGCACCGTTTGTCACAGACCCCTGAGTGAGGTGTCAAATCAACCGGCTCATTGAGGAGAGGTGTGCTATGACTTTTATAAGCGATCGGGGGGGCGGTGCTCGCCCCAGGGACGAAAAAGCGGCCAAAAAAGTCCCATTGACTTAACATTGCGACGAACTTTGACCACTCATAGCTCTGAGCGAGGATTTCTCAAAAACGTGTGATTTGCCACATTTGAAGAGGCTGACAGGCTCTGTAAGAACATACCTCACAATGGGGTAAAAGTTGCACCCCTGGGGGGCAGGAGCGTCCCAAATTTTCCCATTGACTTACAATGGTGTAGGACGGCCCATGAAATGGGCCGTCCTACACATTGCATAGAGATTTTGTATTGAACGTAGCTCTTGATCACAGTGTCGTAGAGACAAGGGGGCGGGCTCATTTTACTCAGACGACCAATCAGTCTCTCAGGCTCATTGTGAAGCTATCAAGCCATGCCCTAGCAACCATTTAGAGCACCTTAGCAACAAGTCCCATAGACTTCCATTGAAAGAGATCAAAGGGATATCTCCGGACTGAATTGTCATAGAAACACAAGGGTGGTCTCGTTTCACTCAGGGCAGCAAACGGCCAATCATGAATCACATCAACACTTCCTAGCCCCTCCCTAGCAACCATTGTCGAGCACCTTAGCAACCAAAATCCAAAGAGGGATATCTTCCATTCTGAATGTCACAGAGGCATGGGAGTTGGTTTATATCATTCATAGTGACAAGAAGCCTTTGCAGTTTCATCATTGGCAGCTGCCAAGCAACTCCATAGCAACCAAACAGAGTACCCTAGCAACCATTTTACAAAACCTATATCTCTGCATCAGAACATCATAAAGAGATGGGGTTAAGACAAGTTTGACTCAGAGCAGCAAACAGCCATTCATGAGACACCACAACACTTGCTAGCCCCGCCCTAGCAACCATTGTCAAGCACCTTAGCAACCAAAATTCATAGAGGGATATCTTTCATTCTAAATGTCACAGAGGAATGGGAGTTGGTTTATATCATTCATACTGACAAGCAGCCTTTAGAGTTTCATGATTGGCAGCTGCCAAGCCACTCCCTAGCAACAAAACAAAGTACCTTAGCAACCATTTTGCAAGACCTATTTCTCTGCATCAGAACATCGTATAGAGATGGGGGTTGGCTCTTTTGACTCATGCTAGCAAAGAGGAATTCCAACATGCTACACATGCTAGCTGTGAATAGCTACATGCTAATAGCGATTAGGTAAGTGCTAATCATGCCAAGAAAATGCTAAGAACTCCAATAGTAATCATCAGTGACAACTACCAACCACTTAGTAACACCATAGTAACCACCCATAATACCTTAGCAACCACCCTGAACACCCTAGCAACTGCCTAGCAACTCCCTAGCAACCACCCAAAATACCCTACCAACCATCTAGCAACACCATAGCAATCACCCAGAACACCCTAGCAACACCCTAGCAACCACCCAGAATACCCTAGCAACTGCCTAGTAACGCCCTAGCAACCACCAAGAATACCCTAGTAACCGCCTAGCAACCAACCAGAATACCCTAGCAACCGCCTAGCAACACCATAGCAACCACCCAGAATACCCTAGCAACTGCCTAGCAACACCCTAGCAACCACCCAGAATACCCTAGCAACCGCCTAGCAACAACATAACAACCACCCAGAACACCCTAGCAACTGCCTAGCAACACCCTAGCAACCACCCAGAATACCCTAGCAACCGCCTAGCAACAACATAACAACCACCCAGAACACCCTAGCAACTGCCTAGCAACATCCTAGCAACCACCCAGAATACCCTAGCAACCGCCTAGCAACACCATAGCAACCACCCAGAATACCCTAGCAACCGCCTAGCAATGCCCTAGCAACCACCCAAAATACCCTAGCAACCGCCTAGCAACACCATAGCAACCACCGAGAACACCCTAGCAACTGCCTAGCAACGCCCTAGCAACCACCAAGAAAACCCTAGCAACCACCCAGAATACCCTAGCAACCGCCTAGCAACGCCATAGCAACTGCCAAGCAACCACCCAGAACACCCTAGCAACTGCCTAGCAATGCGAAGCATCCACCCAGAATACCCTAGCAACCACCCAGAACACATAGCAACTGCCTAGCAACCACCCAGAACATCGTACAGACATGGTTGTTGGCTCGTATGCAATCATGTACCACACTCTAGCAACCGAGTGGCGAGTTTTGCCACTGCAAGCACCATTTCACATTTTCTTCAGGAAATGTACATTCTAGTTCTTCTTCTTATTATTCCGGACAAAAGTTTGGCGCGTAATGCGCCCCGCACCGTTTGTCACAGACCCCTGAGTGAAGTGTCAAATCGACCGGCTCATTGAGGAGAGGTGTGCTATGACTTTTCTAAGCGATCGGGTGTACGATGTTCGCACAGCGGACGAAAAAGCGGCCAAAAAAGTCCCATTGACTTTACATTGGGCATTCTAAAAATATTTGAATCCCAACCGACGTTTTCACACACACAGACTCCAAAGGGCCTGACACCCCTGCGTCTCTCCCTCTCTCTCTCCCTCAGAGGATTTATATTATCAAGCAGCCAATAAGTAATGGCCTAAAATCTTGATAGCCACACCCTAGCAACCAGTTTCAGCACCCTAGCAACCACTAAGAGCTCCCTAGCAACCACCCTAAACCAAAAAAAATGTTTTTTTACATTTTTTTGTATTTTTTAACGCAATATTACACTCGTGGCCTTGCGATATTGCTCCATGCTTGTGCCTATTTGGCCATAGGCACGAGGCCGCAGGCCGAGTGCCGTACTGAAGGCACTCGTTATTAAAGATTTTAATAACTCTATAAAAACTCCATAGTAACCATCTTTGACAACTACTAACCACCTAGTAACACCATAGCAACTACCAATAATACCTTAACAACCATCCTGAACACCCTAGCAACGTCTAGAAACGCTCTAGTAACCACCAAAAATACCGTAGCAACCACCCAGAACACCCTAGCAACTGTCTAGCAACCCCCCAGAACACCTAGCAACTGTCTAGCAACCCCCCAGAACACCTAGCAACTGCCTAGCAACCACCCAGAACACCATAGCAACTGCCTAGCAACGCCCTAGCATCCACCTAAAATACCATAGCAACTGCCTAGCAACACCATAGCAACCACCAAGAACACCCTAGCAAACCACCTAGCAACGCCCTAACAACCACCAAGAATACCCTAGCAACGCCCTAGCAACCACCCAGAATACCCTAGCAACTGCCTAGCAACACCATAGCAACCACCCAGAATACCCTAGCAACCGCCTAGCAACACCATAGCAACCACCCAGAATACCCTAGCAACTGCCTAGCAACGCCCTAGCAACCACCCAGAATACCCTAGCAACCGCCTAGCAACACCATAGCAACCACCAAGAATACCCTAGCAACCGCCTAGCAACACCATAGCAACCACCCAGAACACCCTAGCAACTGCCTAGCAACACCCTAGCAACCACCCAGAACACCATAGCAACCACCCAGAATACCCTAGCAACCGCCTAGCAACACCATAGCAACCACCAAGAATACCCTAGCAACCGCCTAGCAACCACATAGAATACCCTAGCAACCGCCTAACAACACCATAGCAACCACCCAGAAAACCCTAGCAACTGCCTAGCAACACCCTAGCAACCACCCATAATACCCTAGCAACCGCCTAGCAACACCATAGCAACCACCAAGAATACCCTAGCAACACCATAGCAACCACCCAGAACAGCCTAGCAACGCCCTAGCAACCACCAAGAATACCCTAGCAACAGCCTAGCAACCACCCAGAATACCCTAGCAACCGCCAAGCAACACCATAGCAACCACCAGGAATACCCTAGCAACCGCCTAGCAACCACCTAGTATACCCTAGCAACCGCCTAGCAACACCATAGCAACCACCCAGAATACCCTAGCCACCGCTTAGCAACACCATAGCAACCACCCAGAACAGCCTAGCAACCACCTAGCAACGCCCTAGCAACCACCAAGAATACCCTAGCAACCGCCTAGCAACACCATAGCAACCACCCAGAATACCCTAGCCACCGCTTAGCAACACCATAGCAACCACCCAGAACAGCCTAGCAACCACCTAGCAACGCCCTAGCAACCACCAAGAATACCCTAGCAACCGCCTAGCAACCACCCAGAATACCCTAGCAACCGCCTAGCAACGCCCTAGCAACCGTTTAGAGCCACATATAAACCATATTGCAACATATAGAAGCTATATTTCAGCTCCACAACATCGTACAGACATGGTTGTTGGCTCGTATGCAATCATGTACAACACCCTAGCAACCGAGTGGAGAGTTTTGCCACTGCAAGCACCATTTCACATTTTCTTCAGGAAATGTACATTCTAGTTATTATTCTTCTTCTTATTATTCCGGACAAAAGTTTGGCGCGTAATGCGCCCCGCACCGTTTGTCACAGACCCCTGAGTGAAGTGTCAAATCGACCGGCTCATTGAGGAGAGGTGTGCTATGACTTTTCTAAGCGATCGGGTGTACGATGTTCGCACAGCGGACGAAAAAGCGGCCAAAAAAGTCCCATTGACTTTACATTGGGCATTCTAAAAATATTTGAATCCCAACCGACGTTTTCACACACACAGACTCCAAAGGGCCTGACACCCCTGCGTCTCTCCCTCTCTCTCTCCCTCAGAGGATTTATATTATCAAGCAGCCAATAAGTAATGGCCTAAAATCTTGATAGCCACACCCTAGCAACCAGTTTCAGCACCCTAGCAACCACTAAGAGCTCCCTAGCAACCACCCTAAACCAAAAAAAATGTTTTTTTACATTTTATTGTATTTTTTAACGCAATATTACACTCGTGGCCTTGCGATATTGCTCCATGCTTGTGCCTATTTGGCCATAGGCACGAGGCCGCAGGCCGAGTGCCGTACTGAAGGCACTCGTTATTAAAGATTTTAATAACTCTATAAAAACTCCATAGTAACCATCTTTGACAACTACTAACCACCTAGTAACACCATAGCAACTACCAATAATACCTTAACAACCATCCTGAACACCCTAGCAACGTCTAGAAACGCTCTAGTAACCACCAAAAATACAGTAGCAACCACCCAGAACACCCTAGCAACTGTCTAGCAACCCCCCAGAACACCTAGCAACTGCCTAGCAACCACCCAGAACACCATAGCAACTGCCTAGCAACGCCCTAGCATCCACCTAAAATACCATAGCAACTGCCTAGCAACACCATAGCAACCACCAAGAACACCCTAGCAACCACCTAGCAACGCCCTAACAACCACCAAGAATACCCTAGCAACGCCCTAGCAACCACCCAGAATACCCTAGCAACTGCCTAGCAACACCATAGCAACCACCCAGAATACCCTAGCAACCACCTAGCAACACCATAGCAACCACCCAGAACACCCTAGCAACTGCCTAGCAACACCCTAGCAACCACCCAGAACACCATAGCAACCACCCAGAATACCCTAGCAACCGCCTAGCAACACCATAGCAACCACCAAGAATACCCTAGCAACCGCCTAGCAACCACATAGAATACCCTAGCAACCGCCTAACAACACCATAGCAACCACCCAGAATACCCTAGCAACCACCCAGAACAGCCTAGCAACCACCTAGCAACGCCCTAGCAACCACCAAGAATACCCTAGCAACCGCCTAGCAACCACCCAGAATACCCTAGCAACCGCCTAGCAACGCCCTAGCAACCACCAAGAATACCCTAGCAACCGCCTAGCAACCACCCAGTATACAATAGCAACCGCCTAGCAACACCATAGCAACCACCCAGAACACCCTAGCAACTGCCTAGCAACACCATAGCAACCACCCAGAATACCCTAGCAACGCCCTAGCAACCACCCATAATACCCTAGCAACCGCCTAGCAACACCATAGCAACCACCCAGAACAGCCTAGCAACCACCTAGCAACGCCCTAGCAACCACCAAGAATACCCTAGCAACCGCCTAGCAACCACCCAGAATACCCTAGCAACCGCCTAGCAACGCCCTAGCAACCGTTTAGAGCCACATATAAACCATATTGCAACATATAGAAGCTATATTTCAGCTCCACAACATCGTACAAACATGGTTGTTGGCTCGTATGCAATCATGTACAACACCCTAGCAACCGAGTGGAGAGTTTTGCCACTGCAAGCACCATTTCACATTTTCTTCAGGAAATGTACATTCTAGTTATTTTTCTTCTTATTATTATTATTCTTCCACACAAAAGTTTGGCGCGAAACTCGCCCCGCACCGTTTGTCACAGACCCATGAGTGAGGCATCAAATCGAGCGGCTCATTGAGGAGAGGTGTGCTATGACTTTTCTAAGCGATCGGGTGTACGATGTTCGCACAGCGGACGAAAAAGCGGCCAAAAAAGTCCCATTGACTTTACATTGGGAGTTCTAAAAACATTTGAATCCCAACCGACGTTTTCACACACACAGACTCCAAAGGGCCTGACACCCCTGCGTCTCTCCCTCTCTCTCTCCCTCAGAGGATTTATATTATCAAGCAGCCAATAAGTAATGGCCTAAAATCTTCATAGCCACACCCTAGCAACCAGTTTCAGCACCCTAGCAACCACTAAGAGCTCCCTAGCAACCACCCTAAACCAAAAAAAAAATTTTTTTGCATTTTTTTTAAATTTTAAAAGCAATTTTACTCTCGTGGCCTTGCGATATCGCTCCATGCTTGTGCCTATTCAGCCATAGGCACGAGGCCGCAGGCCGAGTGCCGTACTGAAGGCACTCGTTATTAAAGAACTCTATAAAAACTCCATAGTAACCATATTTGACAACTACCAACCACCTAGTAACACCATAGCAACTACCAAAAATACCTTAGCAACCACCCTGAACACCCTAGCAACGTCTAGAAATGCTCTAGTAACCACAAAAAAACTGTAGCAACCACCCAGAACACCCTAGCAACCACCCAGAACACCTAGCAACTGCCTAGTAACCACCCAGAACACCTAGCAACCACCCAGAACACCCTAGCAATGCCCTAGCATCCACCCAGAATACCATAGCAACTGCCTAGCAACACCATAGCAACCACCCAGAACACCCTAGCAACCACCTAGCAACGCCTTAGCAACCACCAAGAATACCCTAGCAACTGCCTAGCAACCACCAAGAATACCCTATCAACTGCCTAGCACCAACCCAGAACACCTTAGCAACTGCCTAGCAACACCATAGCAACCACCCAGACAACCCTAGCAACCACATGGCAACAGCATCTTGTTAAAAACATGCTAGCAACATGCTAATCATGCTAGCAACATGCTAATCAAGCTAACATCATGCTAGCATCATGCTAATCAAACTAGAATCATGCTAACAACATGCTAATCATGCTAGCATTATGCTACCAACATGCTAATCAAGCTAGCATAATGCTAGCAACATGCTAATCATGTTAGCATCTAGCTAAAAACATGCTAGCAAAATGCTAATCATGTTAACATCTTGTTAAAAGCATGCTAGCAACATGCTAATCATGCTAGCAACATGCTAATCAAGCTAGCATCATGTTAACATCATGCTAATCAAGCTAGCATCATGCTAATCATGCTAGCATCATGCTAGCAACATGCTAATCAAGCTAGCATCATGCTAGAAACATGCTAATCATATTAGCATTATGCTAGCAACATGCTAATCAAGTTAGCATAATGCTAGCAACATGCTAATCATGTTAGCATCTAGCTTAAAACATGCTAGCATAATGCTAATCATGCTAGCATCTTGTTAAAAGCATGCTAGTAACATGCTAATCATGCTAGCATTATGCTAACAACATGCTAATCATGTTAACAACATGCTAATCATGCTAGCATCATTCTAACAACATGTTAATCATAGTAAATCATGCTGGAATGTGGTACATTGTAGTAAATCATCTTAGAAACATGGTAAATCGTGGTAAATAATGCTAAAACGTGGTATATCATGGTATCACAACATGTTAATTGTGTTAGCATCTGCCCAGTGGAGAGTTTTGCCACTGCAAGCACCACTTCACATTTTCTTCAGGAAATGTACATTCTAGTTAGTGGTGCTTGCTGAAAGCAAGGCATCACTATTGTTATTGCTCATACTTATTATTATTCTTCTTTTTATTATTATTCCACACAAAGTTTGGCGCGTAACTCGTCCCGCACCGTTTGTCACAGATTCATGAATGAGGTGTCAAATCGACCGGCTCATTGAGGAGAGGTGTGCTATGACTTTTATAAGCGATCGGGGGGGCGGTGTTCGCCCCAGGGGCGAAAAAGCGGCCCAAAAAGTCCCAATGACTTAACATTGCGACGAACTTTGAGCACTCGTAGCTCGGAGCGAGGATTTCGCAGAAACGTGTGATTTGCCACATTTGAAGAGGCTAACAGACTCTGTAAGAGCATACCTCACAATGGCGTAAAAGTTGCACCCCTGGGGGGCAGGAGCTGCCCAAAGTTGCCCCATTGACTTACTATGGGGAAGGAACGTCCCGTGAAACACACATGCTTTTCCTACTATGGTAAATTGCATAGGGATTTTCTATTGAACGTAGCTCTGGATCACAGTGACATAGAGACAAGGGGGCGGGCTCATTTTACTCAGACGACCAATCAGTCTCTCAAGCTCATTGTGAAGCTATCAAGCCACGCCCTAGCAACCATTTAGAGAACCTTAGCAACAAGTCCCATAGACTTCCATTGAAATAGATCAAAGGGATATCTCCAGACTGAATTGTCATACAAACACGAGGGTGGTCTCATTTGACTCGGGGCAGCAAACGGCCAATCATGAATCACCTCAACACTTCCTAGCCCCTCCATAGCAACCATTGTCGATCACCTTAGCAACCAAAATCCAAAGAGGGATATCTTCCATTCTGAATGTCACAGAGGCATGGGAGTTGGTTTATATCATTCAAAGTGTCAAGAAGCCTTTGCAGTTTCATCATTGGCAGCTGTCAAGCAACTCCATAACAACCAAAAAGAGTACCCTAGCAACCGTTTAGCAAAACGTATATCTCTGCATCAAAACATAGTATAGAGATGGGACTTGGCTCTTTTGACTAAATCATGGTAAACTATGGTAAATCATCCTAGAATCATAGTAAATCATACTAAAACATGGTAAATCATGGTATACTATAGTAAATCATAGTAAACTATGGTAAATAGTGGTAAATCATGGTAAAATATGGTAAATCATGCTAGAATCATAGTAAATCATACTTGAACATGGTAAATCATGGTATACTATAGTAAATCATGGTAAACTATGGTAAATCATGGTAAACTATGGTAAATCATGGTAAACTATGGTAAATCATGCTAGAATCAGTAAATCATACTTGAACATGGTATATCATGGTATACTATAGTAAATCATGGTAAACTATGGTAAATCGTGGTAAATCATGGTAAACTATGGTAAATCATGGTAAACTATGGTATATCATGCTAGAATCAGTAAATCATACTTGAACATGGTAAATCATGGTATACTATAGTAAATCATGGTAAAGTATAGTAAATCGTGGTAAACTATGGTAAACTATGGTAAATCATGCTTGAATCAGTAAATCATACTTGAACATGGTAAATCATGGTATACTATAGTAAAACATGGTAAACTATAGTAAATCGTGGTAAATCATGGTAAACTATGGTAAATCATGGTAAACTGTAATAAATCATGCTAGAATCAGTAAATCATACTTGAACATGGTAAATCATGGTATACTATAGTAAATCATGGTAAACTATGCTAAATCGTGGTAAATCATGGTAAACTATGATAAATCATGCTAGAATCAGTAAATCATACTTGAACATGGTAAATCATGGTATACTATAGTAAATCATGGTAAACTATAGTAAATCGTGGTAAATCATGGTAAACTATGGTAAATCATGGTAAACTATGGAAAAGCATGGTAAACTATGGTAAACTATGATAAATCATGCTAGAATCAGTAAATCATACTTGAACATGGTAAATCATGGTATACTATAGTAAATCATAGTAAACTATGGTAAATCATGGTAAATCATGGTAAACTATGGTAAATCTGGTATACTATAGTAAATCATGGTAAATCATGGTAAACTATGATAAATAATGCTAGAATCAGTAAATCATACTTGAACATGGTAAATCATGGTATACTATAGTAAATCATGGTAAACTATGGTAAATCGTGGTAAATCGTGGTAAATCATGGTAAACTATGGTAAATCATGGTAAACAACGGGAAATCGTGGAAAATAATGGTAAACTATGGTAAATCATGGTAAACTATGGTAAATCATGCTAGAATCAGTAAATCATACTTGAACATGGTAAATCATGGTATACTATAGTAAATCATGGTAAACTATGGTAAATCGTGGTAAATCATGGTAAACTATGGTAAATCATGGTAAACTATGGTAAATCATGGTAAACTATGGTAAATCGTGGTAAACTATGGTAAATCATGCTAGAATCAGTAAATTATACTTGAACATGGTAAATCGTGGTATACTATAGTAAATCATGGTAAACTATGGTAAATCGTGGTAAATCATGGTAAACAATGCTAAATCATGCTAGAATCAGTAAATCATACTTGAACATGGTAAATCATGGTATACTATAGTAAATCATGGTAAACTATGGTAAATCGTGGTAAATCATGGTAAACTATGGTAAATCATGGTAAACTATGGTAAATCATGCTTGAATCAGTAAATCATACTTGAACATGGTAAATCATGGTATACTATAGTAAATCATGGTAAACTATGGTAAATCATGGTAAACTATGGTAAATCATGCTTGAATCAGTAAATCATACTTGAACATGGTAAATCATGGTATACTACAGTAAATCATGGTAAACTATGGTAAATCATGGTAAACTATGGTAAATCATGGTAAACTATGCTAGCCACATGGTAAAAGCATGCTAGCATCATCCTAGCAACATAATAATCATGCTAGCAATATGCTAATCATGCTAACATGGTGCTAGCATTATGTTAGTCACATGCTTATCATGCTAGCATGATGTTAATTTTGTTATCATCTTGCTAAAATCTAGCTAACCGCACCCTAGCAACCGAGTGGCGAGTTTTGCCACTGCAAGCACCACTTCACATTTTCTTCAGGAAATGTACATTCTAGTTAATGGTGCTTGCTGAAAGCAAGGCATCATTAGTGTTCTCTTGCATACTTATTATTAGTGGTGCTTGCTGAAAGCAAGGCATCACTATTGTTATTGCTCATACTTATTATTATTCTTTTTTTTATTATTATTCTGGACAAAGTTTGGCGCGTAACTCGCCCCGCACCGTTTGTCACAGACTCCTGAGTGAGGTGTCAAATCGACCGGCTCATTGAGGAGAGGTGTGCTATGACTTTTCTAAGCGATCGGGTGTACGATGTTCGCACAGCGGACGAAAAAGCGGCCAAAAAAGTCCCATTGACTTTACATTGGGAGTTCTAAAAATATTTGAATCCCAACCGACGTTTTCACACACACAGACTCCAAAGGGCCTGACACCCCTGCATCTCTCCCTCTCTCTCTCCCTCAGAGGATTTATATTATCAAGCAACCAATAAGTAATGGCCTAAAATCTTCATAGCCACACCCTAGCAACCAGTTTCAGCACCCTAGCAACCACTAAGAGCTCCCTAGCAACCACCCTAAACCAAAAAAAATTTTTTTTTAAATTTTTTTTTATTTTTTAAAGCAATTTTACTCTCGTGGCCTTGCGATATCGCTCCATGCTTGTGCCTATTCGGCCATAGGCACGAGGCCGCAGGCCGAGTGCCGTACTGAAGGCACTCGTTATTAAAGATTTTAATAACTCTATAAAAACTCCATGGTAACCATCTTTGACAACTACCAACCACCTAGTAACACCATAGCAACTAAAAAAAAATACCTTAGCAACCATCCTGAACACCCTAGCAACGTCGAGAAACGCTCTAGTAACCACCAAAAATACCGTAGCAACTACCCAGAACACCCTAGCAACTGTCTAGCAACCCCCCAGAACACCTAGCAACTGCATAGCAACCACCCAGAACACCCTAGCAACTGCCTAGCAACGCCCTAGCATCCACCCAAAATACCATAGCAACTGCCTAGCAACACCATAGCAACCACCCAGAACACCCTAGCAACCACCTAGCAACGCCCTAGCAACCACCAAGAATACCCTAGCAACCACCTAGCAACCACCCAGAATACCCTAGCAACCGCCTAGCAACACCATAGCAACTACCCAGAATACCCTAGCAACCACCTAGCAACGCCCTAGCAACCACCCAGAATACCCTAGCAACCGCCTAGCAACACCATAGCAACCACCCAGAACAGCCTAGCAACCACCTAGCAACGCCCTAGCAACCACCAAGAATACCCTAGCAACCGCCTAGCAACCACCCAGAATATCCTAGCAACCGCCTAGCAACACCATAGCAACCACCAAGAATACCCTAGCAACCGCCTACCAACCACCCAGAATACCCTAGCAACCGCCTAGCAACGTCCTAGCAACCACCCAGAATACCCTAGCAACCGCCTAGCAACACCATAGCAAGCACCCAGAACACCCTAGCAACTGCCTAGCGACGCCTTAGCAACCACACAGAATACCCTAGCAACTGCCTAGCAATGCCATAGCAATCCAGAATACCCTAGCAACTGCCTAGCAACACCCTAGCAACCGCCCAGAATACCCTAGCAACCGCCTAGCAACGCCATAGCAACCACCCAGAACACCCTAGCAACCACCTAGCAAAGCCCTAGCAACCACACAGAACACCCTAGCAACCACCTGAACAACATGAATAAGCCATATCTCAGCACCAGAACATCGTACAAACATGTTTGTTGGCTCGTATGCAATCATGTACCACACTTTAGCAACTGAGTGGCGAGTTTTGCCACTGCAAGCACCACTTCACATTTTCTTCAGGAAAAGTACATTCTAGTTATTATTATTCTTCTGACCCTAAATTTACAACTCTAACTCCTCCTAAAGCTTTAACTCTACAAACTCCAAACTCGGGTCAGACCTTCAGACTGTTCTGATTTGAGTTGCTATATCTTTTCAGACTGATTTGACTTTCAGTTTTCTAAAAAATTAATATTAAAAACCATAAAAATCCCATTGACTTACATTGCAGACTGTTCAAATTGAGCCAAGACTACGGTGGCCCATTAGTGTACAAGCCAAAAACTCAAATCTAAACTCTCTGAAGCATTAGGCTCAATTAAACTACCATTCAATCTACTTATAAACATATCTATCTATCTATCTATCTATCTATCTATCTATCTATCTATCTATCTATCTATCTATCTATCTATCTATCTATCTATCTATCTATCTATCTATCTATCTTCAAACTTTATCTATCTATCTATCTATCTATCTATCTATCTAATCTATCTTTCTAACTAACTTATCTATCTTTCTTTCTTACTAATCTATCTATCTATCTATCTATCTATCTATCTATCTATCTATCTATCTATCTATCTATCTATCTATCTATCAAACTAACTTATCTATCTTTCTTTCTAACTAATCTATCTTTCTTTCTAACTAATCTATCTATCTTTCTTACTAACTTATCTATCTTTCTTTTTCTTTTTAACTAATCTATCTATCTTTCTAACTAACTAACTAACTTATCTATCTTTCTGTTTAACTAATCTATCTATCTTTCTAACAACTTATCTATCCATCTTTCTTTCTTTCTTTCTTTCTTTCTTTCTTTCTTTCTTTCTTTCTTTCTTTCTTTTTAACTAATCTATCTATCTTTCTTTCTTTTTAATCTATCTATCTTTCTAACTAACTTATTTATCTTTCTTTCTAACTGATCTATCTATATTTCTAACTAACTTATCTATCTTTCTTTCTTTCTTTTTAACTAATCTATCTATCTATCTATCTATCTTTCTATCTATCTTCAAACTTTATCTATCTATCTATCTATCTATCTATCTATCTATCTATCTATCTATCTATCTATCTATCTATCTATCTTCAAACTTCATCTATCTATCTATCTATCTATCTATCTATCTATCTATCTATCTATCTATCTATCTATCTATCAAACTAACTTATCTATCTATCTTTCTTTCTAACTAATCTATCTATCTTTCTTACTAATCTATATATCTTTCTAACTAACTTATCTATCTTTCTTTTTCTTTTTAACTAATCTATCTATCTTTCTAACAACTTATCTATCCATCTTTCTTTCTTTCTTTCTTTCTTTCTTTCTTTCTTTTTAACTAATCTATCTATCTTTCTTTCTTTCTAATCTATCTATCTTTCTAACTAACTTATCTATCTTTCTTTCTAACTGATCTATCTATCTTTCTAACTAACTTATCTATCTTTCTTTCTTTCTTTTTAACTAATCTATCTATCTTTCTAACAACTTATCTATCCATCTTTCTTTCTTTCTTTCTTTCTTTCTTTCTTTCTTTCTTTCTTTCTTTTTAACTAATCTATCTATCTTTCTTTCTTTCTAATCTATCTATCTTTCAAACTAACTTATTTATCTTTCTTTCTAACTAATCTATCTATCTTTCTAACTAATTTATCTATCTTTCTTTCTTACTAATTTATCTATCTATCTTTCTTTCTTACTAATCTATATATCTTTCTAACTAACTTATCTATCCATCTTTCTTTCTTTCTTTCTTTCTTTCTAACTAATCTATCTATCTTTCTTTCTAATCTATCTATCTTTATAACTAACTTATCTATCTTTCTTTCTAACTGATCTATCTCTCTTTCTAACCAACTTATCTTTCTTTCTAACTAATCTATCTATCTTTCTAACTTATCTTTCTTTCTTTGATTTCAACTAATCTATCTATCTTTCTAACTAACTTATCTTTCTTTATTTCTTTCTTACTAATCTATCTATCTTTCAAACTAACTTATCTATCTTTCTTTCTTTCTAACTAATCTATCTATCTTTCTAACTAATTTATCTATCTTTCATTCTTACTAATCTATATATCTTTCTTTCTTTCTTTCTTTCTAACTAATCTATCTATCTTTCTAACTTATCTATCTTTCGTTCTTTGATTTTAACTTATCTATCTTTCTAACTAACTTATCTTTCTTTCTTTCTTTCTTTCTTTCTTTCTTTCTTTCTTTCTTTCTTTCTTTCTTTCTTTCTTTCTTTCTTTCTTTCTTTCTTTCTTTCTTTCTTTCTTTCTAACTAATCTATCAATCTTCCTAACTAACTTATCTATCTTTCTTTCTTTTTAACTAATCTATCTATCTTTCTAACTAACTTATCTATCTATCTTTCTTTCTTTTTAACTAATCTATCTTTCTAACTAACTTATCATTCTTTCTTTTTAACTAATCTATCTATCTTTCTAACTAACTTATCTATCTTCCTTTCTTTCTATCTTCCTTTCTTTCTTTTTAACTAATCTATCTATCTTTCTAACTAACTTATCTATCTTTCTTTCTTTCTTTTAACTAATCTATCTTTCTAACTAACTTATCTATCTTTCTTTCTTACTAATCTATCTATCTATCTATCTATCTATCTATCTATCTATCTATCTATCTATCTATCTTTCTTTCTTTCTTTCTTTTTAACTAATCTATACATCTTTCTAATCAACTTATCTTTCTTTCTTTCATTCTTTCTTTCTTTCTTTCTTTCTTTCTTTCTTTCTTTCTTTCTTTCTTTCTTTCTTTCTTTCTAACTAATCTATCTATCTTTCTAACTTATCTATCTTTCTTTCTTTCTTTTTAACTAATCTATATATCTTTCTAACTAATGTATCTTTCTTTCTTTCTTTCTTACTAATCTATCTTTCTAACTAACCTATCTATCTTTTTTTCTTTTTAACTAATCTATCTATCTTTCTAACTAACTTATCTATCTTTCTTTCTTTCTATCTTCCTTTCTTTCTTTTTAACTAATCTATCTATCTTTCTAACTAACTTATCTATCTTTCTTTCTTTCTTTTTAACTAATCTATCTTTCTAACTAACTTATCTATCTTTCTTTCTTACTAATCTATCTATCTTTCTATCTTTCTATCTATCTATCTATCTATCTATCTATCTATCTATCTATCTATCTATCTTTCTTTCTTTCTTTCTTTCTTTCTTTCTTTCTTTTTAACTAATCTATATATCTTTCTAATCAACTTATCTTTCTTTCTTTCTTTCTTTCTTTCTTTCTTTCTTTCTTTCTTTCTTTCTTTCTAACTAATCTATCTATCTTTCTAACTTATCTATCTTTCTTTCTTTCTTTTTAACTAATCTATCTATCTTTCTAACTAATGTATCTTTCTTTCTTTCTTTCTTACTAATCTATCTTTCTAACTAACCTATCTATCTTTATTTCTTTTTAACTAATCTATCTATCTTTCTAACTAACTTATCTATCTTTCTTTCTTTCTTACTGATCTATCTATCTTTCTTTCTTTCTTACTGATCTATCTATCTATCTTTCTAACTAACTTATCTATCTTTCTTTCTTACTAATCTATCTTTCTAACTAACTTATCTATCTTTCTTTCTTTTTAACTAATCTATCTATCTTTCTAACTAACTTATCCATCTTTCTTTCTTACTAATCTATCTATCTATCTTTCAAACTAACTTATCTATCTATCTTTCTTACTAATCTATCTATCTTTCTTTCTTAGTAATCTATCTATCTATCTATCTATCTATCTATCTATCTGTCTGTCTGTCTGTCTGTCTGTCTGTCTGTCTGTCTGTCTTTCTTTCTTTCTTTCTTTCTTTCTGTCTGTCTGTCTATCTATCTATCTATCTATCTATCTATCTATCTATCTATCTATCTATCTATCTATCTATCTATCTATTTCTAACTAATCCACCTTTCTTTCTTTCTTTCTTTCTTTCTTTCTTTCTTTCTTTCTTTCTTTCTAACTAATCCACCTTTCTTTCTTTCTTTCTTTCTTTCTTTCTTTCTTTCTTTCTTTCTTTCTTTCTTTCTAACTAATCCGCCTTTCTTTCTTTCTTTCTTTCTTTCTTTCTTTCTTTCTTTCTTTCTTTCTTTCTTTCTTTCTTTCTTTTCTTTCTTTCTTTCCAACTAATCTGTCTTTCTTTCTAATCCATCTTTCTTTCTTTCTTTCTTTCTTTCTTTCTTTCTTTCTTTCTTTCTTTCTTTCTTTCTTTCTTTCTTTCAAACTAATCCGCCTTTCTTTCTTTCTTTCTTTCTTTCTTTCTTTCTTTCTTTCTTTCTTTATACCTAATCTTTCTTTCTTTCTTTCTTTCTTTCTTTCTTTCTTTCTTTCTTTCTTTCTTTCTTTCTTTCTTTTTTCTACCTCATTTTTCTTTCTTTCTTTCTTTCTTTCTTTCTTTCTTTCTTTCTTTCTTTCTTTCTTTCTACCTACTTTTTCTTTCTTTCTTTCTTTCTTTCTTTCTTTCTTTCTTTCTTTCTAACTAATCTTTCTTTTTTCTTTCTTTCTTACTTTTCTTTCTTTCTATCTTTCTTTTTTTCTTTCTTCTTTCGTTCTAACTAATCTTTCTTTCTATCTTTCTAACTAATCTGTCTTTCTTTCTTTCTACCTAATCTTTCTTTCTTTCTCTCTTCTTTCTTTCTTTCTTTCTTTCTTTCTTTCTTTCTTTCTTTCTTTCTGTCTTTCTTTCTTTCTTTCTACCTAATCTTTCTTTCTTTCTTTCTTTCTTTCTTTCTTTCTTTCTTTCTTTCTTTCTTTCTTTCTTACTTTCTTTCTTACTTTCTTTCTACCTAATCTTTCTACCTAATCTTTCTTTCTTTCTTTCTTTCTTTCTCTTTCTTTCTTTCTTTCTTTCTTTCTTTCTTTCTTTCTTTCTTTCTTTCTTTCTTTCTCTTTCTTTCTAGCTAATCTTTCTTTCTTTTTTTCATTCTTTCTTTCTACCTAATCTTTTTCTTTCTTTCTTTCTTTCTTTCTTTCTTTCTTTCTTTCTTTCTTTCTTTCTTTCTTTCTTTCTTTCTTTCTTTCTACCTAATCTTTCTTTCTTTTTTTCATTCTTTCTTTCTGCCTAATCTTTTTCTTTCTTTCTTTCTTTCTTTCTTTCTTTCTAGCTAATCTTTCTTTCTTTTTTTATTATTTCTTTCTACCTAATCTTTTTCTTTCTTTCTTTCTTTCTTTCTTTCTTTCTTTCTTTCTTTCTTTCTTTCTTTCTTTCTTTCTTTCTTTCTAACTTTTCTTTCTTTCTAACTATTCTTTCTTCCTAACTAATTTATCAATCAAAATTTAAACTACTTTAAACTTCAAACTACTTTAAACTTCTAACTACTTTTAACTTCTTCAAACTCTCTGGTCCGGCTTTCTCAAGCCAACTTAAAGTTTGTCTCAACAAACTTTTTTTTCTAGTTCTTCTTCTTCTTATTATTCTTCTGACCCAAAATTTATCAACTCTAACTCCTCCTAGAGCTTTAACTCTACAAACTCCAAACTCGGGTCAGACCTTCAGACTGTTCTGACTTGGTGTGCTATATCTTTTCAGACTGATTTGACTTTCAGTTTTCTTAAAAATTAATATTAAAAACCATAAAAAATCCCATAGACTTACATTGCAGAGTGCTCAAATTGAGCCAAGACTACGGTGGCCCATTTGTGTACAAGCCAAAAACTCAAATCTAAACTCCCTGAAGCCCTAGACTCAATTAAACTACCATTCTATGGACTCATAAATCTATCTATCTATCTATCTATCTATCTATCTATCTATCTATCTATCTATCTATCTATCTATCTTTTTAACTAATCTATCTATCTATCTATCTATCTATCTATCTTTTTAACTAATCTATCTATCTATCTATCTATCTATCTATCTATCTATCTATCTATTTAACTAATCTATCTATCTATCTATCTATCTATCTATCTATCTATCTATCTATCTATCTATCTATCTTTTTAACTAATCTATCTATCTTTTTAACTAATCTATCTATCTATCTATCTATCTATCTATCTATCTATCTATCTATCTATCTATCTATCTATCTATCTATCTATCTATCTATCTATCTATCTATCTATCTATCTGTCTGTCTGTCTGTCTGTCTATCTTTTTAACTAATCTATCTATCTGTCTATCTGTCTGTCTATCTGTCTATCTATCTATCTATCTATCTATCTATCTATCTATCTATCTATCTATCTATCTATCTATCTATCTATCTATCTATCTTTTTAACTAATCTATCTATCTATCTATCTATCTTTTTAACTAATCTATCTATCTTTTTAACTAATCTATCTATCTATCTATCTATCTATCTATCTATCTATCTATCTATCTATCTGTCTGTCTGTCTGTCTGTCTGTCTGTCTGTCTGTCTATCTTTTTAACTAATCTATCTATCTGTCTATCTGTCTATCTATCTATCTATCTATCTATCTATCTATCTATCTATCTGTCTGTCTGTCTGTCTGTCTGTCTGTCTATCTATCTATCTATCTATCTATCTATCTATCTATCTATCTATCTATCTATCTAATCTATCTATCTATCTATCTATCTATCTATCTTTTTATCTATCTATCTATCTATCTATCTATCTATCTATCTATCTATCTATCTATCTATCTATCTATCTATCTATCTATCTATTTAACTAACTAATCTATCTTTCTTTTTAACTAAATAATCCATCTTTCTTTCTTTTTAACGAACTAATCCATCTTTCTTTCTAACTAATATATCTTTCTTTCTTTCATTCTAACTAATCTATCTTTCTTTCTAAGTAATCTATCTTTCTTTCATTCTAACTAATCTATTTATCTTTCTTTCTAACTAATCTATCTTTCTAACTAATCTTTCTTTCTAACTAATCCATCTTTCTTTCTTTCTTTCTTTCTTTCTTTCTTTCTTTCTTTCTTTCTTTCTTTCTTTCTTTCTTTCTAACTAATCCACCATTCATCATTCTTTCTAACTAATATTTCTTCTTTCTTTCTAACTAATCCACCATTCATCATTCTTTCTAACTAATATTTCTTCTTTCTTTCTAACTAATCAATCTATCTTTCTTTCTAATCTTTCTGTCTTTCTTTCTTTCTTTTTCTAACTAATCTTTCTTCTTTCTAATCTTTCTTTCTATCTATCTATCTATCTATCTATCTATCTATCTATCTATCTATCTATCTATCTATCTATCTATCTATCTATCTTTTTAACTAATCTATCTATCTGTCTATCTATCTATCTATCTAGCTATCCATCTAGCTATCTATCTATCTTTTTAACTAATCTATCTATCTATCTTTTTAACTAATTTATTTATCTATCTATCTATCTATCTATCTATCTATCTATCTATCTATCTATCTATCTATCTATCTATCTATCTTTTTAACTAATCTATCTATCTATCTATCTGTCTATCTATATATCTATCTATCTATCTATCTATCTATCTATCTATCTATCTATCTATCTATCTATCTATCTATCTGTCTGTCTGTCTGTCTGTCTGTCTGTCTGTCTGTCTGTCTGTCTGTCTATCTATCTATCTATCTTTTTAACTAATCTATCTATCTATCTATCTATCTATCTATCTATCTATCTATCTATCTATCTATCTATCTATCTTTTTAACTAATCTATCTATCTATCTTTTTAACTAATTTATCTATCTATCTATCTATCTATCTATCTATCTATCTATCTATCTATCTATCTATCTATCTATCTTTTTAACTAATCTATCTATCTGTCTATCTGTCTATCTATCTATCTATCTATCTATCTATCTATCTATCTATCTATCTATCTATCTATCTATCTATCTATCTATCTATCTGTCTGTCTGTCTGTCTATCTATCTATCTATCTATCTATCTATCTTTTTAACTAATCTATCTATCTATCTATCTATCTATCTATCTATCTATCTATCTATCTATCTATCTATCTTTTTAACTAACTAATCTATCTTTCTTTTTAACTAAATAATCCATCTTTCTTTCTTTTTAACGAACTAATCCATCTTTCTTTCTAACTAATATATCTTTCTTTCATTCTAACTAATCTATCTTTCATTCTAACTAATCTATTTATCTTTCTTTCTAACTAATCTATCTTTCTATCTAATCTTTCTTTCTAACTAATCCATCTTTCTTTCTTTCTTTCTTTCTTTCTTTCTTTCTTTCTTTCTTTCTTTCTTTCTTTCTTTCTAACCAATCAATCTTTTTTCTTTCTCTCTCACTAATCTTTCTTTCTAACTAATTAGTCTTTCTTTCTTTCTTTCTTTCTTTCTTTCTTTCTTTCTTTCTTTCTTTCTAACTAATCCACCATTCATCATTCTTTCTAACTAATATTTCTTCTTTCTTTCTAACTAATCAATCTATCTTTCCTTCTAATCTTTCTGTCTTTCTTTTTTCTTTTTCTAACTAATCTTTCTTCTTTCTAATCTTTCTTTCTAACTTATCTTTCTATCTAATCTTTCTAACTAATCTTTCTTTCCTTTCTAACAAATCTTTCTTTTTTCTTTTTCTAACTAATCTTTCTTTCTTTTTTCTTTCTTTCTTTCTAGCCAATCTTTCTTCTTTATAGCTAGCTAATCTTTCTTTTTTCTTTTTCTTTCTTTCTAACTAATATTTCTTTTCTTTCTTGCTTACTTTTCTTTCTTTCTTTCTAACTAATCTTTCTTTTTTCTTGCTTACTTTTCTTTCTTTCTAACTAATCTTTCTTTTTTTCTTTCTTCTTTCGTTCTAACTAATCTTTCTTTCTTTTTTCTTATTTACTTTTCTTTCTTACTTTTCTTTCTTTCTTACTAATCTTTCTTTTTTCTTTCTTTCTAACTAATCTTTCTTTCTTTCTTTCTTTCTTTCTTTCTTGGTTACTTTTCTTTCTTTCTTTCTAACTAATCTTTCTTTTTTCTTTCTTACTTTTCTTTCTTTCTAACTAATCTTTCTTTTTTTCTTTCTTCTTTCGTTCTAACTAATCTTTCTTTCTTTCTTTCTTTCTTTCTTTCTTTCTTTCTTTCTTTCTTTCTTTCTTTCTTTCTTTCTTTATACCTAATCTTTCTTTCTTTCTAACTAATCTTTGTTTCTTTCTTTCTTTCTTTCTTTCTTTCTTTCTAACTTTTCTTTCTTTCTAACTAATCTTTCTTTCTATCTTTCTATCTTTCTTTCTAACTAATCTGTCTTTCTTTCTTTCTACCTAATCTTTCTTTCTTTCTTTCTACCTAATCTTACTTTCTTTCTTTCTAGCTAATCGTTCTTTCTTTCTAGCTAATCTTTCTTTTTTCTTTTTCTTTCTTTCGAACTAATCTTTCTTTTCTTTCTTGCTTACTTTTCTTTCTAACTAATCTTTCTTTTTTCTTCCTTTCTTCCTTTTCTTTCTTTCTAACTAATCTTTCTTTTTTCTTTCTTCTTTCGTTCTAACTAATCTTTCTTTCTTTTTTCTTTCTTACTTTAATTTCTTTCTTACTAATCTTGCTTTTTTCTTTCTTTCTTTCTAACTAATCTTTCTTTCTTTCTTTCTTTCTTTCTTTCTTTCTTTCTTTCTTTCTTTCTTTCTTTCTTTCTACCTAATCTTTGTTTCTTTCTTCCTTTCTAACTAATCTGTCTTTCTTTCTTTCTTTCTTTCTTTCTTTCTTTCTTTCTTTCTTTCTTTCTTTCTTTATACCTAATCTTTTTCTTTCTTTCTTTATACCTAATCTTTCTTTATTTTTCTTTCATTCTTTCTTTCTACCTAATCTTTCTTTATTTTTTCTTTCATTCTTTCTTTCTACCTAATCTTTCTTTCTTTCTTTCTTTCTTTCTTTCTTTCTTTCTTTCTTTCTTTATACCTAATCTTTCTTTCTTTCTTTCTAACTAATCTTTCTTTCTTTTTTCTTTCTTTCTTTCTAACTTTTCTTTCTTTCTAACTATTCTTTCTTTCTAACTAATTTATCAATCAAAATTTAAACTACTTTAAACTTCAAACTATTTCAAACTTCTAACTACTTTAAACTTTTAACTACTTTTAACTTCTTCAAACTCTCTGGTCCGGCTTTCTCAAGCCAACTTAAAGTTTGTCCAACAAACTTTTTTTTCTAGTTTTCTTTATTTTACAAAAGCACAATGTTTTGATTTGATTGTAAGTGGACACATACAAAATTAGACATATCACAGATTATTTTTTCATATTTCTTTTTTCTGTATCACCATAAATGAAGGAGTAATTAAGTTGGCTTGAGAAAGCCAACTTACTGAAATCCTATTTGAACTTGTTATTTTTCTTCTTACTCAGAAATTTGGGACATTAACTCCTCCTAGAGCTTTAACTCTACAAACTCTAAACTCGGGTCAGACCTTCAGACTGTTCTGACTCGAGTTGCTATATCTTGTCAGACTGATTTGACTTTCAGTTTTCTTAAAAATTAATAAAAAACATCACATAAAATCTATCTATCTATCTATCTATCTATCTATCTATCTATCTATCTATCTATCTATCTATCTATATATCTATCTTCTTTTTAACTAATCTATCCTTTTTCTTTTAGGTTAAGGTAAAGTAAGTCGAATTCGGTCTAAATAATAAGCATTTAAATGTCCATACTCACAATTCAGACGAAAGACTTCTCCGTGGTTTAGTTCAGCTCAACTCTTTTATAAAGCAGAGACTTGTGGCAAGTTGGTTCTTTTTATATCAATTATTATTAGTTTATTTTTCCTATAACAATCGTTTTACATACAATATCAAAAGTCAATCTTGTTATATATTCTTATATTTTATAGGTATATACACGAGAGGCAGGAGTAAACGTAAACCAGCGATTGCCGTTTATTTCAACACTAAAAATCTACGGTGTTGACGTAGAATAATCACGTAACATAGGAGGGTATAAGGAAAAACAGAAAGGTCAATTTGCATTTCGTAAATACACAACATATTCCTCCCTCCTAAATTTGTAGTAGAAAAAAAAACATTACTTCAACAGGAACATTTTCTCTTAGTTTCAGATGCATGCAATATCCATAAGGATCTCTCTTTTTTTTTTTTTTTTTTTTTTTTTACGAACTAGGGAAAGAGGGTAGACTACCTCTATTCCCGGACATAACCCTGGGGATTATTCTGCCCCATTGTTGTGGGCTTGTCACTAACTAGAGTGTCAGTCTATTTGGAGGTCGACGTTCTCTTTTATGATATGGCCGAACGGTAGGTACATTCACATTTACAGTCTCTTTCGCAGGGGTTTGGTTTGACAAGGGCACTGACTGACTTGTACCTGGAACAGTCTCTTTCGCCTGACTTGGTAGAGTCTCAGTCTGTGCATTCCCGAGGGTTGGTGTGGAAGAATTCACAGACAGATCATGGTATTCTGAAGCAATTTCCAGGTAAGGATCTATCGTCACCTGTTCTCCCGAGTTGTCACATGAATTTGCAGCTAATAACTGGTCTACATGCCTTTTCCAGATGAGATGACCATCAGCCAGTTCAACCGTGTAAGACACTGGCCCTGTTTGTGCAATCACTACTGCTGGTAGCCATTTGACACCTTTCCCATAGTTACGAGCTAGCACTTTGTCTCCAGATCTGAAACAATGATGTTTTGCTTTTAGACGCCGTTCCATCTGAAGGTGCTGTTGCGCTTGAACCGTCTGTTTTGTTTTCAGGGGTTTCAACAAATCCAGACGTGTGCGAAGTTGTCTTTTGAACATAGCGGCGGCAGGAGACACTTTGGTGATGGCATGTGGGGTGTTTCTGTAAGAAAGTAGAAAAGTGTTGAGGCGTTGATTTAGCGATCCTTTACCCTGTGTCGACTTAAGAGCTTGTTTCATTGTCTGGACAAACCGCTCAGCAAGACCGTTAGTGGACGGGTGATACGGTGCTGATCGAATGTGTTGAATCCCGTTGGCCTTCATAAAAGCCTCGAACTCCTCCGAGACCAGCTGAGGCCCATTGTCACTGACAAGTTGTTGTGGCAAGCCAAACCGACCAAACATTGAACGAAGGGCTTCCACAGTTTTCATTGATGACGTGCATTTCATTACCTCAACCTCTGGCCATTTGCTGTGGGCATCAAGAAGAACTAAAAACATATGGTCTTCCAATGGTCCTGCAAAATCAATATGGACTCTCACCCACGGTTCCTCGGGCCATTGCCAGGGATGTAACGGGGCTGGTTGAGGGGAATTGTCAGGGGAATTGGGAAACCTCTTTGAAGTAGAAAATTTCTGCCTTTGCTGGTTCTGGATGTGTAGTGGGCAATGGCAGTCGGGAGAGCCCGTCAGCATTAGCATGATGTTCCGATCTTCTGTACTTGATATCATACTGATGCGCAGACAGAAGAAGGGCCCAACGCTGCATTCTTGCGGCAGCAAGTGAAGGAATACCTGAATGTGGGCCAAAGATGGAGGTGAGAGATCTGTGATCAGTTAGGAGTGTAAATCTTCTACCAAACAAGAATTGATGAAATTTCTTCACCCCAAAGACAATAGCAAGGGCCTCACGTTCAATTTGGGCATAGTTACATTCTGCCTTGCTCAAAGTTCGTGATGCAAAAGCGATGGGTTTTTCCTCACCCGATGGCATGATGTGTGACACCACCGCCCCGACACCATAGGGCGATGCGTCACATGCCAGCTGCACTGGCAGAGCGGGGTTAAAATGAGTGAGAGCTTCAGACTGGGCTAAGGCTGTTTTCACCTCATTAAAAGATTCTTCACATGGTTTAGTCCATTCCCACTTTTTGGATTTGTTCAGTAGCTCGTGCAACGGTTTCAGCCTGTTAGCTAAATTTGGCACAAATTTCGCATAATAAGTCAACAACCCCAAAAAAGATCGAAGCTGACTGACGTTTTGTGGAGATGGCGCTTCCACTATGGCCTTCACTTTCGAGGGTGCCTTATGAAGTCCCGAACTATCAATCACATGGCCCAAATACTCAACAGAAGGGCAGAAAAACTCACACTTGTCCTTCCTGACTCTCAGTCCAAAACTTTGCAGTCTCTGCAAGGTGGCTTCTAGGTTACTCAAGTGTTCCGCCTCATCCTTTCCGGTGATAAGCAAATCATCAAGGTAACACTGCACCCCGGTCAGCCCACTGAGAATCTGGTCCATTGCTCTTTGGAACAGTGCCGGCGCCGAGGTAATCCCAAAAGGAAGCCGCTGATATTGGTACATCCCCTTATGAGTCACAATGGTAAGAAGTTCTTGTGAGTTCGGGTCCACATGCATCTGCAAGTATGCCTGGCACAAGTCAATCTTACTGAATCGTTGGCCCCCAGCGAGACCAGAAAAAAAGATCCTCAATACGAGGCAGGGGATACTGCTCTGGGGTCAGAACCGGATTCACGGTCACCTTAAAATCTCCACATAGTCGAAGGGACCCGTCTTTTTTTATGACGGGCACAATTGGCGTGGCCCACTCACTCGTGTGTACTGGTCGCAGAACCCCACCCTTTACTAGTCTCTCTAATTCAGCTTCAACCTTGGGTTTAACCCTCTGGAGTCTGAGCTGTTTTCTGGGCCCTGGAGGTGTTCTGACATGCTCTGACATTTGTGCTTTTTTCAGTTATTTATAAACATGTTAATGGCAAAGGTGTAAATTCACTCTATATAGCACAAACAGGGCTACCAAAATATCTGATCAACATGCATGTATATGTTTGAATTTTTAAGAGAATAATGTTTATGCGTGGTTATTGGAAAAAATAAAAATGAAAGTTGCAGAAATAAGGCCACAAAACACATACTAAATATGTGGCAATAAGACTTTTGACTAATGGATGTCCTCGCCTATAGTTTTTTCTTCAAAATTATGTGAAAATAGTCTTGCTTTATCGTTCACATAAAACCACACATTGATTTGAATTGATGTAAAACAGGTTTTGCTTGGAAAGCCAATATGCGAGGGGGGCGTGAACGAGGAGTGGTTTACACCTGAGAAATACATTGTCCCACCCACTCTGCATAATGATGAGCCATTCACTCAGGTGTGAAACTGACTGAGCCACAATGCAAGGACAAAAGATATATTTAGAAGAAGACTTATATTGACCATTTAAGATTTTGCTTACATCTATCTTGTAAATATGTTTTGTTATTTTATTAAAAAGGTTACAACAACAATAATTACAATTTCAACAATATTTCAAGTGTACTCTTTCTTTGTAAAAAAAAAAAAAGATTATAGGCCTACATTTTATCTATGTATTCATTACTTTGAATATAGCTTCTGGCAAAGATGAAGTTGACATAGGCTATTGACTCGCGATCTTCGCAGTAGGCTAGTGAACGCACTGGAGAAATGCACATAGATATTAGGCTACATAGTTTTTTTGTTTTGGATGGTTTTGTTTAGAACCAGCTTTCTGTAAATATATTTCAAATTTTTTTAGACATGTGAGGCGAGTACGGTCTGGTTCATGATGATCTCCAGTTCAGACCTTATGTTGTGATTGCTAGCTAGCCTATATTTACTTTAAATCCAGGAAATTTGTTAATGAAAAAAATATTAAAATTAAGATACAATTGATACAAAACGAAATTCGTTTTAAAGAAAGGATTTGTACTTTCTGTTTTGAGGTCTCTGTGAATGTTTGAAAGTCTTTTAGTGCTTAGAGCGCTCGCGTCCATAATGGAGAACTGTCACGTAATATTGTTTTTTTCCTCATAAATGCGAACACGAAAAATAAAAGACAAAAGACTTTTAAGTAAAACTTACTCCGAAATTGTGTCCTCGGCGGAATTCGCTCTTCAATATGCTGCCGTTCGTCGTCTGAGTTACAATCTTCCTCTGAGGAAACAACCCGGTATCATGCATTCTTCCTCGCTGTCCAGAATCATCTGAATGGCGTCTTCATTACCGGAGAAGCGTGCCATACTCAAAACGCGATGAACTATCAGTAAGTCTGATAGAAACTGTGTTTTTATGGCATTGATCGGGGGCGTATGCGTTGCATACTAGATCACCTAAACTATTTACATGTCGCGCCGGGGGCGGGGCGGCCGCAGCTGATTATAAAGATAATGAGGCAGAAGGAAAAACGGTACCTCTCCTTGCTTTCAAACGGATTACATGAGTTGAAAACATTTGTTTTTTATATAAATTACTTCATTTAAAAGAAGAGATTTCAAGCTTCATAAAGACATAACTCACGTGTCTGTGTGAGAAGTATTCGATGAGTTATGATTCATTTTCAGACGTGTTTCAGAATGGACTACACGGACAGAGAGAAGGCAGAACTCGCTTCGTGTTTATTTTTCTTTATTTGGCAAAAAGCACCACACTTTGTTTTTATTGTGAGTATACACAAAAATAATACACATTTAACAGAATCGATTGATGTAT
Source organism: Vimba vimba (assembly GCA_022828995.1). Taxonomy (NCBI): domain Eukaryota; kingdom Metazoa; phylum Chordata; class Actinopteri; order Cypriniformes; family Leuciscidae; genus Vimba; species Vimba vimba. Next base: position 44,565,509 of record CM040823.1, on the reverse strand, counting down.
GAAACTCCAATGGAAAATCAAAGTCAACAAAGAATTTATGAGTTTCTTTTACACTGATAAAAAAAAAGCGAGCTGGTATCGCCGGCGATACCGTCGACCTCTGGGGGTTAATTGCGTAGGCCAACAGTCTGGCTTTTAAATACTTAGGTTGACTGTTTGGTTTTACCGTCAGTTTCACCGCAATGTCCTTCATACTTCCTAGTTTGTCACTGAACACATCCGAATATTTATTTAGAATCCCTTGGGGTTTTGAGTTTTCACTGACCAGATGGACCTCTTGCCAATCCAACTTAATCCTCTCTAGCCAAGTCCTTCCTAGCCAAGCTGGGTGATTGCCTTCAATAATGTACAGTGGAAGTTTCTTTTTTTGCATATTTAGTTCAACTGTCACCTCAATTAACCCTTTAACAGGAACAATCTCACCTGTATAGGTCTTCAGGGTAATGTTTGATGGCTGAGGTGTGAGGTGTGGCAACTTTTCATTGAATGTTGTCACTGACACCAGTGATACCGCAGCTCCTGTGTCCACCTGCATCCGTACTGGTTTCCCATCTAGAAGAGGAGTCACCCAATAGCCCTGCTCATCTCCTGAAACAGATAAAACACACAAGGCATCCTCTTCCTCAGATCCAGAATCACTCTGTGTGTGCCAGGCATTTTCCATTTGGTTCACATGCTTTTGTTTAAATTTCTGGTAACTTTTCTTTTTAGGTCTAGCATTTTTGCTTGGTTGTGTCTTTTTGTTTTTGCTGGCACGTTCAATGTGGCCTTTCTTGCCACAATTTCTACAGTTCATGTCCTTGCACCAACAATCTTCAGGCTGGTGGCCCACTTTTCCACAGCGTTAACATGGATTATCTGAGTTTGACTTGTTCTTTGAATCCGCATACACTTTGTGCACATGGGTGGATGCACTTAGTTGTTGTGCCTCTTTTGTGGCCATTTCCATTGACGTGCTTATCTCTATGGCCTTCTGTAAAGTTAAGTTACTTTCAGTTAGCAGTCGTTTTTGTATAGCCTCACTTCGAAGACCACAGACAAGCCTATCACGTATGGTGTCACTCAATGATTGGCCAAACTCACAATGTTCGGACAATCGTTTCAACACAGCCACAAATTGTGAGATGGATTCACCATCTTGCTGATTTCTTTTATGGAAGCGAAATCTCTCTGCGATAATCAGTGGTTTGGGTGAATAGTGATCCTTGAGTAAGCCCACTATTTCCTCATATGATTTGTCGCCTGGTTTCTGTGGCTGAGTTAGACTGCGCAGCAGATTAAACGTTTTCACACCCATGACACTTAGAAATGTTGGCACAATTGTTTCATCTTTTATTTCGTTTGCCAGCACAAAGTAGTCAAAACGTTCGGTGTAAGCACTCCACTGCTCTACTGATTCATCAAACGGTCCAATACATCCAATTAATCCAGCCATGTTTTTTTTTTTTTTTTACTCACTCCCCTCTTGTTTCAGTTCGTCAGCTGTTGTGATTCCTTCCCTTTTTTCCTGATCCGCGTTGCGTCGTCAATTTCTTTTTTCTGTCTTTCACTCTATTTCCTTCCAGCGAAGACAACTCGTTCTGTTCCGACTGTCGCGGTTGTTTTCGGATTCGCGTGCATCCACTCACTCTCCCTCGTGGAGAATGGCGTGATCGGGGTGTGGAATCTGCGTCACGAACATCTTTAGCCTTGAAACTTCGACTAACGGTCAAAATAACAAAACTTAACGTGGTACGAAGGGTCCTCGTCGCCAAATATGTTATATATTCTTATATTTTATAGGTATATACAAGAGAGGCAGGAGTAAACGTAAACCAGTGATTGCCGTTTATTTCAACACTAAAAATCTACGGTGTTGACGTAGAATAATCACGTAACATGGTATAAGGAAAAACAGAAAGGTCAATTTGCATTTCATAAATACACAACAAATCTAAAGTTCAAAAGTTGTCAGTTCACAATCTTAGTCAGCAGGTGTCAGGCTTGGACCATCAAACAAGGGAGAGGCTGTCTTCCTTCACAGCGTCTGCCTCTCATATGTCTCACTGTACTTTTTATAATTCATTTCATCACACCCCTTCATTACATATTCAATCACATATAGACAATTTCTCCAATCCTAGATCTGGAACAATTGTCAACTCCTTCAGTCTTTTTACAACTTCCATAAAAGACGCCTTCCTTTGCCTTGTTTTCCTTTTACGAGCTCGGGCCCTCAGCTGTCTTCTCCTCTTGGTCTAGAATACAACAACCAGGTAATACTTTTTCATTCTACTGAATATACTTTCTAATACATGGTATTATTTCTATCTAACCTATTTCTTTCTTTAATACATGCTTAAAACACAGGATATATTTCAGTCATTTCAGTATTGTATTATTTCAATAAACATTTTTTCTACTAAATGGTTGTCTACAGTGTCTTCTCTTTAACCAATCAGATTAACAAATAAAACAATTTCAAATTAAACATGTCTCAGTGTCTTTATTATAAACCAATTAAACAATTTTACATAAAACATGTCTCAGTGTCTTTACTATAAACTATCTATCTATCTATCTATCTATCTATCTATCTATCTATCTATCTATCTATCTATCTATCTATCTTACTACCTAATCTTTTTCTTTCTTTCTTTTTAACTAATCTATCTTCCTTTCTGACTAATCTAACTATCTTTCTTCTTTCTAATATCTATCTATCTATCTATCTATCTATCTATCTATCTATCTATCTATCTATCTATCTATCTATCTATCTATCTATCTATCTTACTACCTAATCTTTTTCTTTCTTTCTTTTTAACTAATCTATCTTCCTTTCTGACTAATCTAACTATCTTTCTTCTTTCTAATATCTATCTATCTATCTATCTATCTATCTATCTATCTATCTATCTATCTATCTATCTATCTATCTATCTATCTATCTATCTATCTATCTATCTATCTATCTATCTATCTTTCTTTCTAATCCATTTTATTTATTTATTTATTTCTAACTAATCCATTTTCTTTCTTTCTTTCTTTCTTTCTTTCTTTCTTTCTTTTTAACTAATCTATCTTTCTGACTAATCTAAGTATCTTTCTTCTTTCTAACTAATCTATCTTTCTTTCTTTTTAACAAATCTAACTTTCTTTTTAACTATCTTTCTACCTTTCTTTCTTTTTTTCTTTATAACTTATCTTTCTTTCTCTTTCTTTTTTCTATCTATCTATCTTTCTTTCATTTTCTTTTCTTTCTTTCTTTCTTTCTTTCTTTCTTTCTTTCTTTCTTTCTTTCTTTCTTTCTATCCAATTTATCGTTCTTTCTTTCTAACTAATATTTCTTTTTTTCTCTTTTTCTAACTAATCTTTTTTCTTTCTCTTTCTTTCTAACTAATCTTTCTTTATCCTAACTATTCTTTCTTTCTAACTAATCTATCAATTAAAATTTAAACTACTTTAAACTTCAAACTACTTTAAACTTCAAACTACTTTAAACTTTCAACTACTTTAAACTTCTTCAAACTGTCTTGTCCAGCTTTCTCAAGCCAACTTAAAGTTTGTCTCAACAAACTTTTTTTTCTAGTTTAAGAAAACCCAGTGCCGGCGCGTTTGCCGACCCCAGAGGGTTAAACCAACGATTGACTCATTAGTGCCTCTTTGTGCAATCCTATGCCCTTGACATCCGACATATTAAAGGTGCTGACAATGTGGTGGCTGATGCATTGTCTAGAGCTCCTTACTCCTCTTAGCTGTAGACTAACCATGTTTTGTTTTGCTCTCCTTTACTCTCTTAAATTGCTTCTACAGGGCCCGTGGTTGCTGAGGATATTGGGAGTATAACCGAGTGCTGGGTGTTTTCCCGTATGAGGGGTTACCAGGTGAAGGGTTGTGTTTTGCAGCACCTGTCATATCTTTTTTAATTTGGTTGTTTTTTTCTTTTGTTTTGCTAGACTGAGTTTGGGTGAGCGACGTCATCATGATTTAAGCAATTTAACAATTTAAGCAGTTCTTTCAATTTAACAGAGATATGGAGTAAAAGTGTTCACTTCTGAGATGTTGATTTCAGATGCTTTCTAAAGCGCGCTGCAGACCGCTAACAGCAACACTACTGTTGTTTGTTTGAATGCTGAGCCGCATTTCATTGGCCGCTGATGCGACAGCAACCGATCAGCTGCACTATGTAGATGACGATACGATGCGTAGACTACCAGATCCGTTAAGGACCAATCAGCCTGCGCCATCTAGAGTTTCATGCCAGAACTAAGTAAAAAAAAAAAATAAAAAAAAAAAAAAAAAAAAAATATATATATATATATATATATACACACACACACACACACATACAGTGAGGAAAATAAGTATTTTAACACCCTGCTATTTTGCAAGTTCTCCCACTTAGAAATCATGGAGGGGTCTGAAATTGTCATCGTAGGTGCATGTCCACTGTGAGAGACATAATCTAAAAAAAAAAATCCAGAAATCACAATGTATGATTTTTTAACTATTTATTTGTATGATACAGTTGCAAATAAGTATTTGAACACCTGAGAAAAGCAATGTTAATATTTGGTACAGTAGCCTTTGTTTGCAATTACAGAGGTCAAACGTTTCCTGTAGTTTTTGACCAGGTTTGCACACACTGCAGGAGGGATTTTGGCCCACTCCTCCACACAGATCTTCTCTAGATCAGTCAGGTTTCTGGGCTGTCGCTGAGAAACACGGAGTTTGAGCTCCCTCCAGAGATTCTCTATTGGGTTTAGGTCTGGAGACTGGCTAGGCCACGCCAGAACCTTGATATGCTTCTTACAGAGCCACTCCTTGGTTATCCTGGCTGTGTGCTTCGGGTCATTGTCATGTTGGAAGACCCAGCCTCGACCCATCTTCAATGCTCTAACTGAGGGAAGGAGGTTGTTCCCCAAAATCTCGCAATACATGGCCCCGGTCATCCTCTCCTTAATACAGTGCAGTCGCCCTGTCCCATGTGCAGAAAAACACCCCCAAAGCATGATGCTACCACCCCCATGCTTCACAGTAGGGATGGTGTTCTTGGGATGGTACTCATCATTCTTCTTCCTCCAAACACGTTTAGTGGAATTATGACCAAAAAGTTCTATTTTGGTCTCATCTGACCACATGACTTTCTCCCATGACTCCTCTGGATCATCCAAATGGTCATTGGCAAACTTAAAATGGGCCTTGACATGTGCTGGTTTAAGCAGGGGAACCTTCCGTGCCATGCATGATTTCAAACCATGACGTCTTAGTGTATTACCAACAGTAACCTTGGAAACGGTGGTCCCAGCTCTTTTCAGGTCATTGACCAGCTCCTCCCGTGTAGTTCTGGGCTGATTTCTCACCTTTCTTAGGATCATTGAGACCCCACGAGGTGAGACCTTGCATGGAGCCCCAGTCCGAGGGAGATTGACAGTCATGTTTACCTTCTTCCATTTTCTAATGATTGCTCCAACAGTGGACCTTTTTTCACCAAGCTGCTTGGCAATTTCCCCGTAGCCCTTTCCAGCCTTGTGGAGGTGTACAATTTTGTCTCTAGTGTCTTTGGACAGCTCTTTGGTCTTGGCCATGTTAGTAGTTGGATTCTTACTGATTGTATGGGGTGGACAGGTGTCTTTATGCAGCTAACGACCTCAAACAGGTGCATCTAATTTAGGATAATAAATGGAGTGGAGGTGGACATTTTAAAGGCAGACTAACAGATCTTTGAGGGTCAGAATTCTAGCTGATAGACAGGTGTTCAAATACTTATTTGCAGCTGTATCATACAAATAAATAGTTAAAAAATCATATATTGTGATTTTTGGATTTTTTTTTTTTAGATTATGTCTCACACAGTGGACATGCACCTACGATGACAATTTCAGACCCCTCCATGATTTCCAAGTGGGAGAACTTGCAAAATAGCAGGGTGTTCAAATACTTACTTTCCTCACTGTATGTATGTATGTGAGTAAAAAAGTCCTCTGCTTTTATCCCAAAACAAACTCCAGCATTCAGTTGCCAGACACTACTACAACAACACTACTACTACCCTTGCACAGATTCATGTTTTTGAAGTTTACACATAAATATACTTAAACAATAACTTTATTCTAGAGCTGCTATACAGACAAAACAATCTCTGTTGCATCAACTTCCTATTATCACTGTAAAGCTGTATTATAAAAAAGTGTTTTATAAATGAAGGTGACTTGACTTGACTTGAACACTCAGAGCTGTTGTCGTGGCAAAAGGCTGTAGAAAAAAGTATTTTATAAAAGAGTGCCAATAATTGTGGCCAATGTGTATTAGAGAGAAATATTTCATAATGAGATTTATTTTTATTTTTTTAGGTTTTTGTTAATTATTATTATTATTATTTTCATATTTGACAAGGGTGGTAATAATTCTGACCATGAATGTATGTATCCAAGTAATACATGTGTCTGCTTAGAAACACAACTTTAATCTGAAGTTAAGCCTCAATTTCGTCCTGGAGTAGCTCTACTCTTCCTTCAGGTGATCAGTTCATTAAACTCTGTCTGGACTAAATCTAGGACTATTTAAAACCATGAAAGAGAAAGCAGAATTCTGTTAATCTGGTTTAAAGGGCCATTTTAGTCTAGAACTAGGCTTAATCTCTGTCTGGGAAACCGGCCCTTGGTATCCACAACTCACTTGTTCGCTAGAGAAATTAACTCTAGAGAGAAGCATTTCCCTATATAATTGAATTTATTCAGTAAACCATTGTTTGATTACAAAAAGAAGCAACCCCCAAGCCGTACCAAGACTTTAAAACCAAGGTAAGTACTGAACCGTAATTTTTGCACAACGTTATATACTGTGTATATATATATATATATATATATATATATATATATATATATATATATATATATATATAAACACAAAATGTGCTGTGCTAGATACATAGACTTGTTAAGAGAAACAGGTTGTTGTTTTTGACGCATTGGTTTCAAGAGTCAGTGGTGACCAAAACACACCCAAATTTCTTCGTTTTGTGCAGAAACAGCCACAAAATGGTGTGTTGGCATGTGGAGAATCAACTCTAAGTGAACAGGATTGTGGCTACATTTGGGGAGGAGAATCATCTTGCAATTGACGTGAGAACTGACTGCGTTTACTGGCTGTGGAAGCTGTGATAACAGATACTGTCAAGTGTCGAAGTTATCAGAGCAGGATTAGAACATCTCCACTCCAGAAGGAATCGTAAGTCTTTTCTCTCTTAATGCAAAATGTATGTTAAAGTCCTATTTTTACACAGCCTCATGTCGTTTAGAACTCGTTTAATGATCTTTCATCTACTAAACACATTTTAAGGGACCAAGGAGATTTAAAATCTTCATCATTGTTATTTTTGGTTCACTTATTGTTTTCATTTCTTTCTCGCCGTCTGTTGATGTTAACCTCAAACCTGAAATTCTATAATGAATTTACTTGTGTAGTTTGTCTCCAGACTGGGACATGTTAATACTTTCACAGCCACCTCCTGTAGAGATGCTTTAGTTGATATTTAAAGAATGAAATGTTTTTGATTGAAAAAGCTGTGGCGTTCACAAATACTGATGTATACAAAGTCTGAATACAAATGTAGCTGAGTGTCACTGTCATCTTTTAGTCTCCGTCTGCACTTCATGTCCCATCATCCTCTCCGGCTCACACCTGCACTCACTCCACCATTACCCGCACCTGTCAGCGATCATCATCGGCATCACTCACTGTGTTCAGCTGTTGTCACCTTGTCTTCCCTAATTCATCTGTGCATTTAAGTTCCCCTCTGTTCAGTGTTCAGGGTCAGTATTGTTTGTGTTATGTGCACACTGTATTGTATGTTGGCTAGTAATCATATCAATTGCTTGATATTTTCATAATACAGCAAAAGCATGTCAGGCTGCATACACGAGTCTGGTCTCGCCATTGGCTTATTCGTAGCAGTGATTGTAATCATCATCCTCATTATCATCCTCATCATCATCTGTGTCTATAAACACTGCTGCTGTGTCTATAAACGCTGCTGCAAAAAAAGTGAGTGTTTCCTTCATTTTATCCCACAGAAATGTATCTGTGTGTGAATTTAACGACAGACATGTTTAGCTTGTTAAAACTGCACTTATATTTTAGTGATAATGGAAATGAGGGATGTTCAATTAAATAGGGCATTTGTGAAACTGGATTATAAAATAATCTTATTTTTCAGCTGTGGAAGAAACGCATGTAACCGTCATTCAGTCGCCGCCGGTCGCGCAGCCGGTCATACAGCCGGTCGTGCAGGCGGTCATGCCGGTGGTTATGTAGCCATCATGCCGTCCGATGGCAGGGCAGCCTCTCACCCTCGTACAGCAGTAGACTGGGCCTTATTGGATGCAGATCATACAAGACTAGTGCAGTCTTTCTCAACTGTGGGCCATGACCCAAGCTTGTTTTTTTATTTGTTTTTCTGGTGTGAGACTTTTACTTTGAAAGCTGTGTGTGAAAACCGTTAACTCTTCTGCAAAGAATGCTCTTCTGTCAGATAGAATGTGCTTTTCTATTCCACTGCGCTACTTTTCCATTGGTTTTTATGTGCATGTGCTAGTCTGTGTTTGACCGTTTTTGCAGCATTCGTGCATGACACTGCATTCTAAAAGTGCAGTGCTTAAGTTAAAACTTTTAACTTTAAAATATTGTCTCTAGAATTTTTTTTTTCCTTCGTTCTATTGATCTGCTTAAGTTTTCCTGATTCAGTGTCTTTATTCTAATGTAACATAGTTACATTGTCAATTATGAAATCACCAAAAAGTAGCAATAAATGACCTGAGTGTGGTACATTGTGTGTTCGCTGGGAAGGGTTTGCATGCAGGTATGATGTTCATTCTATTCACCATTTGAGTAATAAATTAGCTTGGGTCCAAATTCCCCAAAATTTGTGTTGCCACTTAATGACCTAGGGGAAATATGAGAATATGCCAAACCATTTCAGAACCACTGGACTAGAGGATGTGTTTGTCAGAGTTATTAAAGTCTTGTGTAAAATTGCTCAATTTCGGTCTTATTTTCAGTTTGCCCTTTCAATTTAGTTTTTGCTCAGTAACAGTTTGTTTGTTTCTTTCTGTTTTGTTGAAGTTTTCCCATTATATTTTAGTGTTTTATGGCTGCCAAAGTTAACCAATTTAATTTAAATTATCTACTGGCATGTTTAATGCTGGTGGATTGTAAATGCTCAAATTTGTACTGTTTAATATATTGTAGTTAACTTGTGGTCATAGGTTGGTTTTTTTTTTTTGGTGGTTTTTTGGTTAATGTGGTTTAGTTTCAAGTCTTCAGGATTTTAGTTTTAAGTAACAAAACCTGCAAATAGCAGGAAAAGAAGAAACCATGATTCAATTTCAAGGAAGTGTCAACATGTTTTCTGTTAAGAGTTTTTTCTTGCAGTGCAACAGCTGCCAACCCGGAGTCCCGCCAACCTTCTGTTTAACACTCCCGCCATGAAAATGCACATGCTTGCTTTTTTAGTCAAAGCTAATCTGGTTAAAGAATGTTTCAGTTGTCATGTTTTCTCAATTCAGTGTGTGTTTGGTGAATGTTCATGGATGCCCTACTGGTGAAATAAAAGACAAACCTGTCTTCATTGCTTGTATTGCTCATATTCATCTAACTGCAATCGAGTACTTTAGATATTTTTCTCTTTTTATTTATGTACTTAGATATTTTTAGAAACAGTGTATGGCGTTTTGCTCTTAATAGATTTTTAAAGTTGTGAATGTGTTTCAGTACATTTCCTGGAAATACAATTTTTCATATATATATACAGTCATGCTCAGAATTAATGGCACCCCTGGTAAATATGATCAAAGATGGCTGTAAAAAATAAATCTGCATTGTTAATCCTTTTGATCTTTCATTCAAAAAATTGGCAAAATTCTAACCTTTCATTTAAGTAAAAGAATTGAAAGTGGGGGGGAAATCACATTATAAAATAAATGTTTTTCTCAAACACGTTGGCCTCAATTATTCATAACCTTTTATTAAATACCTTTTTGCAATCTCCTTTTGCCAAGATAACAGCTCTGAGTCTTCTCCTATAATGCCTGATGAGTTTGGAGAACACCTGACCAGAGATCAGAGACCATTCTTCCATACAGAATCTCTCCAGATCCTTCATTCCTCCATACAGAATCTCTCCAGATCCTTCAGATTCCCAGATCTATGTTGGTGCTTCATCTCTTCAGTTCAGCACACTCATCAGGTCAGGGAACTGGGACGCTCATGGCAGAAGCTTCATTTTGTGCTCAGTTACATATTTTTGTGTTGATTTTGATGTTTGTTTTGGATCGTTGTCCTGATGGAAAATCCAACCACGGCCCATTATGAGATTTCTAGCAGAAGCCGTCAGGTTTGGATTTTTTATCTGTCGATATTTGATAGAATCCATAATGCCATGTATCTGAATAAGAAGTCCAGGACCTCCAGCAGAAAAATATGCCCACAAAATTAAAGATCCAATGGTATATTTAACCGTAGGCATGGGGTACTTTTTATCCTTGTGTGCACCAAACCCATCTAGCATGTTTGCTGCCAAAAAGCTCTTCTTTTAGTTTCATCTGACCACAGAACCCTGTGCCATCTGAAGATCCAGTCGTGTCTGACAGCTGAATATGCTGGAGTTTGTTCTTGGAGGAGCGAGGAGCATTTTTTTTTAAACCCTCCTAAACAACATGTGGTGATGTAGGGGTTGTTTGATATTTCTTTAGGCTTTCTGACCTCCAAGACTCCAGTAATCTCTGCAATTCTCCATCTGTGATCCTTGGAGAGTCTTTGGCTACTCAAACGATTTTTGCCAATTTTTTGAATGAAAGATCAAAAGGATAAACGATGCAGATTTATTTTTTACAGCCATTTTTGATCATATGTACCAGGGGTATGATTAATTCTGAGCAAGACTGTATATATACACACACCTTGGAACTAAATGATAACCATATTAATTTACCACAGTCCAAAACACTAGACATACAGATAGTGGACAACCAGAATGCCTATTACCGCCGCGCCAGCCGCCGCGGCGAAATCACCGCGGTAAAAATAAACCAGCCGCATTTCAAAGTCGTTCCCGAAATGACCGCCAGGTGGCGCAAAGGGACATTGTGCAAAACAGCAGCAATTGCCGTATTTTAAAATGTAAGTGGGTTAAATATAAAACCCTAAGCCTAATAGGCATATTTTTCATATATATAAATAGGCCTATTAGGCTACAACAGAATTTTAGAACTGAAAAAATATAATCAAAAGTTAAAAATAGAAACGATATTAGGAGCAATGACGCTGAATATTTTTACTATTCTATTGAGGAATTAGATAAATGAAGAGCTCTCGTGAGCGATACAATTGCATAGTAATTTATAGTGATTTCAAAAGCAGTCCTTAAAAAAAAAAATACATGGAGTAGTGTGGTATCATTTTTGAGAGATTACGCGGAACGCGTTTTAGTTAAGATCCTGGTTTCAATGCTCTTAATCTATTTTGGCTAGGCTACTGCTTTAAAAAAAAATGTCACAACGCGTTTTGAGATTGTTTTGAATTAAACATTGAAGTTTAAAATGTGGTGTTTTGGCACACCAGGCCGAGTGGCGTTACGCATTGTTCAAAAACCAGGTTTTATTCTGGCATATTGAATTGGCCTTAGAATTTTTTTTTTTAGATTTATTAGATTTAGATTTTAGATTTCGTTAGATTTATTTTTCTCATAACAGCTAAAATAACTTAATATATGCCTTGTCTTAATATGACCTACTTAATATAGGCAATAGGCATATAATAGCCTATATAATAAATTAGCAAAACACTAAATATTTAATTTTCAATTCTTTTAATTATCACAATTAAAGTTTTAATTTTATTCAATTGAACAAGCGCAACAATCAGCATTTAATCAAATATTCTAAAAGATGTATTATTAATAATAATGTTATTTCAACAAAATATTTCGTTTTTTCGACATAATATGTGTGCGTGCAACAAGCAAGATGTGTATTTGTAAATCCGGTGATGCGTGCATTGATTTTTATCAATAAACTAGTGTTTTCTGACAGTGTCGACTGCAAATGAAGTTGACGATCGCCATGTTTGTAGTGAACGCACCTAGAGAGAAATGCACATAAAGACATAATCAGAGAGTAGCCTTTTTCTTTTCATTTTGAATTATTTCGTTTGAAGACATTTCAAGCTTTGTGTATTTGATGTATTTATCATGTCTGTGTGAGGCATACGCTGAGTTTCGTTAAATTAGGAGGATGAGATGCGCTCCAGCTGCCGTGCAATGCAAGTGACCGCGCGGGCGCCTCCATGATTAGTGTCTGTTATATTTGCTTCTCTTACTTATTAAATCCAGGCATTGGTTGATGAAAAATTGATGAAAATTAAGATACAATTTATAGAAAACGAAATAAACTTTAAAGAAAGGATTTCTACCAAACAAAACTTAATGAAGTGGTCAAAATCATGTCTGACCCACTCCATATCCATCTCTCGATATAATGCATCCTATCTTACTCGTGCTGTTCACTTTTCATATTCAACATAGATGGAAAAAAATAACATTATAATATTTTAACAAATATGATACTAAATTATATTACTTAATGGCTACAACAGTATAGGCCTATAGACTTGTACAAATTGATGCACATTAATTTAATTAAATGAAACCTTGTAACGAATTCACACTGTAGGGTAGACTGTGTACAGTTGAGACACCTTAAATAACTTGCGTTCGCAGCAAGCACAAGTTGTGATTTTTGCTGCACTTGCATATTAGTGTCAGCTGGGAAGGAAATATAGAGACCAGACATCTTGGAACTTTAATTGAATACATAGCGTTGGTAAAGCATACTGAAATTACATCCCTACAAATTTATTAGGCCCTGAAAATACATGTATCGAATTTAAGCAAAGTAGCCTAAATGTTAAGACTGTAAGCCCTTTGCTTTTTTATGTAAAGGACTCTTATAGCCGACTTTGTGTTAATTTAATTTGTAGAGGTTTTTTTTTACTCAAACATTAACACTGAAATAAATTAAACTAAATTATTGTAATTTTTTTGGCACACCACGACGAGTGGCGCTATGCATTGTTCTAAAGCCAGGTTTTATTCTGGCATGTTGAATTAGTGTTCAACAAACGCGGCGGCGCGTTCATTTGAATGAAGAGCGCTTCTCGCTCGTGTGAGCGAACACACACTGGAACGTTAGGCCATGTCGCAACGAGTGAATCGTGGCCGAGTGGTTAAACTTACGTTACGATCATTTAGATGACACGGGTTCGAATCCCGAACTAACTTGGACTACTGATATTTTTATATTAGCCTATTGATGCATTGTATAGTCTATTGTTGATGCAGAGAGATTTGTCTAGTTCTAAAACATAGTTTTTTGCTTATAGCCTATTTACAATATATATGACGTTTAAACGACAAACAATAAAATCAGAACCAGTATTCTGTTGCGTCCATGGTTCCAGTGGCAGTAATGCATCCACGACTTTTCAAAATGTCACAAAGCATTTTGAGATTGTTTTGAATTAAATATATTGAAGTTTAGAATGAAGTGTTTTGGCACACCACGACGAGTGGCAAACTCTTTGTTTTGTTTTGCAAACTCAGCTAGCCTGTGGGGGGTTTGGAGAAGGCAATAGTTGCTTTATCGTGGGGGTGCAGGACAGAGGTGTTAATGTTCCGTCTTTCATATGGAGAGTGTCGGATAGCCAGCCTGATGAGCAGGCAAAGGCAAATTTCTTTTAAGGATTAATCTCAAAATCTCCAAAAGTCCATAGCCTATGTACAGTAGGCCCTATATCTTATTAAATTATATATTGTAGTTTTATTGATTGTATTTAAAGGTTTTCCACACACAATTTAGCAGATACAGAGCTCTTTAATTCGCGACCCACCTCGTTTTATTGTAAGGTGAATTCAGCAAGGCATGTTGTATCTTTGAAGGAACAAAAGCTATTTGTTACAGTTTTTTCTTTCGTGATTTGTGTGGATGACACACAGCAACATATACAGTATTATCAGCTGTATGGTGTTTTTTTTACGCTGAAATGCTTAATTTCGAGAAAGACCCGCCGCGCGCAGTGAGGGAGACCAAACTTACTAAAAAAATATCCAGCGCGAGAGAGGCAAAGAAAAACGCCTGTTCTTAATTTATGTTGCTTGGAACTTTTTTCGTTTATACCGTTTTATTTTTTTAATTTAGCTGCAATTTCTTTGACAATAAATTTAACATGTTGCAAGAATAAGATTGTGTTTCTTATTTTGCATCACAAAGGGAATAAACTCTATCGATGCAACCCTGTTTAAATAAATAAACTGTCCCGACACTTTATTCATACCTTGAAATGTGCGATGGGTTTTCAAACTTAATTAATTTTCTTTTTCTTTTTCTTTTACATTTTCATTGTTTATTTTTTAATTGAAAGCAATACTGTATTGAAAGTATTTTTCTGATTTGTTCGATCTGTTTTGAAAAATGTCTTCCGTTGCTCGGGTATCACTGTCAGTCATCTCAATCTCGTGAATGATTCACACACACAAAAAAAATAATTGAGCAGATTAAAGACGAGCTTCATCATCTTCATTTTCTGGTGCGATCGGCCGACAGTCTTCCTTCATCAGATGTGTCGTCTTTGCAGGCTCAACTGGAATATAGCAAATTTATGTTAATGTACAATTGATAATTAAACAAGATGTTTGACTTTAATAAACAGATGCATATTTAAGCATCAAGAACGGAAAAACATAAACACTGTCGGCTACACTGAGATTCGATCTCAGATCGTTTGGAGATCCGAGAGGCTATTGTTAATGCATTGACCACAGAGCTATCGTCTGAATAGCCTTGGTTTACTATTTTCTCTGTTTTAAAAGTTTGTTATATTCTTTTTCATTTGTTTATTTTTTTAACATTGGTAATTTACTGTCTCGAAATTATGTGTCGAAAAAATAAAAAAAGAGTGTTTTTACAAGACCTTGTGCTGTTTATTTATTTATTATTATTATTATTATTATTATTATTATTATGCAGATGTTAATTCAGCCATTCTGTTGGATAAAAATTGTCTAATGTAAAATGGAAATGAATGGTAATTTTATTTTATAAATATTTAATATAGGCTATAGGAGAAAAAAACAATATGGTGTAGCAATATTTTAGAACTATCAAATCAAATTAATAATAAAAAAGTAGCCCATGTTTGTTCGGGATTTGAAACGTAAGTTATAGCCTACCACTCGGCCACGAATTTGTTTTGTTTTATTTTGTTTGAAATGTATTTTTACATATTTTGCTTTCGTTAATGTTAACCAATTCTGTTGTAGCATAATAGGCCTATATTTTTTCCCTAAAAGTTTGTTTTATTCTCTGCTTTGTTTGTTTATATTTTAACATATTCAATCAGTCTCATTTTTGTTCAATGATGAAAAAAGTTTTTTTTTTTTTTTTTTTTTTTTTTTAAATAAACAGATAGGAAACTTACCTTTTAAAATGCCGCAGTTGCTGCTGTTTTGACCTGTCACTTGCCCGGTATAGCCTATAGTAATTTCGCGAACGACTTTGAAATTCGACTGCATTTTTGCTGCAGCAGTAATAGGCATTGTGGTTGATTAGCCTATTTATTAAAGAATTCAATTGAATTGAATTCAATTCAATAACAAAGAATGCTTAAACCGACTAACATCGGTTAGTAACTGCAAGTCCTGAAAATGTTTAAATTTTACGGTAAATTATTTTAATTTATTTCACTGTTGGTTCAGTTAATAAATCTACAAACACATTAAAATAACACGAAGTAAATGACAAGTTGGCCTAACCTATTGACATAGCCTTTCTAAAATATAGAAAAACTGGGCACACAATGTTAACGCGTGTCTACTTTGTTTAAATTTAATCAATTTGAATTCGTTTAACTACAATATTTATCTTGAATTTATCGGTGACCTCAGCTCAGATTACTGCCGCGGCAGATTACGTCATAAAGAGAATAAACTGACACTTTTCAAAGTCTGTGATTACAGCGCCACTCAGCGGTAAAAGGCAGCAAATACACATCCCAATTTTGCCGCCGCGGGAACGGCGGCGGTAAAAGTCTCATTTTGGTTGTCCAGTATCTGTAGACTACATAAACCTTGAATCTATGAGTATAAACTAGATCATACATTTAATGTGAGGAAACTGGATGGTTCATATTATGATCTGATATTATCATAGACAGCAATATGACATTTGCCAATACCTCAAAAAATTCTGTGATACGATTACGATTTGATTAGTTTTTAGGGTTATATTCATCATCAGTATATCAATATTTTGATATTATGTGTATATTATATGTATTATTACTATTTTACACAACCAGTTACATTTTATTAACTCACAAATGCAAACAACGTATATAACATGAACATTTCTCTGACATTACCCTAATTGGGAAATCCACAAAAAAAGTTTTATTTTTTGTCTTCTACTTGCACATCGCAATCTGGGGCACATGCAGTCCTCAATGCTGATAACCTTCTCTACAGAATTACAAGCAATAGCACAAATAAATACAAAAGAACAAAGACACAAATGAAATAATCAATTATTTTTAGGTCTAACCAAAATATCCATGTAAAATATCACTGCATAGTCTTCACTGTATAAATTAAATATAGATTAATCCTTATGTCACATGTGTTCTGTGTCTGTCCTAGACTTTTATTTTGAAGTAGTTATTGTGCTATATTTGTTGTCAGTTTGTAGTCTCTTGTTGATTAGTTTTGCCCAGGTGTTTCCCATTAGCTGCTCCCCCTTGTTAACCTTGTGTTTTTATTTTTAAATTTTTATGATAATACAATTTTCTAACGTTAAACAATTCTTCAATAATTATTGTAAATGTGAATTGATTTTTCAAAATACATATTATAGTCATGTCCCTGACTTTTCACTCAGTCCTGTTACCCTCATGGAGAAAGCCCATACTGTGCAGGAGCCAGAAACACACCTATGGCATATTGCAATGGAAGGTGAACCAGAAGAGGACCTGAGAGAGAACAGGCCATGAACCAGAAGAGGAACTGAGAGAGAACAGGCCATGAACCAGAAGCAGACCTGAGAGAGAACAGGCCATGAACTAGAAGAGGAACTGAGAGAGAACAGGCCATGAACCAGAAGAGGACCTGAGAGAGAACAGGCCATGAACCAGAAGAAGAGGACCTGAGAGAGAACAGGCCATGAACCAGAAGAAGAGGACCTGAGAGAGAACAGGCAATGAACTAGAAGAGGCCCTGAGAGAGAACAGGCCATGAACCAGAATAAGACCTGAGAGAGAACAGGCCATGAACCAGAAGCGGACCTGAGAGAGAACAGGCCATGAACTAGAAGAGGACCTGAGAGACAACAGGCAATGAACCAGAAGAGGACCTGAGAGAGAACAGGCCATGGACCAGAAGAGGACCTGAGAGAGAACAGGCCATGAACCAGAAGCGGACCTGAGAGAGAACAGGCCATGAACTAGAAGAGGACCTGAGAGACAACAGGCCATGAACCAGAAGCAGACCTGAGAGAGAACAGGCCATGAACTAGAAGAGGAACTGAGAAAGAACAGGCCATGAACCAGAAGAGGACCTGAGAGAGAACAGGCCATGAACCAGAAGAGAACCTGAGAGAGAACAGGCCATGAACCAGAAGAGGACCTGAGAGAGCACAGGCCATGAACAAGAAGAAGAGGACCTGAGAGAGAACAGGCCATGAACCAGAAGAAGAGGACCTGAGAGAGAACAGGCAATGAACTAGAAGAGTACCTGAGAGAGAACAGGCCATGAACCAGAAGAGGACCTGAGAGAGAACAGGCCATGAACAAGAAGAGGACCTGAGAGAGCACAGGCCATGAACAAGAAGAAGAGGACCTGAGAGAGAACATGCCATGAACCAGAAGAAGAGGACCTGAGAGAGAACAGGCAATGAACGAGAAGAGGACCTGAGAGAGAACAGGCCATGAACGAGAAGAGGACCTGAGAGAGAACAGGCCATGGACCAGAAGCAGACCTGAGAGAGAACAGGCCATGAACTAGAAGAGGACCTGAGAGAGAACAGGCCATGAACCAGAATAAGAGGACCTGAGAGAGAACAGGCCATGAACCAGAAGAGGACCTGAGAGAGAGCAGGCCATGAACCAGAAGAGGACCTGAGAGAGAACAGGCCATGAACTACAAGAGGACCTGAGAGAGAACAGGTCATGAACCAGAAGAGGACCTGAGAGAGCACAGGCCATGAACAAGAAGAAGAGGACCTGAGAGAGAACAGGCCATGAACTAGAAGAGGACCTGAGAGACAACAGGCCATGATCCAGAAGAAGAGGACCTGAGAGAGAACAGACCATGAACCAGAAGAAGACCTGAGAGAGAACAGGCCATGAACCAGAAGAGCAGGACCTGAGAGAGAACAGGCCATGAACCAGAAGCGGACCTGAGAGAGAACAGGCCATGAACCAGAAGAAGAGGACCTGAGAGAGAACAGGCCATGAACCAGAAGAGGACCTGAGAGAGAACAGGCAATGAACCAGAAGAAGACCTGAGAGAGAACAGGCCATGAACTACAAGAGGACCTGAGAGAGCACAGGCCATGAACAAGAAGAGGACCTGAGAGAGAACAGGCAATGCACTAGAAGATGACCTGAGAGAGAACAGGCCATGAACCAGAAGAGGACCTGAGAGAGAACAGGCAATGAACTAGAAGAAGAACTGAGAGAGAACAGGCCATGAACCAGAAGAGGAACTGAGAGAGAACAGGCCATGGACCAGAAGAGGACCTGAGAGAGAACAGGCCATGAACTAGAAGAGGACCTGAGAGAGAACAGGCCATGAATCAGAAGAAGTGGACCTGAGAGAGAACAGGTCATGAACCAGTAGAGGACCTGAGAGAGAGCAGGCCATGAACCAGAAGAGGACCTGAGAGAGAACAGGCCATGAACTACAAGAGGACCTGAGAGAGAACAGGCCATAAACCAGAAGAGGACCTGAGAGAGCACAGGCCATGAACAAGAAGAAGAGGACCTGAGAGAGAACATGCCATGAACCAGAAGAAGAGGACCTGAGAGAGAACAGGCCATGAACCAGAAGAAGACCTGAGAGAGAACAGGCCATGAACCAGAAGAGGACCTGAGAGAAAACAGGCCATGAACTAGAAGAGGACCTGAGAGAGAACAGGCCATGAACCAGAAGAGGAACTGAGAGAGAACAGGCCATGAACTAGAAGAGGACCTGAGAGAAAACAGGCTATGAACCAGAAGAGAACCCGAGAGAGAACAGGCCATGAACCAGAAGAGGACCTGAGAGAGAACAGGCCATGAACTACAAGAGGACCTGAGAGAGAACAGGCCATGAACCAGAAGAGGACCTGAGAGAGAACAGACCATGAACCAGAAGAGAACCTGAGAGAGAATAGGCCATGAACTAGAAGAGGAACTGAGAGAGAACATGCCATGAACCAGAAGAGGAACTGAGAGAGAACAGGCCATGAACCAGAAGAGGAACTGAGAGAGAACAGGCCATGAACTACAAGAGGACCTGAGAGAGAACAGGCCATGAACAAGAAGAAGACCTGAGAGAGAACAGGCCATGAACAAGAAGAAGAGGACCTGAGAGAGAACATGCCATGAACCAGAAGAAGAGGACCTGAGAGAGAACAGGCCATGAACCAGAAGAGGACCTGAGAGAGAACAGGCCATGAACTAGAAGAGGACCTGAGAGAGAACAGGCCATGAACCAGAAGAGGACCTGAGAGAGAACAGGCCATGAACTAGAAGAGGACCTGAGAGAGAACAGGCCATGAACCAGAAGAAGACCTGAGAGAGAACAGGCCATGAACCAGAAGAGGACCTGAGAGAGAACAGGCCATGAACCAGAATAAGACCTGAGAGAGAACAGGCCATGAACTAGAAGAGGACCTGAGAGACAACAGGCCATGAACCAGAAGCAGACCTGAGAGAGAACAGGCCATGAACTAGAAGAGGAACTGAGAGAGAACAGGCCATGAACTAGAAGCAGACCTGAGAGAGAACAGGCCATGAACCAGAAGAGGACCTGAGAGAGAACAGGCCATTAACCAGAAGAGAACCTGAGAGAGAACAGGCCATGAACTACAAGAGGACCTGAGAGAGAACAGACCATGAACCAGAAGAGGACCTGAGAGAGCACAGGCCATGAACAAGAAGAAGAGGACCTGAGAGAGAACAGGCCATGAACCAGAAGAAGAGGACCTGAGAGAGATCAGGCCATGAACCAGAAGAGGACCTGAGAGAGAACAGGCCATGAACCAGAAGATGACCTGAGAGAGAGCAGGTCATGAACCAGAAGAGGACCTGAGAGAGAACAGGCCATGAACCAGAAGAGGACCTGAGAGAGAACAGGCCATGAACCAGAAGAGGACCTGAGAGAGAACAGGCCATGAACTAGAAGAAGCAGTCCTGCAGGCTTCGCTAGTGCATGAGAGATGCTTTATCATTGTCATGTGACACTGATGCAAGAGCAACCAATCACTCTTCAGTATGCAAATGAATGCAAGTAGGAAGACCAATCAGTAATGACTGCTGTCAGTAGGTGATCAAGGTAATAGATGTCATTAAGGGTGTAATGTTTACATTACATTTATGCATTGATGTCACTTTCCCATGGGAACACACTCCCTCATACGGACTGTCCATCCGGACTGAGTGAAACAAACGATCATCAGTTTAAACTAATGGTTGGACTCGATATAGTGTTCCTAACAACTTACCAAAGATCCAGTGATCATGGATATTGACATGCAGCAGGAATTGTGTTTCCTGTTAGGAATTTATTTGAGCCTGATTTCGATGCAGCAGGAATTGTGTTTCCTGTTAGGAATTTATTTGAGCCTGATTTCGATGCCGGGGAAATAAAGCAAATTTGCCTGTGAACGCATTATAAAAATAATATATAGGTCTAAATCCATGTGATCACTTATTTTATTTTATTTTCAAATATTTTTTATTTTCTTTTGAACAAATTTAGGATTAACAAACAAGAACAGAAAAACAGAGAACAAAACTCAGCACAATATAGATCTGGACAGTATACATCTGGACAATATACAGGACGTATGACACAATACAAATAAAAATGATTAATCTACAGCGATGCCATTCAATATAGATGCAACAGTAGAGTTGGTAAAACGAAGATAGGGAGTCCAAATATTTAAGAAACGTCCTTTTGTGGAATGAAGAAGGCAAGTTAGGTATTCCAAAGGAAAGAGCTCCGTGATGAGTTTATGCCAAGATGTTTTAGAAGGAGGTTTGTCGCTAATCCACGACAGGAAAATGTTCTTGCGTGCAGCATAGGTGAGAATATCATATAGTCTGCCTGAACCAGGACTGATTTTACTGTCTCTATATCCCAAGAGTAGCGAGACAGGATCACAGGTCAAAACATTTCTCCTTATCAATAGCCACACCCAATTCAGCCATGTTAGTGCTGCGTCTGAGACTGCCAGTATGACAGATGTCTGGGTGATCACTTATTTTAATGCTATGTATATCATCATATTGTCCTGCTCTAAAACTTGTATAGTTATACTTGTACTTATACTTGTAAAGATTTCTTGTCAAATCTATTTATACAGTCGATCTCAAAGCTCTTTACTGTTTTAGATGTGTTTTTTGTGTTTTTCACGCTGAAAAAAAGCTTCCACTCAGCGTTTCTGCCGCTCAGTGTGTGTAACCACAGTGGCTCCGGCCGACGTTGACGACACACATACCCCCCCTGTAAGAAGCGGTGTTTGGGGAACTCTTCTTCACGCACCTGATGCCAGTACAGCGAGTCGGCGTGCGTGTCCATCTGCTGATTGAGCCACTGCAGGTTAGTGCTGATGGCTCACAGTAACCCATCAGTGTGTTCATCCAGTGCTGGTAGATCAGCTGCAGCACACAGAAGACGTTAGCTCACTTACATTCATGGACTCTGCTGTCTGTCATGAAGAGCACACTGTGTTTCTGATCTCTGTTGTGATGGATTAGACGTGCACCTGTGAGGTGACGGAGGCCTCCACATAGACTGTAAAAAAGATGGACGACGCCCCTTCACTCTCTCTTCCATTGATGAGAACTGAAGCCACCAGCGTCCCGATATGGCGCTGACATATTGGAACTTGAGTCTGCGCAGTAGCGATCTCGGGACCAGACCTGCGCAGTAGTGAGCAGGAAGTAAAGCCGCGAAATCAACGCTCCGCCCTCACTCTTGCAGAATGCGCTCAGGGAGAGTGGATTCTGCTCACTTTTTTAAAAATTGATTGCAGTACGACAAGAGGCTTGTTAAAATAAAGTAAATACAATCTCCTCAGTCCTCCGAAGATCCGGAAAAAATGTCCGTTGGTGCCTCAGTGACTACTTCGCTCGAGAACCTGTCAATCACAGCTGTCAATCATGACGTTACACCACCGCATCACGTAACTAACTAAAAAACAACTTATTTTTGAAACAGACACTTGAACTTACATCAGCGTGATAAAAACGACAGCAAATGAAAGAAACCACCTTTGGAAAAAAGATATTTGAAGTGTAATTTAATTGTTTAGTTGGTCTCACGTCCCGTTGAATAACACGGGGAGGCGGGGCTTATGACCTATACTAGGACCAGTCACCGGGGGGCGATCGAGACGTTTTGGCTTCACTTTTCAGGGCTTGTGCAGCACGCTTGGTCCCGCCACATACGCCTGCAGAGAGTCATTATAGACGCCACTGGTGCTGACCTCCAGATACGCCCACCTGACACACACACACACACACACACACACACACACATCAATGCAAAGCCGTGTTACTGTCATCTACACTGAGAAATAATGCAATTCTTCATCTCACGCATGTTTAGTTCTCTTACGAGAGGTTCTCTCATATTGCGTAAGTTGCCGCGCAGGAAGAAGCGCCGCCCCCAGAGACCACCGGAGGCCGTTGAGGCAACGAGAAGCTCGCCGGACCCGTTCCCTCGAGCTTCTCTTTCTCCTTCTCCGCCCCCCTCCCGGCCACGCAGCTGCCGGCACTCGCTGCGCTCGCTGAGAGCCGCGCACGTGCCTGGTCACCTGAATGTCCAGACAGACTGTCCAGAGACAACATTCCCCCGGGAGAATGGCCCCTTCCACGAGAAGACTCTATGCGTCTAAATGGTCTGTGTTCACTAAATGGTGCGCCACTAAGGGCTTAAATCCACGCACATGCGGGGTCTTGCGGGTACTCTCCTTCCTACAAGAGCTGTTGGACAAGGGCAGGTCCCCCTCCACGCTCAAAGTATATGTTGCGGCTATCGCAGCGTTCGCTGAGACGACGCGCAGCCGTGCAATAGGAAGAAACAAGCTCATCATCCGCTTCCTTAGGGGAGCCAGGAGGATGAACCCCCCGCGGCCCCCCTTGGTTCCTATTTGGGATCTTTCTTTGGTCTTAGAGGCCCTGAAAGCTTTTCCCTTTGAACCATTAGATTCCGTGGACTTGAAATATCTTTCGCTCAAAACCGTTTTTCTGATAGCTCTGGCATCAGTTAAACGCGTGGGGGATTTGCACGCGCTGTCTGTCAGCCCTGCGTGTCTCGAGTTCGGACCTAATGACTCTAAAGTCATTCTCAAACCGAGACATGGTTACGTCCCAAAAGCGATTGGTACTCCCTTTAGGGCACAAATCATCTTCCTGTCTGCTCTGCCAGCTTCCGATGGTGATGATAGTGATAACCTCCTCTGCCCTGTCAGGGCGCTGAGAGTGTACGTCACACGCTCCGCCGCCTTTAGGCGTTCTGAGCAGCTTTTCATTTCATTCGGTGGGTGCACCAAGGGTCTCGCCGCCTCCAAACAGAGTCTGTCCAGATGGATAGTGGACGCTATCGCAGCTGCGTATGCGTTCATACACCTGCAGTGCCCTATGGGCATCAGGGCCCATTCCACTAGAGGCATGGTCTCTTCGTGGGCTTGGTCTAGCGGGATTTCTATTCACAACATATGTATGGCGGCGGGCTGGGCCTCCCCATCTACATTCGTGAGATTTTATAATCTGGAAGTTCCCGCCTTGCAGGCTAGACTGTTGTCAGTCTAAGCGAGTTGTATGTTCTGCCCACTCGTTCATACGCAGATTACTCTCGTGTACTACTAGCTTTTCTGGTGAGCTGCACTAGGGATGGAAGTTTTCCATATACAGACCGGCGGTTCCGCTCTGTATTTTTTCCCCGTCTTGCGCTGGTGTGTTAGTGCGGACCCGCGTTGCTGGCCGCCTATTCATCATGTTGTGGCGCTGGGGCTTTCACTTTCCATACATGGACCGGCAAGGCCGTTCTACATTTCCCTATGATGTGCTTGTGCTTCTTTCCTGGGGTTATACACAGACCGGCTGTGCCGCTCTGTGCCCTTATGAAGTGCTTATGACATGTGTTGGCGCCTGTTCTCGCATGTTTTTCCCCGGGGCTTCCCTGGGTCTCATGCAATGATGCTCACGCAATACGAGAGAACCTCTCGTAAGAGAACGTACTCGGTTACCTAATGTAACCTCGGTTCTCTCTAGAAGAGGGAACGAGTATTGTGTAACCTGCCGTGTCGTGCCACGAGCTTATTCGCTTCAGTCTATGAAAACCAGATTTCCAGCCTGTGAGCCCTTCCTTTATACACGCTAGCCACACCCATTCTGGCGGGCAAAGCGCGTGGAGGGCGTGACGTCACGCGGGGCTCACTGGTAGGCTGCTGCAGTTGCCGCAGGACAGCCAATGAGCACGCTTTATCAGCCTGCTTTGGTCTGCTGTCTGCTGCACTGCGTTGACAATAAATACAAAATTTTGGCTTCAGATCTCGAGAAAAGACAACTTTACCCGTAGCGTAAGCAACTTACGCAATACTCGTTCCCTCTTCTAGAGAGAACCAAGGTTACATTAGGTAACCGAGTACGTTTCCGCTGTTTTTGACCAAATTAACATTACAGCAACCGAAGACTCGTTCTGCAATTTTAACATAACCGCCATCAACAGAGGCAGCGTGTTTTGTTTGTAAGACAACTCTCTCTTCAATGTCTCTCTTCATGTCCACTTATTATAAGCATCTCTGGGCTTGCCTCATATAGCATTTAGCATTTAAGTTTATGTAGTTAATAAAGTGGAGTTATTAAAGTGGAGCGTGTTGCCGGACCACATCCGTGTGCAGTGTAAATTCTCAAACCTGTTAAAGGAGCAGTAAGTGATTTCTGAGAAATGGACCACGCAGAGCAACATACTTATAGCCAATCAGCAGTAGGGGGTGTGTCCACTCATGAAGGGGAGGAGAGTTAGTCAATCAGCTCTAGGGGGCGTGTCCACTCATGATGGGGGAGAGTGAGCCAATCAGCAGTAGGGGGCGTGTCCACTCATGATGTGGCGGAGAGAGTGTGAGCCAGTCAGCAGTAGGGGGCGTGTCCATTTGTGATGGGGGAGAGCGAGTGAGCCAATCAGCAGTAGGGGGCATGTCCACTTGTGATGGGGAAGAGAGAGTGAGCCAATCAGCAGTAGGGGGCATGTCCAATCGTGATGGGGAGATAGAGTGAGCCAATCAGCAGTTGGAGGCATGTCCACTCGTGATGGGGGAGAGAGAGTGAGCCAATCAGCAGTAGGGGGCGTGTCCACATTTATGATGTGGGGGAGAGAGTGTGAGCCAATAAGCTGTAGGGGGCATGTCCACTCGTGATGGGGGAGAGAGAATGAGCCAATCAGCAGTAGGGGGGTGTCCAATCGTGATGGGGGGAGAGAGAGTGAGCCAATCAGCAGTAGGGGCGTGTTCACTCACGATGGGGGAGAGAGAGTGAGCCAATCAGCAGTAGGGGGCGTGTCTAATCGTGATGGGGGAGAGAGAGTGAGCCAATCAGCAGTAGGGGGCGTGTCCAATCATGATGGAGAGAGAGAGTTCCAATAAACGAGCAGCTTTGATATATCCTCCGGCATGCTTGAACATGTTGCTTCACATTGATGATAATCTGTCCAGCAGGGAAAGCATGATTGTAGCCATAGTAGTGGGGGGGATTGTCGCTATCGCTATCGTCATCGCCACCATCTGCTGCTGTCTCAGAAAGGGTTAGTGCTTCCCACAGAAACCAGTCCAGCGCTTCTCAAACACTATTATATAGAGATATCATTTAGGCCGGTTGCGAAACTGAATTATGAAATGATGTTGTTTTTCCCACAGAAGGTTGAGGATCATTACCCAGCATTCCCTCTGAAGACTGCGCCTCACTGTATAATGATCACTCAAGACCAGCGGATGTGTTTTAGTCTAGTTCTTTTTTTCTCTTTTATTTTCAGTTTCTCCTTTCTGTTTGGTTTTTGTTCAGTGGCAGTTTTCCTTTATTTAGTGTTTTGTTCCAGTTTTTCATCTTATTTAGCTTTAGTGTTTTAACAGTGCAAGTTTTATCGAGTGTTTAATGCAGGCGGATTGTAACCGCTCAAAATTGTACTGATTAAAATATTGAGTATCAAAGACTAAAAATAACTAATGGTTTGTTTTGTTAGATTTGTTGATTAAGTGTTGGTTAGTTTCAGGAAAAGAAACCACCATGGTTGTGTTTAAAGGAAGTGTGAACATGTTTTCTGTTGAGTTTTTTCTTTTGAAGGTCTAAATGTGAGAGATTTCCCACAGTCCTCTTCTGTTCAACATGTGAACGCTCACAGTTCCCCGACCAGTGGAATAAAACACAAACCATCTCCAGTGCTTGTATTGTTATTATTCATCTAAACTAAAGGAAGAGAGTATATTAGATATATTTTACTCCTTTTATTTATGTATTTGAATATTTTTAAATGCAGTGTATAATTAAAAAAAATAGTAGAGAGTATTTTATCTGTTTTGAATATGATCCTACAGTACATTTTCTGTTAAATGTGTGTATATATATATATATATAGGGGAGATCGGGGCACAATGTAATGTGGGGCTAGTTGTCACACACTTGTTGTAAATACTTCCACACATGCTAGCATGACGAAACTTAGTGTATTTACTAGTTGACATATCAACACTATATAGAGGAAAAAATGCACCAAAATTCAGAAATCTTTGGAAGATATATCACTGAACATTTATTTAACCATAGCAAAAGTACATTAGAAAAAGGTGAATAAAGACAGAGTCAATGTTCAGAAATTATTCATTATTATTAGGTTTTGAACTATGCTGTATAGCTGTTTTGCGGTGTGTTCATTGTCATACTCAAAAATTTGTTTATTTTTAATTATTAAACAGATTTAGACAGATTTGTAAACAATATTTGAGAGAAATAGGCCTTTTGTGTACATAGAGAAAGTCTTAGACATTTGAATTCAGCTCATGAAAAATGGGGACAAAAACAAGTGTTGCGTTTATATTGCATTTTTGTTCAGTGTATAATGTCATGAAAAAGTGTCATTAAATTGCTGGCTCTACAGTCAGACGCACACAAGAAAACTGTCAGCAGACTGAGGTGGGGCCACCTGCTCTAATTGAGCCATCTCTCATAGGCACACTGCTTTAAACTATAGCATAGCTTGGAGCAATACCTTACAGTAAAACGTAAAAACAAACTTTAACATTAGGCATTACATTTATAAAGATAGTATTGGGTAAATTGGCTGTGGGCGGGATCACACAGACCAAAACAAAAACACTGAACACACATTTCAAAGCAGAATAACTGACTGTCGCATTGTTCTTCCAGCATGTTTGATCTTCTGATTTAGCTTGCCTGTTAGTTGGCAAGTATTTAATTTAGTTTGAAATTTGAAGTAGATAGATGAGTTCATTAGTTTAAATAAGTCTCAGTGGCTCATATACCTGTAGCGACAATGAGAAGGAACCAACCACCAACTAATCTTCTTCCAGAAAATTAATTCAAACTTTCCACTTCCTGCCGAACAAAGAGGGAGATTTGGTCAGGACTTCGACCCCAAACTGACCCCCAGCACTAACGAAATAACTGGTCAATGCTAGCTTTGTTGCCAAAATACTGATTGGTTAAGAGAAAGACAGAGACCAAGGTCCCACACAAGAGTCCTCACATTCCAGATTCAAATTACCCAACCCAGAGCCATGAATCATTCACAGTCTCCAGAAAGTCTGCTAACCAGAGACTTTTATTGGTTAACTTTAAGGAAGAACGTTGTCAACGTGTGATAGTTTTGCAAGACAGATCGGTTCAGAAGATGGTACTGCTCAAGGTCCCATGAGCAATGGACAAAACAGACCCCATCTGTCTTAAGGACCTCTGAATGACCCCAGGGTGTAAAATCTTTTCAAACCACAGAACTGAGGTTTTACCTATAACTATACATAAAATCATTCAAGAACAATTTTCGATGGACTTATAATGAACATCATGCAACTACATAATCCTGCGTTGTTTTCTACCACATATGTGCTTTTTTTTTTAATAAGTTTAAATCCCATGTAAGTCATTTAATGGTTATAACTGTTAGATGTTTGAATGAAAGTGTGTTGTGTTTCATATCAGTATGATCGTATGCTCGTGATTCAAAAGATGGCTTGATTGAAATCTGTGTAAAATGTTTTGTATTCTTATAATAGTAATGATGTCTAAACTGTGGCCTCTGTACTCTCTGCTAGAGCTTGGAAAGTAAGGAGATCCCAGATAATGCATGATTTACGATGAGACAAACAAAGCCAGTGTCTAATTGGTCCGATCTCTTCAGGAGGGGGGACAAACTTTGAGTTTAAAATCTTAGACACGAAACAAAGCTCTCTCTCTCTCTCTCTGTGCTCTCTATCTCTGTGTTCTCGCTCAAGAAACTCTCTGCTATCACTCTCAAGAAGTGTGGTGCAGAACCAAAAATGCAGCAGGGGATGAAGATCTAAACCAGACTAGTAACCATGTAAACGCAGAGACAAAGAACCCAAATTAAGATCAGAAGAACGGGTTCAACAGCTTTATTCAAGCCATCTTACTACTCTCGTCTAAATTTTCTTTTCTTTTCTAAGTTTTCCTTTATTTTCCGTTGTGAGTCTCGGTTCTAAGTTAAGTTTTGCGGCAAAGTTTCGGTCCACGTTTCTTCTGCAAAGCCAGCTTCAAACAAAGACTTTCATTCCGCCAGAACACCACGTGACTGGCCGCCCCAGACATCAGGCATGAGGAGACC
The DNA here is from genome assembly GCA_022828995.1 of Vimba vimba. Classification (NCBI taxonomy): domain Eukaryota; kingdom Metazoa; phylum Chordata; class Actinopteri; order Cypriniformes; family Leuciscidae; genus Vimba; species Vimba vimba. Next base: position 44,536,357 of record CM040823.1, on the reverse strand, counting down.
AGCCAACGAACCCGGGGAAACCCCCTTTTATGCAACGAAGGGAATTCCCAACAAGGAACGCAAAGACAAGCAAGTACCTCCAGACTAAAAGCTGAACTGGTGTATTGATATAAATTTAATAACCTGTCTAAGAAACGATAGAAGGGTTAAATTAATGATTGATGGTTCGTTCCAGGTCATGTCTTATAAGTGCATATAGAAACTTGGGATTTCATCATCTCACTCTTAAACTCACTCTTAAAACTTAATCTTTCCTTACTCTCTTCCTTTCTGCAACTCGTATGAATGTGTGTGTGCGTGTGTGCATTTTAGATATTAGCTTTATGTGTTAGTATATAATCAATAAAGTATTGTTTGTATTTGAAAAGAGATTACTTGTGTTATCTGCTTACGAATTTATTGTCTTAAACTTCTGATTTAGTTACCTATGCTTTTACCCTTGATTTAGCCATTTCTTAATTTACTGTTAGCTGGGATTATTCTTCCTTGTCCAGGAAGATATTATATTTCCTAGAGTTAATAATTGGTTATGCTTTCTGTTCATTGGATGAACTGATAAAATGATCATACTATTGATTCTGCTACAGTAAATTCTGAAAATAATTAAAATATTAATTATTGATCATAATTCGTTATGAATAATAATTAATTATATTTATACGTGGGCGTATAAACGCTACATACCGTAAAACTTCAAATAATGGCCGAGTCCCAAATAGACGCCTGTCTCTTTTAAACTCCTGGTGTGACGACAGGTTTGGGTAAATAAAGGCCGGTCTCAAATAGAGGCCTGGTCTGTTTTTTAGTATCGGGTTGTATTTGATCTTCTAAAACCCGTCAGATCGTCTGTTCTATGTTTTGATTAGATTTCACGTGACAGACGCAACTGTTCATGAACGACTCATCACTATTTGCGCGCGCGCGCGCGTGTGTGTGTGTGAGGGAGAAAGAGGAGATAATATATTTCATTAACTTCGGGATGTTATCCTTAGGTATGTGGCCTGACAGTAGCTTCTGATGGAAGCGAGGATCACCTTATCCATTGTTTCAAAGAGGGAGAGCCGTGCGCATCTGGGCGGGAGCTGTTAGTGCAAGCAAGGCAGGCAGAGTTAGCGGAGGCTGGAGAGGGAGAAGTGGAGGAGAGCGACGTGGAGGAGAGCGACGTGGAGGAGGAATTCACCAATGAACTTGTACATGTAATTGAGGATTGCGGGGATGATGATAGTGATGAATAGAGTAATTTTCTATCACATGATTGCAGTTGTTTACAGGGTAGCCTTCATTCTTTCTTGTTGGTGTGTTTCGGGCAACAAGTTCATATGCTCGATGGATTTTATCGGTAACTTGTGTTCTGCCCATTGCTGTCACATCGTTTCATTTTTTATGTGTTTTTTTTTATGCTGCCAATAGCCAAAGACATTTCTTACATTAAATGATTTGTTAAACACATTCGTATTAATTATAAATAAAACATAATATAATGTGGTAACCTCATACTGTCATGCTTGAACATCTCAACACTAAATTAAAGGCCTGTCTCGTATAGACATCTGTCTCAAATACAAGGCGGTGCAGTTCGGCGATTTGGGTAAATAGAAGCCCGGGCTATTATTTGAAGTTTTACGGTAGTATATAGAATGGCAGTTTAAATGAGTCTAGGGTTTCAAGGAGTTTAGATTTGAATTTTTGACAGTTGGGGAGTTTGAAAATCTGAACATTCCGCAATGTTAAGTCAGAGTTTTGATCGTCATTTTTAGGAAAACCGTAAGTCCGATCAGTTACAAAAGATATAGCACACAGAGTCAGAACAGTCTGAGTGTCTGAGCCAAGTTTGGAGTATGTAGAGTTAAAGGTCTAGGAGGAGATTGAGTTGTAAATGTAGGGTCAATTTAGGGTAAATTTGTTGCTAGTGTCCCTTTTCTCACCAACAACATTTTTGCAACATGCAAAAAATAGCTACATGCCTAATTTCATCAGAAGACAACAGACTCTCAAACTGTTTTTGGAGAGCAGAATCAAGTTGCTGCTCCTGGATCAGTTCAGAAGGGGAAATGCAGTGGTCATAGATCGAGTTACAGCACATGCAGTAAACACCTCTGGAAAGTTCTTGTTGATCTCATCAGGGAGTTGAAAAGATTAAACCACAGGAGGTGAAAAGGAATCAGGCCAAACCCTGCCCCCTGCCAAATTATTTCTCATTATTATATCCACTGGCAACGTGGGGGCACTCCCAACAACCACTTCTCCATTCACAAGTTCAGATGACAACAATATTTTAATAATAATAATAATAATACATCACACTTGTATAGCGCTTTTCTGGACACTCAAAGACGCTTTACATGGAGAAAAAAAAAAAAAAAAAAAAAAAAAGAGTAAAGGTAATTTTGTGTAAAGGAACAGACAAGACATTTTACCCAATTCCTCTGATAAGAACACTAGTACCAGTGTCAATCAAAGAGGAAAATGGCAACACATCTTGCAAAATAAAGGACTCGGAAGCTCCTGTATCCCTCAGTATTGTCACTGGAACTTTAGCCTCTTTACAAAAAATCAACACGCCCATAGGTAAAAAAAAGAGCTTAATCTCTATTTTTTTAAGGGGATTCACTGTCCTTCACAAATCCTTCACAAGATGAGCTAACAGGATTTAACACTGGAGCCACAAGGACAGCTGATTTAACACAAGGGGCCTTTCCCCCTTTACTCTTAGCTTTAAGCACAGAGCTTTTCCAGTGCCTTTTCCATGGCAGTAATCACAGATCAAAGATGAATTTCTAGGTGTTACATTGGAACAACATTGGAACAAACACTATAATAACATCTTAGTTGATTATTTTTGACAAAACATTATATATATATATATATATATATATATATATATATATATATATATTTAACATGAGCAGAAATTGGCAACATTATAAGCTTATTTGATGTGGCAGTATTTTACAGTAAAACCTTTATAATCTATCCGATTTTTGTAGTCGATTTTTACTCATCTCAGTATAGCAATAGAGTTTGGTAAAAGCTGTTCATTCATTCACACACAGAAACGCGATTCATATTTAAACAGTCTTTTTGCGTGTACAGACACTATTGCGATTAGAACAAAGCAAATATAGACCTGACCTATTCCTCAGCTGGATCCGTTGCTCCTCGAAATGAAACTTCCAGCACTTCTGAGGTAAATTTTCCAGGATTATTATTAAGATAGTATTATTCCTCACAGCGTCGTAAAGTACATGAGTCTGAACGTGAACTCGCGGTGTGTGTTATCCAGCTGATGTGGGCATTCACAGGTTTGTATGGATTGCCTCAGATCATTTGCGCTCTCCTTTGGCGGGGTCACATTAAAAATGAGCTGAAAGAAAACGACTGACATCCAGGGCCATCGCCAGAACAAACCAAATGGGGGGGCATTTAATTTTCATAGGGGGGCTGTGACGGCCCCAGGGCCTCGGACAGGGTATTTGTGTGTGTGTGTCTCTGTCTGTCTTTTCTTATAGGGTGAACTTCCGGGTGGAGTTGAGGCCATCAGGCAGATTAGGGGCAGCTGGCCACTGTCTCTAGATGGAATAAATCCCGCCCCTTTCTGATTGTTGTGGGGCTTGGCTGTTTGCTTCCTCCTGGTCCCCAGCATGATGGCATTGTCCTTTGCTGTGTTTTGTTTGTTTGTTTAGTGTTTAGTTAATCCGGTATTATGTTTTGCTGGTTACGTTTGTTAAGTGTTAAAAGATATGAGTTGCTGTATTTTCATTCAATTAATTTACTTTTGTGAATAAACACCCTTACCTGGTTATTTCTTGAGCATGGTTTTCTCTATTTGTTGTGGCTTTTGAGCCGGGCCATAACAAATTGGGGGCTCGTCAAAAACTTGAAAATTATGCTGCTACTAGAGGTTGATTTATGTTTTTTTCCGTCGAAATTGTGAGTGAGAGCGCTACGGTAAATTTTGTGCCTTCATTGGATGTCGGCAGGAGGGTGACGTAGTGAATTGGGTTTTTCCGGATGGTAACGTCAAGTCTGGGATTCCCTTAGTTCGTTTTGGTGGAAACCTACGTAAAGTATTTAACCAGGTGCAAGTTGATTTCTGTCTAGTCACGGGACAAGGAAGGTAAGTGTTGACTTCTTTTTTTTGCGCAAATATATATATTGAGCTAATTCCCCTGTAGGCATAGCGCGTTTTCCTCTTTAGGATTCGTGTGCATTTGAAATGTAGTGCGGGGTGAAAGTGGTTAGAGCGGTTGCCTCGGGAGCACGTCCGTGGTTGTGGCTAAGTTGCCAGCTTGCTGGTCGCTTAACCAAACTTCTGGGTTTTGGTGCATAAATACCCGCCGCAAGTAACTCCTGAAGACTAGGGTTGAGTTAGGTAGATCGGGTTAGGCAGTTTAGAGGGGATGCTCAATTTATGAGATTACTTTGTGGTCTGTGTTGCGCATTAGTTAGGTCAATACTATACTTTTTGTATTGTTGTCGCTGTTGTGCATTGGTCAGGTGGTGTTAATCATGGCAGGAGTAGATGATTTCATTGCTATTCCTTCGGAGGAATTTTTGGATCAGTTTACTAGGGATCAGTTGTTAAAGATAGCTGATCATTATAAAATCAGCGTGGGCGACAGGAGGTTAAAGGAAAATGTTAGATCTATTATAAGGGCACATTCGTATGATATGGGTGTTTTGACATCTGTACAAAAATTACATAGTCCTACTAGTGTCGCTTTAGATGGGTTTTCTCAGGATATGTCTCCTCGTGAAGCTTTAAATTTTGAACAGCAAAAAGAAATGTTGATATTGCGGATGAAGTTAGAGAAGGAGTTGGAGCATATGCGGCAGCAAGCAGAAGTTGATAAAGTGTTGGCAGTAGAAAAAATGAGGCAGCAAACAGAAATGGCAAAATTAGATTTATAAAGTGAAAGACTGAGGTTAGTTAAAGAGGGTAAATTATATGATTTCTCAGGGAATGAAGAGTTGTCTCGGGGCAGTGATAATTCACGTGATATTTTGAATAGTTTGCGCTTGGTGCCTAAATTTAATGAGAAGGACGTTGATGTATTCTTCACTTTGTTTGAGCGTATTGCAGACGCGAGGGGCTGGGTTAATTCAGACCGTATAGTTTTGCTACAGTGTGTGTTAACAGGGCGTGCTCAAGAGGTTTTTTCCTCGTTGTCTTCGGAAGACAGCGGTGATTATGATAAGGTTAAAACGGCTGTATTGAAAGCATACGAGTTAGTCCCTGAAGCATACCGTCAGCGTTTTAGGAGTTGGAAAAAAGGAGATAAATCATATCTTGAATTTGCACGTGATTTGGGGATTCACTTTAATCGGTGGTGCTCGGCTTCAGAAGTGAAAGATTTTGATGACTTGTGTAACTTGATGGTCCTTGAACAGTTTAAAAATTCAGTCCCAGAGCGAATCGCCATGTACATAAGTGAACAAAAGGTGAGGACAGCGGGGGAGGCTGCTGCCCTTGCAGATGATTATTTTTTGACCCACAAAAGTAGCGTGGCTGGGGGAAATGTTGCGCCTACTGGAGGGATGTTTTTCTCTAGAGCGTCAGGTGGAAGTTTTCCTCGGGAGCGGAGAGTTGATCAGGGAGTCCGTGACTCTGAGTGTCATTTCTGTCATAAATATGGTCACTGGAAGAGAGAATGCATGGCGTTTAGGTCGCGGAATAGGCAAGATGTGTCTGATATAAAACCGGTGGCTTTAGCGGCGCGGGTTTCCAATGTGCTTTCAGACCAGTTGAGTGTAGAGCCAAGGAGCGCTGGAACGTTTCCACCAGACGTTAAAATCAATGATGAGGGCATACTGTGTGCAGATGAATGCTGATTGGGAGGACGGGTTACCATGGCTGTTGCTGGCAGCAAGAGAGGTAGTGCAAGAGAGTACAGGTTTCAGTCCAAACGAGTTGGTTTTCGGTCATACTGTGCGGGGGCCTTTAGCTGATCTGCAAAATGAGTGGAAAGAGTCTCAGCCACCTCAAAATTTGATTGATTATGTCAATGGTTTTAGGCAGCGACTTTACTCTGCTACAGAGTTGGCCAGGGAAAAGCTGACTAAGGTACAAGAGAAGATGAAACGTCTTTATGACCAAAGAGCGGAGCGGCGTAGTTTTTGTGAGGGCGATCAAGTTTTGGCTTTATTACCTATTATTGGTTCACCGTTACAGGCGAAGTTTTTGGGCCCTTACACAGTGGTGAAGAAGTTGTCAGAGCTAAACTACCTGATTGCAACTCCAGAACGTCGGAAAAACCACCAACTGTGTCATGTCAATTTGTTGAAAGCATATCATGCCCGGGTATCTCAGGAATTGAGTGCACCGGCAAATGATGCTCATCCAGTTTGTGTTTGTAACACAGTGTTGTCTGATAGTGAAGCTGGTCGTGAGGATGGTTTACCAGATCATGACTCTGCATTGTTAACGGGTCGGCTTAAAAACTCTAAGGTACTTTCAGATTTAAACAGTGTGTTGTCTCACTTGTCTGAGTTTCAGCATACAGAATTAATAGAAGTGATACAAGAGTATTCGAGTCTGTTGGAGATGTGCCATCTCGTACACATATTTTGGAGCATGATATCGAATTAGTGGGAGATGTAAAGCCGATCAAGCAGCGTTTTTACCGAGTGAGTCTGGAAAAGCGGAAATTTTTGGATACTGAAGTTGATTACATGCTGAAAAATGGTATTGCTGAACCGTCATCATCAAGTTGGGCGTCGCCTTGTTTATTGGTTCCGAAATCAGATAATACCAATCGGTTTTGTTCTGATTTTAGGAAGGTCAACAGTGTCACTAAGCCAGACTCTTATCCTCTGCCACGCATTGATGACTGTATTGACCAGGTTGGTGCTGCGATGTTCATTACAAAATTTGACCTGTTAAAAGGTTATTGGCAGGTCCCTTTGTCTCAAAGAGCACGGGAAATCGCAGCCTTTGTTACGCCAACTGGTCTGTATTCTTATTCAGTCATGCCTTTTGGGTTACGTAATGCGCCTGCAACTTTTCAACGTTTGATGAATAAAGTTGTTGGAAATTTGCAAGGTTGTGCAGTGTATTTAGATGATGTGGTTATTTGTTCTGATACTTGGTCTTCTCATGTACAGCGTGTGAAAGCGCTGTTTAAACGTTTGGCTGAGGCATGCCTTACAATAAATTTGGCAAAGTGTGAGTTTGCTCGAGCGACAGTGACATACCTTGGACGTCAGGTTGGGCAGGGTACAGTGCGTCTCCTGCATGAAAAGATACGGGCAGTTGAATGCTATCCACCTCCAGCTACAAAAAAAGATCTTATGAGATTTCTGGGTTTGGTGGGTTACTACAGAGGTTTCTGTAGAAATTTTTCAACTGTGGTGGCACCATTGACAGATCTGTTGAAGGGTAAGGCAAAATATATCTGGTCTCCTGTTTGCCAGACAGCTTTTGAAAATGTGAAGGAAATTCTGTGCAGTGCTCCTGTTTTGGCAGCTCCTTCCATGGACAGATCATTTAAATTACAGGTTGATGCCAGTTATGTGGGGGCGGGTGGGGTGCTGTTACAGCAAGACGAGTTTGGTATTGACCGACCTGTGGGTTTCTATTCAAAAAAATGTAACAAACATCAGTTGAATTATTCTGTAATTGAAAAGGAAGCATTGGCTCTGATTTGGTCCTTACAACACTTTGAAGTGTATGTGGGTTCAGGTCCTGTGATTATTTATACAGATCACAATCCATTGACATTTTTGAACTCACTGCACTGCCCAAATCAAAGACTTGTTTGGTGGTCTTTATTTCTCCAGTCATACAACTTGGATATACATCATATAAAGGGCAGAGATAACGTTGTTGCAGATGCTTTGTCCAGAGCCCCATGTCAGTGATTGTTCTATGGTTCTTCATTGTGGTGTCTCTATCTCACTCTTAAATCGCTTCCAGGTACCAGTTGCAGAGATGAGTTGTGAGGCTACGGGATGAAGGAGGAATGTGCAAGTACTGTTTGGGTGACTTTGTATTAAGTGCAGTAACAGTTGTGTAAGTATAACTTTGAGAAATAATTTAAGACCTGTACAGTTTGAAAAGTTAAAGTGTTATGAGTTTATAGGGGTGGTTGGTCAGGGTTCCGGTGGGGACCCTGTCTTTATGGGGGGGAGGGGGGATGGGGGTGACGGCCCCAGGGCCTCGGACAGGGTATTTGTGTGTGTGTGTCTCTGTCTGTCTTTTCTTATAGGGTGAACTTCCGGGTGGAGTTGAGGCCATCAGGCAGATTAGGGGCAGCTGGCCACTGTCTCTAGATGGAATAAATCCCGCCCCTTTCTGATTGTTGTGGGGCTTGGCTGTTTGCTTCCTCCTGGTCCCCAGCATGATGGCGTTGTCCTTTGCTGTGTTTTGTTTGTTTGTTTAGTGTTTAGTTAATCCGGTATTATGTTTTGCTGGTTACGTTTGTTAAGTGTTAAAAGATATGAGTTGCTGTATTTTCATTCAATTAATTTACTTTTGTGAATAAACACCCTTTCCTGGTTATTTCTTGAGCATGGTTTCCTCTATTTGTTGTGGCTTTTGAGCCGGGCCATAACAGGGCACACTTTTTTTAATGATCTGAGACAGACCAAAACAACAACCCATAACTAAAATAGACCACAATAGTCTTGTTTTGTTAAATTATTCAAATAAAATGCTTTACCTTATGATCTCAACGTCTCTGTTTATTTTCTCTTAACATTTCCACATTTAGCTAGTAGCCTATATTTTTTGTTAATCTGCATTGTTCGTCACATACACAACACAGTGCCATCTAGTGGCTTTCTTGAGTAACAGGCACAATCAATGTAACGTATATCATTAGTCTGATCCCATGAAGACACAAAGGAGCGATTTTTATTATTATACAAGCGAGCAGGGTATCGCTGTAAAATGATCTGATTCGGTCCTTCATTTCCAGGATCAATATCACAGCCACAGCGATGGCGATCACGTCACTAGGCCCATTCATAATTACACCCGCTGCTTTGTCTACATTAGACAAATTTTCCATTCCTACCATCTCATTAGCTCCAGAGTCATCTCCACACACGTTGTAGTTGGTCAAAGTCGTCTTTGTCAACGACGAATCTTTAAACCACTTTCTTATATCCATAGCTTTGCAGTACAAAACCGCCAAAATTTGATTCTGAGATTGCATGCAATGCGCATCTGCGCAAAAGAATTACGTATAAACAATACTGTATGCTTAACTAAATTAATTGCATTTTATATATATATATATATATATATATATATATATATATATATATATATATACTTACAACTGCATATTGTAATTTGAATAAATAAAACTACTAACACAAAAATAACATATTGAAAAGTCGAGAAGTCTGCTGCTGGAGACTTGCCATTGGCTGTTGTATTTGAATAATTAATGAGGTAGGTCTTTGCAAGGTTTGGGTGCTGTTTTGGGATGTTTTAAGTCATTTATGAATATAATTATATTTCAATTTAGGTTCTGTGTAATAATGCGTTGAATAATGGATTTTCTGAATCATTTCTGAAGATAATGTGTTATGCATTTCTAGTGTTACCGTTGTAGAGATTACTATTCCTCTGAGCTAAATTCTGCTGAAACAACTTTGTTATATAGTGAAAATGATCACAATTGCCATCATTTAATATTGAACATTTAATGTAAGCTTGTATTGATCTTTTGTGCATTATATTTAGGGGGGCACAATAAGTCATTTGGGGGGGCAATCGCCCCCTTGGCGATGGGCCTGCTGACATCTCTCTCTTTTCATACATATTACTAGCCTGGCAAGCCAGACCTACATCAAGATGTTGGGTCTGGCAACTCACCATAGACATGGCTCAATCCGAGGGGTGGGATAAACGGCTGTCTTTCAAATTCACTCTGCACGCAATAGGACAGCGCTTCAACCAACCAGAGCGTTTTCCCAACAGCGGAGCTAGTTGATAGATTCAACTTTTGCCATATCTGGCCGGCAAAACTACGAACACATCTTCCTTTTTTAAGAATGACTTAAGTGCTGTTCTATGCTCTTTTCTCAAAGAAAAACCTAACTCCAAGTCCTCCAGAGTCGCGGCCAAAGCCGATTCGAAAGACTGTTCTCCAGCAGCCGCCATTCTTTGTTTTCAAGTGGCAGGTAACCGTCGCAACTCTGTCGTCATATGTTAAGCCCGCCCCGCCCAGGATCGATTGATGTATGAAACTTGTATGTAAGATCAAAGTCAACAGAGTATTTTGAGTCTCATTTGTACTGTCACTGATAAGAAAAAAAGCGTTAACAGTGAACACAGGTCTAAATATTATAATATTCATCATATATACAATGTGAAGTTTATGCAACAATAACATTAACTAATATAATTCAAATACATTTCTCACCTTACATATTTCTTGTCTTCAAATTGTGTTCTTCTTCTTCTGAGGTAAATCCAATGTAAGCTCACAGCGCGTCTTCCAAACTCGACGAAAAGCAGAGACTGATGAAGTTTGGTGCTTTGTGTTTGAGCTAACCAGTGCGTTCGCGTTCATTAACGTGGAGATTTGCATGTCAATCACTTTTGCGTGCATGGGCTTGGTCACATTAAAACTAATGAGTAAGGGTTTGAGAAACTGGATATCTTGTTGGTTTTATACAAGTTACTTAAACAGAGAATATTTGTTCTCTTACGAGAGTTCTCTCGTACTGCGTCGAAGACGCTGCGGGAAAAGTCTCTTTTCACGATACACTGAAGCAAAAAATTATCCTTAATTTTGAAATATTGTAAAGCGCATTTGCAGCAGCAACAGCCATAGGCGAGACGGCTCGCTCGCTCATTGGCTGCTCTGCGTCAACTGCATAAGCCTATCGAGCGCAGGCTGATTCAACTTCAGACCAATGGTCTTCCCACTTCCCGCCGAAACGGGTGTGGCCTAGCCCTATAAAGGGTGCTCGAAAAGACTGACTCACCTGATTTTTCATCTCTTCAGCGAAGCTCACGCATCGTTGGATCACGAGAAGAAGCAACGCGTCGTCTGATAGCATCTCAGCGGGACGAGCCATCCTGAAGCTGCTGGCCAACGCCGCCTTCTACTGCCGTTCCTGCTGCGCTTTCCGGCACCCATATCCTTTCAATTCTATTATATCCAACTGTTCTTTGTGTGTGTGTGTGTGTTCGCCCTGCGACACACACTCGTAAAAGAGCTTGCGTCTTTTTAAAGATGCCTTCTTGCGGCTCGTGCAGAGCCCCACTCAGCGAGGGAGACCGTCACGTCATATGTGTCTCCTGCCTGGGTGAAGATCATGCAGCGCTCGCGCTCGCTGACGGCGGCTGCCCTCACTGCGAGCTGATGCCAATGGTGACTCTGAGGACTCGCATGGCAGTTTTCTCCGAGCCTGCATTCCCCGCTGCGCTGCCGCGCCGTAAAAAGCGCCGCTCTCAGCGGATTCCGGAACCTTCTCCATCTCGACCGAGCTCGCCGGTCACCAGCATTTTCTACGCTGGATGATGCTAAAAACAGAGGCTACCAGGCACTTCCGCCGGTGGAACAGGCGATAGCGACGCACCTTTGCCCGCCCTTTGCTGGACGGCGGACGAAAGCGGTGTTGCCATCTAGAGCCTGCCGCATGACGTCATCTCTGCTCGTGCGGATCTTCTCTGCTGCTGGGCAGGCTGCGTCTGCACTACACACCATGGCCACGCTGCAGATATTTCAGGGTGATCTCCTCCGAAAGCTGGACGAGATGGGACCTGATGCTATCTGCCTCGCGGATTTAAGAAGCGCTTCGGATCTCTCTCTTCGCGCTACTAAGTCCGCTGCACATGCTATGGGATGAGTTATGGCTTCCGCTACTGTGGCTGAAAGGCATCTCTGGCTGACGTTTTCAGACATGGCAGAGTCTGAGCGCGCTGCGTTCCTCGACGCCCCGCTGAATAACACTGGCCTCTTCGGATCTTCTGTCAACGAGTTCATTGAAAGATTCGCCGAGGACCAGAAAGCGTCTCAAGCCTTTAAGCACTTCCTCCCGAAGCGCTCCGGTTCTGCAGCGAGTCGTGCTAGACCGGCCCCGCAGAGCTCTCAGCCACAGCCCCCGCCTCCTGCTGCTTCATCGCAACAGCGACAGCAACGCAGCTCGAGACCCCGCTCTCGCTCTACCGGCCGTCGCCCCGTGCCACGGGGACCGTGGCAGAGGATTGCGGTAAGACCGGAAGTCCCGAAGTCATCCTAGCACGCCTAGGAAAGCGCCGGTGTATGAGTCCCGCTGCGGCCGTACTCTCACCCAAGCGCGCCGCTGTTTCAGTTCCAGGAAGTGTGACTGTCTCAGCGTCTTCTGCAACGCGCAAGCCTGTACAGTTGCCCGCTTGCCTGCACACAAAAGCCGTTTTCACGGCTACCCAGATATTTCCCGAAAAGAGTGTAATTTCTGGTGTCCCGGCCACGGCCGATGGTGCTATAAATGTAGTTCTGATGCCCACTCCTCTGTGCCCATCGCTACACACAAGCACAGCCCTTCACACAGGGCTCGCGCCCTTAAAATCGACTCAGGTCGATCGCGCGCACTACATAGTAAACGTGCCCACTCTTCAGTGCCCACAAACACTATGTCACACACGTCATGTGGTTTCTGTAAAAACGAAACCCGTGCACGCTCGCTCTGCCCAGGCAGACAGCGCGTCAAAAGCAGTAAATGTGCACGCTTACAGCCCACAATTACTCACAGACAGCACGAGTCCCACGGGACTCGCTCAGCCCTTCCTCACTCGGTCAAGCACCGTGGCGGGGTCGAGGACGAGCGAACTGCCCGCTGTGATCAGCGCGCTCCCCTCCTCGAATGTCACAGGCATAACACCCATGTTACAGCACACCGAAGCTCTCTCGTTGCCCAGTCAACAGAGCGCGCTTCGCATCCAACCCTTAGCCATCCATGCAGACGCATGGTCAGTGCTCCCGGGGGTTTCGGATTGGGTGCTAGACATTATAAAGAGAGGCTACTCGCTACAGTTTTTTCGACGCCCTCCGCGCTTCTTAGCGCGCGTCGAAACTACGGTCAAAACAGAAGTAGCACACCTACTTCAAGCCGAAATTTCAAAACTGTTGAGCAAAGGGGCTGTGGAGCCTGTATCTCAAGCTCAAAGCGAAGGGGGGCTGTACAGCAGATACTTTCTAGTGCCCAAGAAAGACAGGGGTTTCAGACCCATACTGGATCTAAGACAGCTGAACAAAGCATTAGCGAAACGCAGTTTCAAAATGCTTACAACCAGGAAACTCCTCGCGCACATTCGCAGAGGAGACTGGTTCATGTCGATAGATCTGAAGGACGCGTATTTTCAAATACAGATAGCGTCACGTCACAGGCGGTACTTGAGATTCGCCTTCGAGGGCCAGACATACCAGTATACAGTCCTGCCGTTCGGCTTGTCCCTGGCTCCTCGTACATTTACGAGGTGCATGGACGCAGCGCTCGCTCCTCTCAGACTCAGAGGCATGCGAGTGCTGAACTATTTGGACGACTGGCTGATTCTGGCTCAATCACGATCAGAGCTCGTGGAGCACAGGGCCATTTTACTCGATCATCTCGAGAAACTTGGTCTCAGTGTCAACTGGACAAAGAGTTCGCTGAACCCCAGTCAAACGATACTGTTTTTGGGTATAGCTCTGGACTCACAGTCCATGACGGCGCGGCTGTCTCCACAGCGCGCGTCGGGCATTCAGCACGCAGCGAACTCTCTCCGCTGCGGCGCGACCTTCCCGCTCAGAGAATTTCAGAAGATGCTAGGCCTCATGGCTTCAGCATCGCCAGTTCTTCAGTTGGGCCTGCTCTGCATGCGTCCATTGCAGTTCTGGCTGAAAGGGCGGGTACCGCGCAGAGCGTGGATATCCGGTCAGTTGCGTCTCAAGGTCGATCAGAGCTGTGTTACAGCCTTGAAACCCTGGACAGCAAACGACTGGTTCCAATCAGGTGTAAGCCTGGGGACTTCCTCGAGAGTGAAAGTGGTGTCGACGGACGCCTCCACTTCGGGATGGGGAGCGCTGCTCGAGGGCAGACCGTTCTTTGGCCTGTGGTCAGAACGAGAAAAGCTCCAACATATCAACTGTCTGGAAATGCTGGCAGTGGAAAACGCGCTAACGCGTTTTTGTCCCCGAATCAAGGGCCACCACGTCTTAGTCCGGTCGGACAACATGTCGGTGGTGTCCTACATAAATCGTCAGGGCGGTCTCAGGTCCCGAAACCTGTACAGGTTGGCGGAACGCCTCCTGGTGTGGGCTCAGAGCAACTTGCGCTCGCTGAGAGCAGTTCATGTGCCTGGGCTACAGAATCTGGGTCCAGACAGACTGTCCAGAAACAACATTCCCACGGGCGAATGGTCTCTACACCCACAGACAGTCCAGCTGCTGTGGGAGAGATTTGGCAGGGCGGAAGTGGACCTCTTCGCGTCCCACGAAAACGCTCACTGCCCTGCGTTCTTTTCCAAGAGCGAAAGCGCGCTGTCACAAAGGTGGCCGTGCTGCCCGCTCTATGCTTTTCCCCCCGTCTCCCTCCTTCCTCAGGTGATAGAACGGGTGAGGGAAACGGAATGCTCAGTACTGCTTGTAGCACCACTTTGGAAGAACCAACCATGGTTTCCATATTTGATGCAATTAGCAGACGCTGCCCCGTGGCCAGTGCCGTTGAGGAGGGACCTCCTTTCGCAGGCCAGGGGCTCGATTTGGCACCCTCAACCGGAGTTGTGGTCCCTCCACGTGTGGGCGCTCAACGGTTACCCGCTGATCTCTCAGTGGGAGTGCTAAATACTATCACTCAGGCTAGAGCTCCGTCGACCCGACGGCTATATGCTTCGAAGTGGTCGGTATTCTCCAGCTGGTGCTCAGCTCGGGGATGTTCACCCCTCGATTGTGAGGTGACGGAGGTTCTCTCCTTCCTACAGGAGCTGTTGGATAAGGGCAGAGCCCCTTCCACGCTCAAAGTTTACGTGGCGGCTATCGCAGCGTTTTCTGAGACAACGCTCGGTCAGTCAATAGGAAGGAACGATTTGGTCATCCGCTTCCTCAGGGGAGCTAGGAGGCTGAATCCTCCCAGACCTCCTTCAGTTCCTGTATGGGACCTCTCGACGGTTTTGGAGGACATGAAAGGTCCCCCTTTCGAGCCTATCCAAACGATTAGCCTCAGACATCTGTCTTTCAAGACGGTGTTCTTGTTGGCTCTCGCTTCTGTGAAGCGTATAGGTGATCTGCACGTGCTCTCGGTGAGCCCGACGTGTTTGGAGTTTGGGCCTAATGACTCGAGAGTCATACTCAAACCTAACCACGGTTATGTGCCAAAATACAAACACACCGTTTCGGGCTCAGGTTATTTCCCTGTCTGCCCTGTCGGTGTCAGAAGAGGATGGAGACTCGAGTCTTCTTGTTAGGGTTTTAAGAGCTTATGTGTCTCGCTCTGCTGTCTTCAGACAGACTGAGCAGCTCTTTGTTTCGTTCAGTGGACGTTCCAAGGGACTGGCTGTTTCGAAACAGAGCCTATCCAGATGGATAGTTGATGCCATAGCGTTAGCTTACACTTCCAGAGGCCTTCAGTGCCCGCTGGGTGTCAGAGCGCACTCCACGAGAGGCGTCGCCTCTTCATGGGCTTGGTCTAGTGGGATCTCCTTGCAGGATATATGTATGGCGGCAGGATGGGCCTCGCCGTCTACATTTATCAGGTTTTATAACCTAGAGGTTCCCGCCCTACAGGCCAAGCTGTTGTCGGTATAGTTGAATCAGTGTCCTGATTGGAGCATTGAGACTGTAAGCGCAATGCGCTGCCGACTGTCATATGGGCAGTACTGCGTAAGACCCACATTCCCACATTAATCAGGCCTGGCCTTGAATATGTGATGTCATTCTATTGCGTCTACGGGCGCTGTTATACGTGGGGACGGACTATGGCTGTTGCTGCTGCAAATGCGCTTTACAATATTTCACAATTAAGGATAATTTTTTGCTTCAGTGTATTGTGAAAAGAGACTTTTCCCACAGCGTCTTCGACGCAGTACTCGTTCCCTCTTCTAGAGAGAACCGAGGTTACGATAGTAACCGAGTACGTTTTCAGTTTGAATCCGATCATTTAAAAGTACACACTTAAATGTTTATGAAGATATATGGCTCATAAATGTTTATAAAGATATATGGCTCATAAATGTGTGAAAAGTATTCACTGAGTTTTGTTTCAGTTTATAGACGTGCTCAAGAAAAAAAAGTTTAGCGAGATGGAGAGGCAGAACGCACACCCTGTTTATTTTCTTTATTTTACAAAAGCACAATGTTTTGATTTGATTGTAAGTGGACACATACAAAAGTAGAAATATCACAGATTCTTTTTTCATATTTCTTTTTTCTGTATGACCATAAATGACGGAGTAATTTAAGTCTATTGTGCTACTATGTGAAGAAAACCCAGTGCTGGCGCGTTTGCCGACCCCAGAGGGTTAAACCAACGATTGACTCATTAGTGCCTCTTTGTGCAATCCTATGCCCTTGACATCCGACATATTAAAGGTGCTGACAATGTGGTGGCTGATGCATTGTCTAGAGCTCCTTACTCCTCTTAGCTGTAGACTAACCATGTTTTGTTTTGCTCTCCTTTACTCTCTTAAATTGCTTCTACAGGGCCCGTGGTTGCTGAGGATATTGGGAGTATAACCGAGTGCTGGGTGTTTTCCCGTATGAGGGGTTACCAGGTGAAGGGTTGTGTTTTGCAGCACCTGTCATATTTTTTTAATTTGGTTGTTTTTTCTTTTGTTTTGCTAGACTGAGTTTGGGTGAGCGACGTCATCATGATTTAAGCAATTTAATAATTTAAACAGTTCTTTCAATTTAACAGAGATATGGAGTAAAAGTGTTCACTTCTGAGATGTTGATTTCAGATGCTTTCTAAAGCGCGCTGCAGACCGCTAACAGCAACACTACTGTTGTTTGTTTGAATGCTGAGCCGCATTTCATTGGCCGCTGATGCGACAGCAACCGATCAGCTGCACTATGTAGATGACGATACGATGCGTAGACTACCAGATCCGTTAAGGACCAATCAGCCTGCGCCATCTAGAGTTTCATGCCAGAACTAAGTAAAAAAAAAAAAAAAACACACACAAAAAAAATATATACACACACACATATGTATGTGAGTAGAAAAAGTCCTCTGCTCTTATCCAAAAACAAACTCCAGCATTCAGTTGCCAGACACTACTACAACAACACTACTACTACCCTTGCACAGATTCATGTTTTTGAAGTTTAAACAGAAATATACTTAAACAATAACTATATTCTAGAGCTGCTATACAGACAAAACAATCTCTGTTGCATTAACTTCCTATTATCACTGTAAAGCTGTATTATAAAAAGTGTTTTATAAATGAAGGTGACTTGACTTGAACACTCAGAGCTGTTGTCGTGGCAAAAGGCTGTAGAAAAAAGTATTTTATAAAAGAGTGCCAATAACTGTGGCCAATGTGTATTAGAGAGAAATATTTCATAATGAGATTTTTTTTTTTTTTTTTTTTTTTAGGTTTTTGTGAATTATTATTATTATTATTATTATTATCATATTTGACAAGGGTGGCAATAATTCTGACCACGAATGTATGTATCCAAGTAATACATGTGTCATGTTAGAAACACAACTTTAATCTGAAGTTAAGCCTCAATTTAGTCCTGGAGTAGCTCTACTCTTCCTTCAGGTGATCAGTTCATTAAACTCTGTCTGGACTAAATCTAGGACTATTTAAAACCATGAAAGAGAAAGCAGAATTCTGTTAATCTGGTTTAAAGGGCCATTTTAGTCTAGAACTAGGCTTAATCTCTGTCTGGGAAACCGGCCCTTGGTATCCACAACTCACTTGTTCGCAAGAGAAATTAACTCTAGAGAGAAGCATTTCCCTATATAATTGAATTTATTCAGTAAACCATTGTTTGATTATAAAAAGAAGCAACCCCCAAGCCGTACCAAGACTTTAAAACCAAGGTAAGTACTGAACCGTAATGTTTGCATAACGTTACACACATATATATATATATATATATATAAACACAAAATGTGCTGTGCTAGACACAGACTTGTTAAGAGAAACAGGTTGTTGTTTTTGACGCATTGGTTTCAAGAGTCAGTGGTGACCAAAACACACCCAAATTTCTTCGTTTTGTGCAGAAACAGCCACAAAATGGTGTGTTGGCATGTGGAGAATCAACTCTAAGTGAACAGGAT
This sequence comes from Vimba vimba, assembly GCA_022828995.1. Classification (NCBI taxonomy): domain Eukaryota; kingdom Metazoa; phylum Chordata; class Actinopteri; order Cypriniformes; family Leuciscidae; genus Vimba; species Vimba vimba. The sequence goes on along the minus strand of CM040823.1, from coordinate 44,518,144 downwards.
TGTGGCTACATTTGGGGAAGAGAATCATCTTGCAATTGACGTGAGAACTGACTGCGTTTACTGGCTGTGGAAGCTGTGATAACAGATACTGTCAAGTGTCAAAGTTATCAGAGCAGGATTAAAACATCTCCACTCCAGAAGGAATCGTAAGTCTTTTCTCTCTTAATGCAAAATGTATGTTAAAGTCCTATTTTTACACAGCCTCATGTCGTTTAGAACTCGTTTAATGATCTTTCATCTACTAAACACATTTTAAGGGACCAAGGAGATTTAAAATCCTTATCATTGTTATTTTTGGTTCACTTATTATTTTAATTTCTCCCTCGTCATATATTTGCTGATGTTAACCTCAAACCTGAAATTATATAATGAAATTTACTTGTGTAGTTTGTGAAATGTGTCTCCAGACTGGGACATGTTAATACTTTCACAGCCACCTCCTGTACAGATGCTTTAGTTGATATTTAAAGAACAAAATGTGTTTGATTGAAAAATCTGTGTTCTGCTTTCACAAATCAGTCTGAATACAAATGAAGCTGAGAGAAGTAGCATGCAAACTTTTTTTTGATGGTGTTAACTGGCAAAACAGGATGTGACTAAAGAAAAAAAGGTTAGAATCCTGAATTCTGATATTGCATATTTTTGTAATAATCCAAAACATGAGAGGGAATGAATAGACACTCCTTTTTTATATCATGTACAGTTATGCAACATAACTATCAAAGCTACTAATATTTTTATTTTATTTTCAATATTTTACAAAATCTGAGTGTGCTATACGAGCATGTGATGGACATCTGCCCCTAAAATTGAACCTGCCCAGTTTCCAACAGTAAAAAAAAAAAAAATTATGTATAGATTAAATATACTAGAACATGCTTAAACATGTCATCAATACTTTGCTTATAGTATTGCTTGATATTTTCATAATCTGTCCTACAGCGAAAGCATGTCTGCTCTCGTCATTGGCTCAGTCGTAGCAGGGATTGTAATCATCATCATCATCATCTGCTGCTGTGTCTATAAATGCTGCTGCAAAAAAAGTATTTCCTTCATTTTATTCCACAGAAATGTATCTGTGTGTGAATTTAACAACAGACATGTTTAGCTTGTTAAAACTGCACTTATATTTTAGTGATAATGGAAATGAGGGATGTTCAATTATATAGGGCGTTTGTGAAACTGGATTATAAAATGATCTTGTTTTTCAGCTGTGGAAGAAACGCATGTAACCGTCATTCAGTCGCCGCCGGTCGCGCAGCCGGTCATACAGCCGGTCGTGCAGGCGGTCATACAGCCGGTCATGCAGCCGTTCGTGCGGCCGGTCATGCAGCCGTTCGTGCGGCCGGTCATGCAGCCGTTCGTGCGGCCGGTCATGCAGGCGGTTCAGTACCCATCATTCCCTGGGTACTGAATGATGTACCCAGTGATGTACCCGATGGCAGGGCAGCCTCTCACCCTTGTACAGCAGTAGACTGGGCCTTATTGGATGCAGATCATACAAGACTAGTGCAGTCTTTCTCAACTGTGGGCCATGACCCAAGCTTGTTTTTTTTTGTTTTTTTTCTGGTGTGAGACTTTTACTTTGAAAGATGTGTGTGAAAACTGTTAACTCTTCTGCAAAGAATGCTCTTCTGTCAGATAGAATGTGCTTTTCTATTCCACTGCGCTACTTTTCCATTGGTTTTTATGTGCATGTGCTAGTCTGTGTTTGACCGTTTTTGCAGCATTCGTGCATGACACTGCATTCTAAAAGTGCAGTGCTTAAGTTAAAACTTTTAACTTTAAAATATTGTCTCTAGAATTTTTTTTTCCCTTCGTTCTATTGATCTGCTTAAGTTTTCCTGATTCAGTGTCTTTATTCTAATGTAACATAGTTACATTGTCAATTATGAAATCACCAAAAAGTAGCAATAAATGACCTAAGTGTGGTACATTGTGTGTTCGCTGGGAAGGGTTTGCATGCAGGTATGATGTTCATTCTATTCACCATTTTTGAGAAATAAATTATCTTGGGTCCAAATTCCCCAAAATTTGTGTTGCCACTTAATGACCTAGGGGAAATATGAGAATATGCCAAACCATTTCAGAACCACTGGACTAGAGGATGTGTTTGTCAGAGTTATTAAAGTCTTGTGTAAAATTGCTCAATTTCTGTCTTATTTTCAGTTTGCCCTTTCAATTTAGTTTTTGCTCAGTAACAGTTTGTTTATTGTGTGTTTTCTTTCTGTTTTGTTGAAGTTTTTCCATTATATTTGATTTTAGTGTTTTATGGCTGCCAAAGTTAACCAATTTAATTTAAATCAGTTTAATATTTGTAATTTTCTATTGAAGACTAAAATTTCATCTTTGAATATAATTTCATTATTTAATATTATGTATCTGTATTATTATCTTATGAAATTTAAAATGCACGAGTTAGACTATAGATTGTATGGACACGTGTTTAAGGAACATATTTTAGACACGAGGAGGGTAGCTGGGAGGATTATGTATTCTGTTTAAAGGTATGTGTAAAATGCAATGTTCACTTAGCAGAGAGTTCCAATGATGATGATGATACTTCAGATGTGTACAGTTGGTATGCTCGTTACAAGGAAAGGAATGTTTCAACTGATGCAAATGTACCATTTGTATACCACTAATATACACTGAGAAATAGTTTCTTAATGTGGAAGGTGGATTGTACCATTAGCATATACGTTCCATCTTTAAACAATGTTTTTCTACCTTATAAGGAAGTCGAAAGTCGTTCAGTTGTGTATTTAAGCTCAATCTTACTGTACTACAGCAGAGAAACACAGAAACGCATAGACCTGGCATGAATATAACGTCATCTCAGAGTTTCTCTCCTGATTTTCCATGGCAAGATAACTGGTGTCCGGTCCTGTGAATCAAATAATTACAGGGAAAAGGCTTAAAGTCTACACTATCCTGGCATGTTTAATGCAGGTGGATTGTAAATGTTCAAATTTGTACTGTTTAATATATTGTAATAAATTAACTTTTTTTTGTTTTTTGTTTTTTTGTTAATGTGGTTTAGTTTCAAGTCTTCCGATTTTTAGTTTTTCATATTAGTTTTCAATAACAGCAAAACAGAAATGTAAATGTTTCAATCTGTCAATCAATCTGTCTCAGATGATCTCTCAAGCAACCAGAGTCTTTACTAACAGTGCTGGACATATTTCTGCCACTTGCATAGACCATATTTATACAAATATTCCTGAATGCTGCACTAAACCAGTTTCTCGATCTGTGGGTTTTAGTGACCATAATATCATAGCAATTACCATAAAAACTAAAATTCCAAAATGTAAGGTTAATATAGTACATAAAAGGATGTTTAAGAAATTTATTCCGCAGAGTTTTTTGGCAGATGTTGGTGGTATTGATTGGACTGATGTGTATGCTGCGGAGGAGCCTGAGGCCGCCTTAAATATCTTTATGGAAAGATTTATGAAGATTGTTGATAGGCATGCCCCTATGAGAAAGTGTATTGTAAAAGGGAGAACAGCCCCATGGCTGAATGAGAGTATAAAGAGCCTCATGAAGGAAAGAGACAAAGCCAAATCTATATTAGTAAAGACTGGATTGGTGGAGGACAGATTCATGTACTGTCAACTGAGAAATCAGGTTACTAAACTGAATAGATTGATGAAAAAAGAATATTACATGCAGAGAATAAATGCTGTAAAGCAAGATGGTAAAGAGCTCTGGAAAACCCTTAATGAAATAATGGGGAGGCGGACATCTGGAGGGGCTTCCTTGGTGGAGTCAGAAGGCAAGTTTTTGACCAAACCATCTGATATAGCGAATTATTTTAATGATTTCTACATAAATAAGGTTCATGCACTAAGGCAGAATATGGACAATACTGATTCTAATTACCTAAAGTTTATAAAAAAATATGTGATGTTAGATAAGAGTTGCACTTTCCAGTTTAATTATGTAGAGGAGTCGGAAGTAAGAAAGTTGTTGAAGTCTCTGCCCGAACACAGCTCAGTAGGTACTGGCATGCTGGACAGTAAAGTACTCAGCCTGGCAGTTGACTATGTTTGCGGTCCGTTATGTCAAATATTAAATGCATGCTTAATGAAAGGTGTTTTTCCCACTATTTGGAAAGAAGGTACAATTATTCCTTTACCTAAAGATGGCAGACTAGCACTTACTGGGAAGAACAGCAGACCTATTACTATTCTCCCAGTTCTTAGTAAGCTGATGGAGAGAATAGTTCATTCACAAGTAAAGGAATACTTTGAATCTAATGGTTTGAACACAGATTTCCAACATGCTTATAGACATAACCATTCAACTTGTTCTGCCCTTACAGTAATGACAGATGACTGGCTTAAGGAAATGGATAATTTAAAGATGACTGGTGCTGTATTACTTGATTTTAGTGCGGCATTTGATGTCATAGATCACAATCTACTCATTGGTAAACTGGAATGTTATGGATTTAGTCCAACTGCCATCGATTTTATGAAGAGTTATCTCACATGTAGGACGCATGGGTTTATTACACTGGCAGCTGGCCTCACTCTAAGGTCTTGGACTGTGGGGTCCCGCAAGGGAGCTGCTTGGGACCACTTTTATACGCCATCTTCACAAATGATTTACCATCTGTTTTGTGTAAAGCAACTGTACAAATGTATGCTGATGATTCCACATTGTATTATGCTGCAAAAACCGTCAGTGAACTGGATTATGTTTTATCAGCTGAGTTAAATATGGTTTCTGATTGGATAAAACAAAATAAGTTGGTGCTGAATATCTCAAAAACCAAATCAGTTATTTTGGGATCGAGTCATAAATTGTCATTAATACCAAAGATGAGTTTGAACTTGTCTGGGGAACCTATAGAACAGGGGTGCGTTCTCCGATAACGTTGTCTCTTAGCGCGCTACGAAGACTCAAAAGGTACACCTTAACTACAGGTATACCTTTCCTACGTGTGTTCTCTGAACTATACTTTAGGATGTTGCTTAAGGTAAACCTTCTTAAGTTCGACCTTAGCAGGCGCTGTCCATGGTGGAGGCGCTGAATAGGTTGATATCGATGCCTCGATGATCGATTGTGTGCTCTTTCCTTCACAGCGGTATAGGTAAAGTATTGAGAAAACAATGTTCTTTATAAAGAAGCGTTTTAGAAACTGCATTTATCGGGGCTCATTGAAATATGTACATGCAGAAATAAATATGAGTATGTGTTTATAATTTAGCAAGTGTGCAATCCCAAACCCTTACGGCCATAAGTGTGTTAATGTTCTCCACAACGTATGCTGATTATCCACCAGCCATGTAGCTAGTTGATTTACACTAATTGGCTCCGCGGACGGCGCCGTCTTTGATTTAAAACAAGTACTCGCTGTCTCGCTGCCATAGCTATAAAGTTTGTGTAAACTCATCTTTCTTTATATACACTCCTAAGCCTTTTCTGTCAAATGGTTCGCCAGCTGATGTGCCTTAGGATAGTAATTAAAAAAGCTAACAACCATTAGTGTATGGAAACTTTATTAATGAAAACACTTCCATACACTGGGTGTAGGCTATAACAACTTAAGTATTTTATGTGTAAAATTTTTAAGTAAAGTAAAAATGTAATTTTAATACTAAATCAGATTTTATATTAAATGTTCATATAAAATTTTCTATGTGTAATTAAACTGCGATGTAAAAAAGCTTTTTGCATAGTGGTGGCCACTAGCGGTAGCCTATATAAACCGTCAGCATCGATAAGGTATAGCTAAGAGCGCTCCAGACCAACCTTACGAACGTATGACTTACAGAAGGTATACTTAACTAAGAAGGTTTCGGAAACCACGTATTAACGATAAGGTACTTCTTAAGGTACAACTTAAGAACGACGTAGCGTTAAGGTAGTTTCGGAGAACGCACCCCTGGTAGATAAAGTAAAATTACTGGGCACAATGGTGCATAGTAAGCTGTCATGGGTAGAACATATTGATATCATAGTGAAGAAGATGGGTAGTGGTATCTCTATGGTGAGGAAATGTCTTTCTTATGTCCCTACACACATTGTGGAGCAGGTGGCTAAATCTTTAATTTTATGTCATTTGGATTATTGTGCCCCTGTATGGTCATCTATATCTAAAGGTCAACTAAAGAAATTACAAACGACCCAAAACAGAGCTGCCAGGTTAGTATTACATTGTCCCATTAGAACAAACACTATTAGTATGCACTGTCAGCTCTCATGGTTAACGGTGGAGAAAAGGCTGGTTTTTAATACAACTACGTTTTTTAGAAACATTGTCTATTCTTCTCAACCAGTTTTTTTAAATAACCAAATTGTTAGGTGTGATCAGGTACATTCTCATGTGACTAGGTCTGCGGATGATGGCCTGATGATGTTACCATGCCCAAAATCTAATGCTTTAAAGAGAACTGTTATTTATCGTGCCATCAATCACTGGAATAATTATCCATTGAATATATGTCAAATGAATGGCAAAGAGTCTTTTAGGTACCATCTGAGAATGCACTATTTAAATTTATGAGTAAGGAAAGGACATATTTATTTTATGAATGTAATACTGTAATCATTTATTCAGTCTAATTTATGATGATGTGGTATTGATGTATATAATACGTAATATGTTATAGTGCTATACTGTTTTTATATTAATATTGTTATGTCATTTCTTTTTTGTCGTGGACCCCAGGAAGACTAGCTCGTTTCACTTTGGTGACAGCTAATGGGGATCCTTTTTACAATAAACAATAAACAATAAATGTCTTGTACTTTTTTACACAAAAGTTCTTAAAGCAAATTTTGTTAAAGCATTATTCGATTGCAATAGAGTACTTTAGATATTTTCTTCTTTTTATTTATGTACTTAGATATTTCTAGAAACAGTGTATGGTATTTTGCTCTTAATAGATTTGTAAAATTGTGAATGTTGTGAATGTGTTCTCAGTACTTTTCCTGGAAATCAATATATATATATATATATATATATATATATATATATATATATATATATATATGTATGTATATATGTATGTATATGTATATATGTATAGGTAAAAATGTTTTAGGTAAACACACACACACACACACACACACACACACACACACACACACACACACACACACACACGTAAGTCCTCTGCTCTTATCCAAAAACAAACTCCAGCATTCAGTTGCCAGACACTACTACAACAACACTACTACTACCCTTGCACAGATTCATGTTTTTGAAGTTTACACATAAATATACTTAAACAATAACTTTATTCTAGAGCTGCTATACAGACAAAACGATCTCTGTTGCATTAATTTCCTATTATCACTGTAAAGCTGTATTATAAAAAGTGTTTTAGAAATGTGACTTGACTTGAACACTCAGAGCTGTTGTAGTGGCAAAAGGCTGTAGAAAAAAGTATTTTATAAAAGAGTGCCAATAATTGTGTATTAGAGAGAAATATTTCATAATGAGGTTTTTTTTAGGTTTTTGTGAATTATTATTATTATTATTATTATTATTATCATATTTGACAAGGGTGGCAATAATTCTGACCACGAATGTATGTATCCAAGTAATACATGTGTCATGTTAGAAACACAACTTTAATCTGAAGTTAAGCCTCAATTTAGTCCTGGAGTAGCTCTACTCTTCCTTCAGGTGATCAGTTCATTAAACTCTGTCTGGACTAAATCTAGGACTATTTAAAACCATGAAAGAGAAAGCAGAATTCTGTTAATCTGGTTTAAAGGGCCATTTTAGTCTAGAACTAGGCTTAATCTCTGTCTGGGAAACCGGCCCTTGGTGTCCACAACTCGTTTGTTCGCAAGAGAAATTAACTCTAGAGAGAAGCATTTCCCTATATAATTGAATTTATTCAGTAAACCATTGTTTGATTATAAAAAGAAGCAACCCCCAAGCCGTACCAAGACTTTAAAACCAAGGTAAGTACTGAACCGTAATGTTTGCATAACATTACTCCATCCTGGAGTAGCTCTACTCTTCCTTCAGGTGATCAGTTCATTAAACTCTGTCTGGACTAAATCTAGGACTATTTAAAACCATGACAGAGAAAGCAGAATTCTGTTAATCTGGTTTAAAGGGCCATTTTAGTCTAGGACTAGGCTTAATCTGGTAACACTTTAGAATACTGTATCTTACTTACTGCATAACTAATAAGTAATTATTGAAGAACTAATAGGTAATTATTCATTAACTACTTCTTCACTACTGTTAACTACTAAGGAAGATGTGTTAACTAATCTGTATGTAATATATTTTTATGATTGTGTTAAGTAACAGTTAGTTAATCAATAAATAATGAATTCTGTCAAAACTCTTGAAGAACTACTACTAATTATCTACTAATTAAGGTTCAAGAAAAATAACTAAGAAGTAACTACTAATGAACAGTCATACAAAACTAACCTCAGATTAGTTTTTATATTTTATATACAGTACTGTGTGTGTCTGTTTTCCTCAGCATAGAATGCCATTGAGTAAATTCATGTTTGAGGCAATGCCTGAGGGAAACTGAAAATATAGGGAACTTATTAGTAATTCATAAATAATTATCAAATAATTCTTCAGGAATTACTTAGAACCTGGAACAGTATTCTAAAGTGAGAATATAGGGAACTCATTAGTAATTAATAAATAATTATCAAATAATTATCCAGGAATTAGGCTACTTATAACCTGAAATAGTATTCTTAAGTGAACATATAAGGAAATTAATTGGTAATTAACAAATAATTATTAGATAATTCTTCAGGAATTACTTGGAACCTGGAACAGTATTCTAAAGTGAGAATATAGGGAACTCATTAGTAATTAATACAGAATTACCACATACTTCTGACTCAAATCAAACTTACTGTAAAAAACACATTATTAACGGTATTATCTAAACCTTTGTAAAATAGATAAGTTATCATACATATGATACATTTTGCTAATTAAATAAAAAGTTTGCTTATTTGCAGATCAATATATAGCCTAGTAAATGTCTGCACTTATCTTTCTTATTAGTGCTGAAGAATGACTAAAACTGGCTAGAAAATAAAATAAAAAACATTGATCAGTGCTTTTTACTTTTCAAGTAATTACCTTTGTACTTTTACTAAGATAATTTTGAAAATGAATAGGCCAATAGTTTATCATTTTACTGGAGTAATATTTTATTGGGTTATCTGTACTTTTACTCAAGTACTTGATTTGAGTACTTCATCCACCACTCCACTGCTAAAATAAAACGGTTTATTGTAGTAACCACTGTGTATGACTGTTCATTAGTAGTTACTTCTTAGTTATTTTTCTTGCACATTAATTAATAGATAATTAATAATAGTTCTTCAAGAGTTATGACATAATTCATTAGTTATTGATTAACTAACTGAAACTTAACACAATCATACAATTTTATTACATACTAATTAGTTAACACATCTTCCTTAGTAGTTAACAGTAGTGACTTAAGTGTTAATAAATAATTATCTATTAGTTCCTCAGTAATTCCTTATTAGTTATGCAGTAAGTAAGATAGAGTATTCTAAAGTGTTACCCTTAATCTCTGTCTGGGAAACCAGCCCTTGGTGTCCACAACTCGTTTGTTCGCTAGAGAAATTAACTCTAGAGAGAAGCATTTCCCTAAATATTCCCCCGCCAAAAACTGCCTTATGTGCACTTTACAATTAAAATGTTTTATTTGAGTGTTGATTATTATCTAAAAACAAATAGCAACTGAATTTAATAGTTTGGGCTCTGTTGTTAATTGTAACCTTTAATATTATAGTAATGTGCAAGCAAGGGCTCCCTATATACAGTAGCCAACATTTGAAGTGGATCAAAACCTTTCATCAAAGTTATACATGAGTTTTGAACAATTTTGAATTTTGAACAAAACAATGTTGGAGACCCCGGGGAAGACCTAGGACACGCTGGAGAGACTATGTCTCCCGGCTGGCCTGGGAACGCCTCGGTGTCCCCCCGGAAGAGCTGGAGGAAGTGTCTAGGGAGAGGGAAGTCTGGGCATCCCTGCTTAGACTGCTGCCCCCGCGACCCGGCCCCGGATAAGCGGAAGAAGATGGATGGATGGACAATTTTTTTTTTTTAATCCTAAGAAAATGTAAATTATAATTGAATTTATTCAGTAAATCATTGTTTGATTTAAAAAAGAAGCAACCCCCAACCCGTACCAAGACTTTAAAACCAAGGTAAGTACTGAACCGTAATGTTTGCATAACGTTACACACATATATATATATATATATAAACACAAAATGTTTGCATAACGTTACACATATATATATATATATATATATATATATATATATATATATATATATATATATATATATAAACACAAAATGTGCTGTGCTAGATACATAGACTTGTTAAGAGAAACAGGTTGTTGTTTTTGACGCATTGGTTTCAAGAGTCAGTGGTGACCAAAACACACCCAAATTTCTTCGTTTTGTGCAGAAACAGCCACAAAATGGTGTGTTGGCATGTGGAGAATCAACTCTAAGTGAACAGGATTGTGGCTACATTTGGGGAAGAGAATCATCTTGCAATTGACGTGAGAACTGACTGCGTTTACTGGCTGTGGAAGCTGTGATAACAGATACTGTCGAAGTTATCAGAGCAGGATTAGAACATCTCCACTCCAGAAGGAATCGTAAGTCTTTTCTCTCTTAATGCAAAATGTATGTTAAAGTCCTATTTTTACACAGCCTCATGTCGTTTAGAACTCGTTTAATGATCTTTCATCTACTAAACACATTTTAAGGGACCAAGGAGATTTAAAATCTTCATCATTGTTATTTTTGGTTCACTTATTGTTTTCATTTCTTTCTCGCCGTCTGTTGATGTTAACCTCAAACCTGAAATTCTATAATGAATTTACTTGTGTAGTTTGTCTCCAGACTGGGACATGTTAATACTTTCACAGCCACCTCCTGTAGAGATGCTTTAGTTGATATTTAAAGAATGAAATGTTTTTGATTGAAAAAGCTGTGGCGTTCACAAATACTGATGAATACAAAGTCTGAATACAAATGTAGCTGAGTGTCACTGTCATCTGTTAGTCTCCGTCTGCACTTCATGTCCCATCATCCTCTCCGGCTCACTCCTGCACTCACTCCACCATTACCCGCACCTGTCAGCGATCATCATCGGCATCACTCACTGTGTTCAGCTGTTGTCACCTTGTCTTCCCTAATTCATCTGTGCATTTAAGTTCCCCTCTGTTCAGTGTTCAGGGTCAGTATTGTTTGTGTTATGTGCACACTGTATTGTATGTTGGCTAGTAATCATATCAATTGCTTGATATTTTCATAATACAGCGAAAGCATGTCCGGCAGCGGATACACGTCACGCTGCATACACGAGTCTGGTCTCGCCATTGGCTTATTCGTAGCAGTGATTGTAATCATCATCCTCATCATCATCATCATCTGTGTCTATAAACCCTGCTGCTGTGTCTATAAATGCTGCTGCAAAAAAAGTGAGTGTTTCCTTCATTTTATCCCACAGAAATGTATCTGTGTGTGAATTTAATGACAGACATGTTTAGCTTGTTAAAACTGCACTTATATTTTAGTGATAATGGAAATGAGGGATGTTCAATTATATAGGGCGTTTGTGAAACTGGATTATAAAATGATCTTGTTTTTCAGCTGTGGAAGAAACGCATGTAACCGTCATTCAGTCGCCGCCGGTCGCGCAGCCGGTCATACAGCCGGTCGTGCAGGCGGTCATGCCGGTGGTTATGTAGCCATCATGCCGTCCGATGGCAGGGCAGCCTCTCACCCTCGTACAGCAGTAGACTGGGCCTTATTGGATGCAGATCATACAAGACTAGTGCAGTCTTTCTCAACTGTGGGCCATGACCCAAGCTTGTTTTTTTTATTTGTTTTTCTGGTGTGAGACTTTTACTTTGAAAGATGTGTGTGAAAACTGTTAACTCTTCTGCAAAGAATGCTCTTCTGTCAGATAGAATGTGCTTTTCTATTCCACTGCGCTACTTTTCCATTGGTTTTTATGTGCATGTGCTAGTCTGTGTTTGACCGTTTTTGCAGCATTCGTGCATGACACGGCATTCTAAAAGTGCAGTGCTTAAGTTAAAACTTTTAACTTTAAAATATTGTCTCTAGACTTTTTTTTTTCCCTTCGTTCTATTGATCTGCTTAAGTTTTCCTGATTCAGTGTCTTTATTCTAATGTAACATAGTTACATTGTCAATTATGAAATCACCAAAAAGTAGCAATAAATGACCTGAGTGTGGTACATTGTGTGTTCGCTGGGAAGGGTTTGCATGCAGGTATGATGTTCATTCTATTCACCATTTGAGTAATAAATTAGCTTGGGTCCAAATTCCCCAAAATTTGTGTTGCCACTTAATGACCTAGGGGAAATATGAGAATATGCCAAACCATTTCAGAACCACTGGACTAGAGGATGTGTTTGTCAGAGTTATTAAAGTCTTGTGTAAAATTGCTCAATTTCTGTCTTATTTTCAGTTTGCCCTTTCAATTTAGTTTTTGCTCAGTAACAGTTTGTTTGTTTCTTTCTGTTTTGTTGAAGTTTTCCAATTATATTTTAGTGTTTTATGGCTGCCAAAGTTAACCAATTTAATTTAAATTTCTATCTACTGGCATGTTTAATGCTGGTGGATTGTAAATGCTCAAATTTGTACTGTTTAATATATTGTAGTTAACTTGTGGTCATAGGTTTTTTTTTTTTTTTTTTTTTTTTTTTTTTTTTTTGTGGTTAATGTGGTTTAGTTTCAAGTCTTCAGGATTTTAGTTTTAAGTAACAAAACCTGCAAATAGCAGGAAAAGAAGAAACCATGATTCAATTTCAAGGAAGTGTCAACATGTTTTCTGTTAAGAGTTTTTTCTTGCAGTGCAACAGCTGCCAACCCGGAGTCCCGCCAACCTTCTGTTTAACACTCCCGCCATGAAAATGCACATGCTTGCTTTTTTAGTCAAAGCTAATCTGGTTAAAGAATGTTTCAGTTGTCATGTTTTCTCAATTCAGTGTGTGTTTGGTGAATGTTCATGGATGCCCTACTGGTGAAATAAAAGACAAACCTGTCTTCATTGCTTGTATTGCTCATATTCATCTAACTGCAATCGAGTACTTTAGATATTTTTCTCTTTTTATTTATGTACTTAGATATTTTTGGAAACAGTGTATGGCATTTTGCTCTTAATAGATTTTTAAAGTTGTGAATGTGTTTCAGTACATTTCCTGGAAATACAATTTTTCATATATATATACAGTCATGCTCAGAATTAATGGCACCCCTGGTAAATATGATCAAAGATGGCTGTAAAAAAATAAATCTGCATTGTTAATCCTTTTGATCTTTCATTAAAAAAATTGGCAAAATCCTAACCTTTCATTTAAGTAAAAGAATTGAAAGTGGGGGGTAAATCACATTATAAAATAAATGTTTTTCTCAAACACGTTGGCCTCAATTATTCATAACCTTTTATTAAATACCTTTTTGCAATCTCCTTTTGCCAAGATAACAGCTCTGAGTCTTCTCCTATAATGCCTGATGAGTTTGGAGAACACCTGACCAGAGATCAGAGACCATTCTTCCATACAGAATCTCTCCAGATCCTTCATTCCTCCATACAGAATCTCTCCAGATCCTTCATTCCTTCATACAGAATCTCTCCAGATCCTGCAGATTCCCAGATCCATGTTGGTGCTTCATCTCTTCAGTTCAGCACACTCATCAGGTCAGGGAACTGGGATGGTCATGGCAGAAGCTTCATGTTGTGCTCAGTTACACATTTTTGTGTTGATTTTGATGTTTGTTTTGGACCGTTGTCCTGATGGAAGATCCAACCATGGCCCATTATAAGATTTCTAGCAGAAGCCGTCAGGTTTTGATTTTTTATCTGTTGATATTTGATAGAATCCATAATGCCATGTATCTGAATAAGAAGTCCAGGACCTCCAGCAGAAAAATAGGCCCACAAAATTAAAGATCCAATGGTATATTTAACCGTACACATGGGGTACTTTTTATCCTTGTGTGCACCAAACCCATCTAGCGTGTTTGCTGCCAAAAAGCTCTTTGTTTAGTTTCATCTGACCACAGAACCCTGAGCCGTCTGAAGATCCAGTCGTGTCTGACAGCTGAATATGCTGGAGTTTGTTCTTGGAGGAGCGAGGAGCATTTTTCTTGAAACCCTCCTAAACAACATGTGGTGATGTAGGGGTTGTTTGATATTTCTTTAGGCTTTCTGACCCCCAAGACTCCAGTAATCTCTGCAATTCTCCATCTGTGATCCTTGGAGAGTCTTTGGCTACTCAAACGATTTTTGCCAATTTTTTGAATGAAAGATCAAAAGGATAAACGATGCAGATTTATTTTTTACAGCCATTTTTGATCATATGTACCAGGGGTATGATTAATTCTGAGCAAGACTGTATATATACACACACCTTGGAACTAAATGATAACCATATTAATTTACCACAGTCCAAAACACTAGACATAGACTACATAAACCTTGAATCTATGAGTATAAACTAGATCAGGGGTTCCCAACCTTTTTTGTGCCAGGGACCAGCATATTCATAAAAAAAATTCCAGGGACCAGTTGTCAATTTTAAGATGCATCGTTTGGAACATATCACTGTGTAAAACAGTAACAGCCTATCATTTATTTGCATATAATGAACTAGGTGGCAACAAAGGCTACTTGTATGAATATACCAATCTTTTTAAACTTTCAGACCGGTTCACAAAATGTTTCCCTTTACTGCCATACAATTAGGTCTACTTCAAAAGCAACTCACACAGCACTCACTCACTAGCAGGTGGCAGTAATGGCAAATTGTATGAAAATACCAGTCCATTTCACCTGTCAAATCTCTCCAGAACCACTAAAGACAATCACTTCAACAGCAACTTAGTGTTTTCACACACCAACAGGTGACAATAAAGGCTAATTGTATGAAAATAAGAGCCAGTTTCAACAGTCAGACAGTTTCAGAATACAATAGCAAACACATAACTTAGTGATTTCAGCCAATCATTTTTAAAAGTATAAAATTAGAAATTAAGCTTTAAGCTTTAACAAAAAATACCAGATCAGACCAATGAGAACAAAACTATTTTAATGTGAGCATGAACTGCTTATTGATATTACTGTATTTGTAGCTGTGCACAAGACAAGCTGTTCTTCCTGAGCATCCATAAAAAACATATGCATCCAAAACAATGCACACAAATTCCAGGATACAATAAAACGAAATTTAAAAAGGTCTGCTTCACAAATATGAACGAAAACCAGCTTACAGTTTTTCACCACAAATAACACAACGGATTTGGCGCCACGGAATCGCCTGTTGTCATAAATCCATACCTAATGTACATGAGGTATCGTATTTATGAAGCTTTACTTTTTTTATTTCTCTCTCTCTCTATTTTCGAGTTGGTCATCGCCTTTCCTTTTACCAGAACTGTCCGCAATAAAATTAGCCATTGAAAAAAAATATTGCGGCCCGCTCATCTCTCCACTTCCCTGTCACTTCAGGTGCAGCGCGCTTTTTTGCAGTCCGTTCAGATATGACACGTTGCTAAGCAATCGCAAGGCGCTCAAAGAAACACATTTTAATCTATTTATTGTTTAGATTTTGGATTAAATAACATGACGTCATAACACTTAAAAAAACATTTAAAAAGACAATTATTATTATTATAAAAAAAGAAAAAAGAAAAAAAGAAACATTATTCTGGGAATATTTCAAGGCCCGGTACTAACGGGTCCACGGACCAGCACCGGTCCGGGGACCGGGGGTTGGGAATCACTGAACTAGATCATACATTTAATGTGAGGAAAATAGGGGTGTAAATTGGATGGTTCATAATATGATCTGATATCAATTATCATAGACAGCAATATGACATTTGCCAATACCTCAAAAAATTCTGTGATACAATTACGATTTGATTAGTTTTTAGGGTTATATTCATCATCAGTATATCAATATTTTGATATTATGTGTATATTATATGTATTATTACCATTTTACACAACCAGTTACATTTTATTAACTCACAAATGCAAAGAACATATATAACATGAACATTTCTCTGACTTTACCCTAATTGGGAAATCTACTTCTACTTGTACATCGCAATCTGGGGCACATGCAGTCCTCAATGCTGATAACCTTCTCTACAGAATTACAAGCAATAGCACAAATAAATACAAAAGAACAAAGACACAAATGAAATAATCAATGCTTTTTAGGTCTAACCAAAATATCCATGTAAAATATCACTGCATAGTCTTCACTGTATAAATTAAATATAGATGAATCCTTATGTCACATGTGTTCTGAGTCTGTCCTAGACTTTTATTTAGAAGTAGTTATTGTGCTATATTTGTTGTCAGCAGAGGTGTAAAGTACTTGAGTAATTTTACTTGATTACTGTACTTAAGTATTATTTTTGGGGATTTTTACTTCACTTGAGTACAATTAAAAATCAATACTTTTACTTTTACTTAATTACATTTTTTAAGAAAAAAAAGTACTTTTTACTCCTTACAATTTTATTTACAGTCAAAAAGTACTTCTTTTTTGGAGATCACATCATTCTATTTTCCCTTGCTTTTACCAAACCAAAATTTTGCTGATGTCCAGTTTAATTTAAATGTTATTTATTCTGCCAATGAGATTCGTTTTCACATTCCATGAAATTGGTCAGACATGTTCATTGGTCCTTTGGAAGTGACGTCATGTTGCGTCTATTACCACAATGCACAGCACCTTGACCTGGAAATTAGAGAAATTATAACAGTCAATCAGTGGAAGAAAATGGAGGAAGAACGCGATTCAGCTGCGAACACAGTCGAGCCACAGGATCAAGAGCACCCGTGGCCGTACCTAAGCGAGTTCTTTACTTTTAGTGGCATTAGTAAGGATTCATACAAGATGAAATGTGTCCTTTGTCTCCCGCTTAAAAAGGAAATATCGGCCTTCAAAAGTTCGCCATCAAACTTAAGGAAGCATATTGAGGTAAGTAAGTTACGTTTAGTATTTTGTTTTACTGATAGGTTTTTTTTTGTGTTTTGACCTTGACGGCGCGCCTTTTATATGTGTAGTAGGCTTATTTTCACTAATGCATGCGATTGATAATATAAGGCTCACGCAATAAAATGTTAGAAATGCATTTGTAATTGTCTGTAAATGATTTGCTATGGTAACGTTAACGTTAACGTTAGTAGGTCCACAGGAAATTTGGCGCCTAACTTATAGCAGTATTGCTTTGAATCATCATTATCCTTCCACGCTCTCATTGTGTTTGAATTCATACACAACACAAGAAAAGATATCCATGAACTGATCGACCAAGCGAGAAAATGTGTTTCTGCTACAAGAATTACCAAAAATCATTTTGTATTGTCAAAACTAATGTGATGAAATAAATTCACCGTCATATACATCAAGTTCATGATACAGTATACTTGAACAAATTACCCTGTCATGTTCTATACAGTTCTGTGTTTTTGTCAATATAATAAAAAATGTCTGATATCATGTTTGATAGTCACAAAATGCTACTGCATTTCTAAAATCATGTTTGATAGTCACAAAATGCTACTGCATTTCTAAAATCAACAAGTATTTAACATTTATTAAGTGTGCAAATGGCAGTTTTAATAATGCTGGAATCAGAGAGTGCATAAGTAATTGTTACATTTTATATTTATATATTTACATTTACATTTATACTTATATTTACATTTATACAATATAAAAACTACTTTTTAAATATTTATTTGTTGTTGTTTTTTTTACAGAGAATGCACCCAAATCATCTCAAAAACTACTCTAAATTGACAGCACAGAAGAGAAAGATCGGGACCTCCACCCATGCTTCCAGCAGTAAGCAAATGAAAGTTGACTCCGTTTTCCCAGTCAAACATGTGTCTCTAGTCACTGTGAACAAAGCCATATTAAGGTACATCATTCAAGGACTTCATCCTTTCAGCACTGTTGATCTGCCATCATTTAAAGAGCTGATTAGTACACTGCAGCCTGGCAGTTCTGTCATTACAAGGCCTACTTTACGCTCCAAGATAGCTGAAGCTGCTCTGATCATGAAACAGAAAGTGACTGCTGCCATGAGTGAAGTTGACTGGATTGCAACCACAGTGGATTGTTGGACTGCACGTAGAAAGTCATTCATTGGTGTAACTGCTCACTGGATCAACCCTGAAAGTCTTGAAAGACATTCCGCTGCACTTGCCTGCAAAAGATTAAAGGGCTCTCATACTTTTGAGGTACTGGCCAGTGCTATGAATGATATCCACTCAGAGTATGAAATACGTGACAAGGTTGTTTGCACAACCACAGACAGTGGTTCCAATTTCCTGAAGGCTTTCAGAGTTTTTGGTGTGGAAAACAATGATATCGTGACTGAGGCAAGAAGTTGTGAAAGTGATGACACTGATTCTGAAGGCTGTGGTGAGGGAAGTGATGGTGTGGAATTCCAAGACGCCTCTCGAGTCCTGGACCATGACGATGGCTTTGAATTCCAGCTACCAAAACATCAAAAGTGTGCCTGCCATATACTTAACCTGGTGTCAAGCGTTGATGCCCAAAAAGCTCTCTCAAATGAACACTACAAGAAACTCTACAGATCTGTCTTTGGCAAGTGCCAAGCTTTATGGAATAAAAGCAGCCGATCAGCTCTAGCAGCTGAAGCTGTTGAAGCAGAAAGCAGGCTTCAGCTTTTAAGGCCAAACCAAACACGGTGGAATTCAACTTTCATGGCCGTTGACAGAATTCTTCAAATTTGCAAAGAAGCAGGAGAAGGCGCACTTAGGAATATATGCACCTCTCTTGAGGTTCCAATGTAAGTGTTTTTCCCCTCTATTGATGTAATCAAATTTGGGTTGTTGTTGATTATGCTGATTTCTCCTGTAGGTTTAATCCAGCAGAAATGCTGTTCTTGACAGAGTGGGCCAACACAATGCGTCCAGTTGCAAAAGTACTCGACATCTTGCAAGCGGAGACGAATACACAGCTGGGGTGGCTGCTGCCTAGTGTCCATCAGTTAAGCTTGAAACTTCAGCGAATCCACCATTCTCTCAGGTACTGTGGCCCACTTGTGGATGCCCTACAACAAGGAATCCAAACACGATTCAAGCAAATGTTTGAAGATCCTGAGATCATTGCAGCTGCCATTCTTCTCCCTAAATTTCGGACCTCTTGGACAAATGATGAAACCATCATAAAACGAGGTAAATTAATGCAAGCAACATACACTTGACAAATTCTAATCTGGGCAAAATTTGAGCCATACCAATATATATTATTTTTTTTGCACTTTTTAGGAATATTATAAGCCGATCTTTGGCCGTAATCTCAATATGAATATTGATGTATAGTATTCATGCAGCAGGTTGTAGTTATCCCTAAGTGTTTCTTGAAACAAAATTCTCATATCATATGTGGCTTGGAAATGCTGTTAGAATGTATGCTAAAATAAGGGATTCACATGATTTTATGTAGTAGTAAGTAACAGATCCGCACACCGAATAAGCTCCCATTCAAAATATTTTTTATTAGTGACGTTTCGGGCCTCACATGGCCCTTCTTCAGACTAACAGGAAGTGTACAAACAGTTACCCTTTTAAAGTCTGTATCACGTGACCCCACCATCACACAAATTGGATACATCCATCAACATACATTGATATTTACATATTTATACATCGTATCCAGCAAAGATTAAGAAAAGTATATTCACATATTGATTCCCACTGTTAAATTGTCTAACATATATATATTTTTTAACCATCCCTCATATTTTAGTGTAAAAACATATCAGATGGTACATCACACTTATTACATTATTTGTACAGAAAGAACTAAGCAATTCAAAGAGACTATATGTATTATACATATAGTCTCTTTGAATTGCTTAGTTCTTTGGTTAAAAAATATATATATGTTAGACAATTTAACAGTGGGAATCAATATGTGAATATACTATTCTTAATCTTTGCTGGATACGATGTATAAATATGTAAATATCAATGTATGTTGATGGATGTATCCAATTTGTGTGATGGTGGGGTCACGTGATACAGACTTTAAAAGGGTAACTGTTTGTACACTTCCTGTTAGTCTGAGGAAGGGCCATGTGAGGCCCGAAACGTCACTAATAAAAAATATTTTGAATGGGAGCTTATTCGGTGTGCGGATCTGTTACTTACTACTACATGGATTATATTTGTGATCCAGCACCCGTAATGAAAATAAGATGTGCGTGATTTACTCCTGTGGATTCACATGATTTTAGACATTTAGATAATATAGATGACTGCACGTAAATGTAGTTAATGACAAAACCCATAAAATATGTTCCCAGAAGCCCCTCAACCAAACCTTTCTCTGTGTCTGCTCACTCTGCTTGCAGGCATGGACTACATCAGACTGCATCTGGAGCCTTTGGACCACAATAAGGAATTGGCCACCAGTTTATCTGATGATGAAGATTTTTTTGCTTCTTTGAAACCAACACATGAAGCCAGCAAAGAGTTGGATGGATATCTGGCCTGTGTTTCAGACACCAGGGAGTCTCTGCTCACGTTCCCTGCTATTTGCAGCCTTTCTATCAAGACTAATACACCTCTTCCTGCATCAGCTGCCTGTGAGAGGCTTTTCAGCACTGCAGGATTGATTTTCAGCCCCAAAAGAGCAAGGCTTGACACTCACAATTTTGAAAATCAGCTTCTGCTTAAGTTAAATCAGAGGTTTTACAACTTTGAGTAGCATGTTGCATACTGGCATTAGATGGTAGTCTTTTAGTTTGATAAATGCAATTAAATACAAACAGTTCTAAATCTGAGGTTTTACAACTGAGTAGCATGTTGCATACTGGCATTAGACTGGTAGTCTTGTAGTTTGATAATTAAATGCAATTAAATAAAACAGTTCTAAAGCAGGATAAAACCTTGTGTGTTCATTCACTTCATGTTTTTAGAGATTAAACGCTTAAAGAATCTCTAGTTTTCATTCTTGCTTTTACTTTTACTTCTTTAATACTCAAGTACAATTTTAATGTGGTACTTTTTTACTTTTACTCAAGTATGATTCTGGCCAGATACTTTTACTTTTAATTGAGTAAAATTTTCCCTCAGTACTTGTACTTTCACTTGAGTAACATTTTTGAGTACTTTTTACACCTCTGGTTGTCAGTTTGTAGTCTCTTGTTGATTAGTTTTGCCCAGGTGTTTCCCATTAGCTGCTCCCCCTTGTTAACCTTGTGTTTTTTTTGTTGTTGTTTTTTTATGATAATACAATTTTCTAACGTTAAACAATTCTTCAATAATTATTGTAAATGTGAATTGATTTTTCATGCATTAATACTCTATCCTAATATTAATAAGAACATGTTATTTCGTCTCTTCAGTTACGTCACAGGCCAGCCCTGTACTAATGTTCTTCTTAGCAGCGCCCTTTTTATTCCATCCAGTGGGTGACATTTCTTAGCCTGGTTCTACCAGACTCTCGTACATTTCATTTGTACAGAGAGTCTGGCCTCTCTCCATTGAGAAACGTTTACTTCCTTGTAGGCGGGTTCTCTGTTAAAGTTCAAAACTATTGGATCTGCCCAGAGTCACTCAGGATCTGCCATAGCCAATCGCTAACGTGTGGTTGTGACGTATGTCATGCGCCGAAACCGGCCGGAAACAACAAGTCCAAATGATCAGAGGATTATGTTTAGAATAAGATGTCTGTCAACGAGAGCTGCAGGTTTTGTTCATCGAATTTAAGAGTTCAAGGAACAATTGTAAATTCTAAATGTATATTTGACACTAAGGACAGTGATGTATTCAGTCAACTGTCGAAGCTGGGTCTAATCATTAACAATACGCCGCTGCGGTCGTTTCGGATCTGCCGCAAATGCTGTACAGTGATCACCAGACTACTGCGCGATACGGAAACAACTTTTCTGCCTCCTTCACTTGGTCCTCCATTAGTGCAACAAGAGGGGAGACGACAACAACTATCGGCTTTGCATCCCTATCGTTCGCCTTAGCTAACTCATTCACCACTAGAACTGCCATGGCAGTCATTTTGACCGTTTTGAATTTTATATCTGCAATAACTTTGTTGAAAAAATAAATACAATCCTGCTGGTACCTGACTTTTCCTAAAAGTGTCTGTATTTTCATTTAAAATGTTTTCATATAAATTACACAAGGCAAAAAAACAACAACAAATGAACATATTTACCTATTTCGGCCATAAACGGTCATATTGACCGCACTGAATTTCGCGGTATTATTATACCAATATACGCAACAATAAAATGTGGTAAAAAATACACTAAACATATTCAACAACAAATAATTTAAATGTAATGATATTCAGAACAGAACAAGAATGAAAAAATCTCTCTAATTACTCTCTAATTCTAACTCTCTAATTAGAATCCAAATGTTTCAACATTTGCGATGTATTTGGATGCTAAACTATTCTTTATCATAGGCTTTGAACTTCACTCACGTTCCAATATCGACGGAAAAAATCATCCTCTTCACACGCATAAAATGGTACGAATTGTAGCCTACTAGTACTGAGAAACAGAGCAGTGGAATTTTTATATGTTAGGTTGACTATTTTATTATGGCTATAATGAACAGGCTGCAATGCTGGAATATGGTGTGTGTGTGTGTGTGTGTGTGTGTGTGTGTGTGTCGGCGGGCGCGATCAAACAGTGGAAACGTGAAAACATAGGCTACTATTTTGTTCAGGGCATCTACGAATATTATATTATTTATAAATTATAATTAAACTTGTTTAAATGTACAGTTTGGTGTTGTTTTGTTTTTAAAAGACATCCTAGTACAATAAATGCATTAATCTCTCAATTGGGGATTTATCATTAAAGATATAGAGTTTTGAATAGCGATCAAAATGACCGCTTGCGCCAGTTCTAGTAGTTATGGAATTCTGGCACTTCTAGTGATAGCGGAGTGAGCTGGAAATCAAACTTTTCCCGAACCCGGTGGGGAGGAGGGCCACAACATCATGGCCACCAACAAAACTTAGCAAACATTGTTCTTGGTCCGGCTTTAACTTCTGTATATACGTCAGTTTTGCAACAACGGACCGAATAGCTTTTCTCACATCTTTCTCCGCTGCCATTACTCCAACTCAAACTGACGCGCTACATCAACGTCATCGTTCTCAGCCACTCCCTCTGTTTGCTTATTGGTCCTACAAAAAATTGGTTTCTGGAAACTGTCTCAGGTTACGTATGTAACCATGGTTCCCTGAGAGGGAACGAGACGCTGCGTCAAGCGCTGCGGGAACGCTCCTGCGTGATTGCGTCATGAAGCACTCGTGAAATCAGTCCAATGGCGTGACGGGACGTCATAGGCGGGTGACGTCATTGACCAGGAAACTATAAAGCACCCTCCCAGACCAAACAATGACAGCTTCTAATAGGTCGAACAAGTTGGTCACAGGCATGCCGGGAGTATGGCAAAGCGACGCAGCGTCTCGTTCCCTCTCAGGGAACCATAGTTACATACGTAACCTGAGACGTTCCCTTTCAAGGGAACTCGCGCTGCGTCAAGCGCTGCGGGAACTGAATACCCACGTCGCCATAGTCCTCAAGTGCCTGTATATGTGAAATCGCAATGCACATTAAGCTACAAACACCCGAGAACCCGGAGTAGAAGCCATATCCAGGTTATAAAACCTCACAAAAGTGTGCGGAGAGGACCACCCTGCCGCATCACATACCTCTTGAAGTGAAACCCCTGATAACAGGGCCATAGAAGCAGCCATACTCCTAGTCGAGTGGGCTCGGACCTTTAGTGGTGAAGGATGACCGGCTGACTCATACGCAAGTGAGATAGCCTCGACTATCCATTTACTTAAAGTCTGCTTAGATGCGGGTTTCCCTTTACTCGGGGACCCAAAACACACAAACAGTTGATCAGACTTGCGCCACAGGGCAGCTCTGTGGACATACGCATCTAAAGCCTTAACTGGGCAAAGTAAGTTTAATTTCTCCTGGTCCTGGTTTTGAAACGGAGGCGGAGAAAAGGCCTGCAGCATTATTGGACCCGCCACATTAGTGGGGACCTTAGGCACATAACCTTCCTTTGGAAACAAGCACGCTTTCACCATACCAGGCGCAAACTCAAGACACGAGGGAGCAACTGACAATGCTTGTAAATCCCCGATCCTTTTAAGAGAAGAGATAGATAGAAGAAACAAAGTTTTTAATGTGAGAAACTTCTCCGGAACCTCTTCAATAGGCTCAAAGGGGGCCAGGGCTAGGCCTTCTAGTACAATGGCCAAATCCCACGTCGGCACCCTCGAGCGTGCCGCAGGCCTCAGCCTCAAAGTACCACGGAGGAAGCGAGTTACCCATGGGTGTCTCCCCACTGACGCACCCTCTAGAGGAACGTGAAAGACAGATATAGCTGACACATATACCTTCAAGGTGGAGGGGGACAACCCCGAAGATAACTTTTCTTGTAGAAAATCTAGCACTGAACCTACTGGGCAATCAACTGGATTCACAGACTGGTCAGAACACCAGGCAACAAAAACTCTCCATTTTAGGGCATAGAGCCTCCTCGTGGAAGGAGCTCTGGATTGCAACATGGTCTCTACTACCTCAGTAGAAAGACCTGAGCCTATGAGCTGATCCCCCTCAGAGGCCAAGCCCACTGTCTCCACAGTTCCGGACGCGGGTGCAACACTGACCCCGCCGCTTGAGAGAGAAGGTCCCTCCTGACCGGGATTTCCCATGGAGGACCCTCGAGAAGGGACACAATGTCCGACAGCCACACTCGGCCCGGCCAGAACGGGGCTATCAATAAGAGCTGAACCCCGTCCCGGCGAACTCTCTCCAGAACTCCTGGCAGTAACGCCAGGGGGGGAAAGGCATACAGACGTAGCCTCGGCCACGTCTGTACCATGGCATCCAACCCCATTGGGGCTGGGTGTGTGAGGGAATAATATAGGGGACAGTGCGTTGTCTCTTGAGACGCAAACAGATCCACCTGAGCCTGTCCGAATCGACTCCAAATGAGCTCCACCACCTCGGGGTGAAGTCTCCATTCCCCCGGCACCACTCCCTGTCTCGACAGAGAGTCTGCCGTCTTGTTCATATAACCCCGAATATACAGCGCTCGAACTGATAACAACTTCCCCTGGGCCCAAATCAGAACTCGATGTGCCAGTTTCCAAAGCCGGCGAGATCGTAAACCCCCTTGGCGATTTATATAAGAGACCACCGCTGTGTTGTCCGTGCGAACCAACACATGGTGGCCCCTGAGGTCTGGGAGAAAGTGTCTGAGCGCCAGAAACATGGCCATCATCTCCAGCTGGTTTATGTGCCAGGAAAGATGATGGTCGCTCCACAGACCCCGAGCCGAGCGACCACTCATGGTCGCCCCCCACCCGGTGAGGGAAGCATCCGTCGTTAGCGTTAAGCGACGACAAGGAACTCACAACACCGGACCCTGGGACAAGAACCAAGGATCTTTCCACATAACTAAGGCACGTAGGCATCGCCGCGTGACCTTGATCATGCAAAACGGATTTCCCCTCGGGGAGAACCCCCTGGTCTTGAGCCACCACTGTAAGGGTCTCATGTACAGCAGGCCAAAAGGAATCACGTTGGACGCTGCTGCCATCAAACCCAAGATTCTCTGAAACTGTACTACAGTGAGTGACTGGCCTAGTCTTATCCTGCGCACGGCTTCCAGGATTGTTTTTATCCTGGCGGGCGCCAGACGGGCTCTCATGGTCTTTGTGTCCCATACTACGCCCAGAAAAGTGGTATTTTGTTGTGGAACTAACACGCTTTTCTTTACATTTAGCCTTAACCCCAACATCTTCATATGGGCTAACACAGCATCTCGATACTGGGCCGCCTGAAGTTCTGACTGCGCCAGAATGAGCCAGTTGTCTATATAGTTCAGCACGCGGATGCCCTGGAGTCTCAAGGGAGCCAGAGCTGCATCCACGCACTTCGTGAACGTGCGGGGTGACAGTGCTAGGCCGAACGGAAGAACCCGATACTGGTACGCTTCGCCCCCGAAAGCGAACCTGAGGAACTTCCTGTGTTGCGGAAGGATGGAAACGTGAAAATATGCGTCTTTTAGGTCTATCGTGACACACCAGTCCTCGGACCTGATCTGACACACAATCTGCTTCAAGGTGAGCATTTTGAATTTTAATTTCTTGACTGCCCGATTTAGTTGGCGCAGATCTAGAATGGGCCGCAGCCCTCCACCCTTCTTTGGAACTATGAAGTACGGGCTGTAAAACCTTGACTCTCTGCTGTGGGGAGGAACCCTCTCTATAGCCTCTTTTTGCAGAAGCGTCTGTACTTATCCTTCCATCACCAGAGCCTGCTCGGAGTTTACTACCGTGTGTACTACTCCATTGAACCTGGGTGGGAATGACCCGAACTGAATTCTGTACCCTTTTTCCACTGTGCGCAGGACCCAATCTGAGACATTTGGCAGAAGTTTCCACGCTGCCAGATACTCTACTAAGGGAACCAGCCTCTCGAGGCTGGTCTCTGGTGTTATCTGAGCGGCCAGCTCGGCGACCTGAAACGGCGCACCGGCAGGAAGCAACCGAACTGACCCACTTTGAACCCTCCTCAGAGGGTGCGAGCTTCCCCATGCCGCTACGTTTCCGGGCGGACATAGAGATGAGTACTCGCTGAGGACCGATGCGCCCTGAAACACCGGAGGTGGCAGGGTTGGCAACACGGCCCCCTGATGACACCGAGAGGAAACGGGTGCCTCGACACACCGATTCCCCTCGGAGGGGACTGCCATCGAAATCCTGACACCTTTGGCGTCAGGACTTCTTCACCGAGGCCTTCCTGGAGATAATAACAGTCCTCAGATCTGCTTTACCTCGGGAAGACCTCGGCTGAGCGCACTGTCCCGGTCCCCAGTCTCTCTGTGGAGGAGCACGGGCAGCCACGCTCACCTTCTGCTGAGCTCTGTGAGAGGAGGACATACTCGACTGGGGCTGCTCCCGCCCAGCAGCCCCAGAGACATAGACTTTTCGAGGAAGAAACTTTGAAAATGCGGCTGCCTGCTTTTTCGCTTCTTGAAATCGTTCGACAACCGAATTCACCAAACCGAATTCACCAAACAGACTGGTAGGGGAGACCGGAGCATCTAACAAAAACTTTTTATCTCTTTCCTTGATGTCAGATAAATTTAACCAGAGATGCCTCTCCGTGGCCACCATTGCTGCCATAGAGCGGCCGATAGATTTTGCCGCTTCTCTGGTGGCCCGAAGAGACAGATCAGCTGCCCTCCTGATCTCCGCGATCGTTTCTCTCCCCACTTCCTCACATTCATCATCTATGTCTTTTAATAAATCAGCTTGATATGCTTGCAGGACAGCCATAGTGTGTAAGCTAGCGGCTGCCTGACCTGCTGCTGAGTATGCCCTACCCACTAAAACCGATGTCGTTCTTACTGGTTTAGTGGGCAGCTGCGGGGCTTTCAGCGATGATGCAGACTCAGGGGAGAGATAGCTAGCAAGCGTCTCTTCCACCTGAGGCATCGCCGCATAACCATGTTTCTTTAACCCTACTATATTCGAATATTCAGTAGTCGCTGGGTTAAAAACTCTGAATGATGCCGGTCTAATCCATGACTTCGACACCTCGGTGTGGAGGTCAGGAAAGAACGGCAAGCCCCGCTTTGGAGGTTGAGATCTAGCTGGCAGAAATCGTTCATCTAATTTGCTTTTTGTTTGACTTAATTCCTGCTCACTGGCTGGCCAGTCCAGATTTAATCTAGCAACAGCACGAGTGATAACCTCCAAAAGCTCCTCTTGTGTGTGTGTAATTGTGTGTGATTGTGTAAACTCTTCATTTTCACCCAGGCTCACAACATCCAGCTCCTCAGAACTGGAGTGCTGTTGCACCTGCGCTTCAGCGCGAGCAGAAGAAACCGCAGCGCGTGCTTCTGACTCGCAAACTGAAGCGTCGGATTCAACGGTTAAAGGAAGAGATAGGGGATCACCCGTCTCAAACCCCGCCGTTAAATCCATCTGCGAACCCCAGGACGAGCGTCTCCGCCGTGCCTCGGCAGCAGCGGGACCCGAGCCCTGGGGAACGCGAGCCAAAGCACCCTCCTCGAAGAGCGCTCGGCGAGACCGGAGAGTTTTCATTGCCAACTTTTCACAATGCTCACAGCCAGCCCCCTCGAGAGCCGACTGGGCATGTTCCAGTCCCAAACACATCACACAAAGCTCGTGCGTATCCCCACCCGTGATAAAACGAGGGCAGGGAGTGACACACTGCTTAAACTGCTGCTTTTCCATAATATATATATATATGGAGAGAGACAAACACACATCAAATAGACAATACGATTTCACATAGAGCGCTTGTGAAGACACAGAAGCTGTCATTGTTTGGTCTGGGAGGGTGCTTTATAGTTTCCTGGTCAATGACGTCACCCGCCTATGACGTCCCGTCACGCCATTGGACTGATTTCACGAGTGCTTCATGACGCAATCACGCAGGAGCGTTCCCGCAGCGCTTGACGCAGCGCGAGTTCCCTTGAAAGGGAACTAAGAATATACAGCAGTCCCAGACGTAGTACTGAAGGAAAATGAAATTGAGCGGAAGTACGTAGGAGGGCGGAGCCAGGCTAGACATTTCTGTCCCCAGGACATTATATGTATAAAAATGCATGAAAATTTACTCTAAAATACATTTTATTATTAAGCAAATTGTCCCGCACATTAAGCTAACTGCAAATTTAAAATGTATAATTAAAAACTTTAATACAGACTACTTGGAACACTAAAATTATAAATATATATTATATAATAATATATATAATAATAATATAATATAATAATAATATAATAATATATATATTATAATTATAAAATAGCATTTGTTGCATGTCCCCACTCTCTATCTCTAAACTTTACCATGATATATAATTATTAAAATCCTTCAGAAATCTTTTTTTTTTTTTTGCATTGTTGTGTGACTTTATATCCAATGCTTATATAACATTTATGCTTTAAAATGTTTTATTTTTCATGAGAATAAATATTCGATCTAATAGCACATAGTACATCACTTCAACACAGAAATCTCACACACACACAGTCATGTACGCTCTCTCTCTCACACACACACACACACACACACACACACACACACACACACACACACAGTCATGTACACTCTCTCTCATACACACACACACACACACACACACACACACACACACACACACACACACACACAGTCATGTACACTCTCTCTCGTACACACACACACACATGCACACACAGATGGACACTCATTCCTGTTACAATTTCTTCTAAAAAAGAAAGTTAAACCACTGTTTTTATCAGTTTTGTTTGGTCCATCATTTATACAATTGTTTAATCAATAAAAATATAAAATAAATTATAAATTAATATAAACTTGAGGCTTCTGTCTTCTTTAAAATGAAAAAATGGCTTTGTGTTTATTATTAAAATAGACCTCGCCTTAGGGATTTTTTTTGTCACAAATATCAATTATTTGAACATATAACCAACAATTTCTTTAAAACAGACACTTTCTTTTTGGGAAAACAAAGGAATTAATAGACATGCTTTTAAACATGCTTTTTAAATGACACATGAGTTTCGGTAACAGGACTCAGAAAACATGTGTCCATCTTCTGCTTAGAAACCTTGTAAAAAATTAAATAAAGTTGCCTGAGATTGACCAATTCACATTTTGAATAGTTAAATGTGTAGTATTAGATTCAGTGTTGAAAAAATATAAACAATAAAGTTTAATTTTGAAGAGTTATGCTGCGTTCACACCAAACGCAAATATGCGTCTAAATTCGCGCCTGCCGCATCTAGTTATACGCGTGACCACTTTGTGTTCATTCACGCGTCAAGAGCGAAATCGACACGCGTAAAAACAAAAGTTTGAAGCGAAATTTACGCGCGTCAAGAGGCAAAAGTTTCGAAACCCGTTGGCGGCCATCTTTTTACAAGATGTCTGTTAAGCGGTCATTTATCGAGAGAGTCACCGCTCTGTATTTGCTCTGGAGAGCAGAACAGCGACGTAGGGATCATCGTCGCTGTATTTGGGTCCACCAGACCCTTCGGAGGCGAACCCAGTTTGGCGAGTTTCACCATTTGCTCCAGGAGCTGCGCCTGGATGACGGCCACTATCAGCAGTGCTTCCGCCTGTCCCGCGCCCAGTTCGATGACCTGCTGTCCCGCATCGGAGCGAGGATCACCCTCCAGGACACCAACTAAAGGCGCTCTATCCCGGCTGCAGAGCGCCTGTCCATCTGTCTTCGGTTAGTAAATGTATATGATATTTTAAATACAGTATATTCAATATGCTAACATATGCTATGCTATCAATGGTTTTTTAAACTGTGGTACGGATACCACTGTTGGTGCTCTTTCTAGTGATAATGTACTCCGTTAACTGCTATAACCTAACGTTAAGTTAGACATTAACCTAGAAATTAAAATATTCTCTTGGCAGACGTGATACTGTCGTGTCTCTCTGTAATACAGTGATCTTTCTAGTGATACTGAGTTACCTGCTATAACCTAGACATTAAAATATTCTCTTGGCAGACGTGATACTGTCGTGTCTCTCTGTATAAACACAGTGATCTTTCTAGTGATACTGAGTTACCTGCCATAACCTAGAGATTAACCTAGAAATTAAATATCTCTATCTGTAAGCAATATGTAGTGCTTGATTATTGGCATTTTAATATACCATAAACCATTTAATAGTATACCTGTTGATTGTATAGTTGAATATGTAACTACAAGTGTACTTGTAATAATATTTATAAAAATGTTTTCTAGGTTTCTTGCCACTGGGGACTCATTCAGGACGATAGCGTGCAGCTACCGGGTTGGTGTCTCCACAGTGTGCCAGATCGTCGCCCAGGTAGTGACTGCCATCTGGGACTGCCTTGTGGAGGACTACATGGCTGTGCCCACCACCGAAGACTGGAGGTCCATCGCAGAGGGATTTCAGGAGCGGTGGAACTTCCCTCTGTGCGTTGGAGCGGTGGATGGGAAGCATGTGGTGCTGAAGGCACCCCCAAACTCAGGATCCCAGTTCCACAACTACAGGGGAACGTTCTCCATCGTTCTGCTTGCAGTTGTGGATGCGAAGTATCGCTTCCGGGTGATCGATGTTGGGGGGTACGGCAGGACCAGTGATGGTGGGATTCTGGCGAACTCCACCTTTGGACAGGCTCTCCGGGCTGGCACACTTCATCTGCCTCCTGACCAGCCTCTAACTGGTGCTGAAGACAGAGGACCCCAGCCCCATATCTTCGTGGCTGATGAGGCGTTCCCGCTGCGGAGGAACCTCATGCAGCCCTTCCCTGGACGCACGCTTCCTCCAGAGAGGCGTGTCTTCAATTACCGTCTCTCCAGAGCCAGGCTGGTGGTGGAGAATGCTTTTGGCATCCTCTCCTCACAGTGGAGGATGTACCGGCGGCTCATCGAGGTCCACCCTGAAGTTGCGGAGAAGTGTGTGAAGGCGACGTGTGTTCTCCACAACTTCATGAGGTGTTCGGAGGGGAGAGAGGCACCTGCTGTGAGGGTCGTGGGACAAGCTGGAGAGGAGCCACTGCCAGGTCTGGGTCGGGTTGCAGCAAACAACTCCAGAGAGGCAGTCCGAGTGAGGGATGTCTTCATGGCACACTTCTCGGCGGAGGGAGCAGTAGCATGGCAGCCGACAGAGTAGTGTTTGAAGTCCTACTCATGACTTCCCCACAACGGTTCTTTTAAGAGCCACCCACAAACCTATAAAGAGCATGACTATCTTAAAAGAGTTTTACCTCCATTATTTATATATTATATATTAGGGCTGACTTCTAATAGTCGAGGATTCGACGATTCGATTCGGAGAGGTCTGATTCGACTATGAACCTCATAGTCGAATACATGGGCGTCAGTTTGGTTTGAAATGTGCTGGGGACAGAGACGCATTCGCATTTTCAGAAGGGCTGGGTACAAAAAAAATATTTTCCGCTTTCGCGCAGGTCATGTTTTGAAAGACGATGTCCTGTAGCTTACTAATGTAAATAAATAAAAATGTATTCAAAAATCTGCTTCACATTTTCAGCAGGGCAGCGGAGCGGCTGTGAGTTGACTCCACACGGTTCTCATGGGCGTGAAAAAGCTTTACGTGGTTTAATGTACCTAAACAACGATCACCAAATTTCCCTATCATATTGCTCCTCATAACCACTGAAAATGGTCAAAAAATCGAACCCAGAGTCCAATTATTATGGACGTTATCTGATATTAAGCGTTTCTGCTTCACATTTTCAGCAGGGCAGCGGAGCGGCTGTGAGTTGACTCCACACGGTTCTCATGGGCGTGAAAAAGCTTTACGTGGTTTAATGTACCTAAACAACGGTCACCAAATTTCTCTCTCATATTGCTCCTCATGTTTATGAAATGTTATGATATATGTGTGATATGTTTTGTTCATCTGGCTTTAAATGAATAAAAGGTATTTGTTACACACCATGTTTTTCTTTTAGTTTTTTTTAGCTCTTTTGTTTGAAGTGGAAAAAATCTAGCTGCCATCTAAAAAAAAAAAAAAAAAAAAAAAAAGGTTTGACTATCAGTCGACTACGGCAAAATCTAACGAATCAGATTCGACTATGAAAATCCTTAGTCGAAAACAGCCCTATTATGTATATATATACACACACACACACACACACACACATATATATATATATATAAAAAAAAAAATTTTTTAATTAAATGCAATATGTTGATTATTGGTTTGTATGTTGTTTTGTTCTGCCTTCTCTCTGTTTGCAGGTCATGTCTGGTCTATCTGTCTGCTCTACTCCTGCTGGCCCAGTTCCAGGCTGTCAGGTCCACCACAACATGCACATTTAATAATTTTAGACCCTGAGTCATTAACTTTTTCAAATGGTAGGTTTTCCACGTTAGTTTATAAGGTAAAGTGATAAAAACATACATTATTAGTAGTCCTATTATTAATATAACATGATAAACAATCCCATATTTGGAGTTTTTGTTCATCTATTTCAGAAATGTATGACTGCAAGTGTTCAGTGTCACATTCATAGTTAACAATGTCATTCCTCCTTTGATGCATAATAATTCTATAGGTCTGTGCCATTTCTTTGTTCAGGTTATTACTGTAAAATCTGTTATTTATTTTTGTTTTGATGATAAATGGAGCCAGCCTCCAAAAGTATTTAACCTGTCCTGTGATTTCTTTGTTTTCCTCACACAACACTGTCCAGACACAATAAAGTATACACACTATTATAGTTATTATTGTTCTGTTATTATAGTGTACTAGACACACTACACTATAATAATGTTTCATATAATTAAGATTTAGATATGGACTAAATAGCATTCAATACAAAATGAATATGTGTCATATATGTGATAAAACACTTGCTTTGTTGTGCATTAGAACCAAACTAGGCATTTAGTCATATTTCAAAATAATTTATTCAGGCCAAACATAAAATAATTTGATTATAAACTTAAAATAACAAAATAAACTTTAAAAAATACAATATGTACAAACTATTTACATACAGAGACAGAAACAAAAAGGACCTCGCTTGGAAGATGGAAGATGCAAGAGTGGAAAAGCCTCAGGGAACAAAGGAGAAGAGGAAGGAGGGCATTCTGCGTTTCCTGCAGAACCTGCTGCCTCATTTTTTATTTTTTTTAAAGCCTACTATGGGCTGTGGGGGTCTAACTGTTCCAAATTTAGCACAACGGTGCTGTTTTCCATCGCCAATTTATACATTTGAAATTTTATCATTTCTTTTGTTTGAGGCGGCATGCTCTGCAGAAAAGGCAGAAGGCTGAGGAGGAAGTGTTCATCAGCAGACGGCGGTGGAGCTGGAGGACACCTCAGGAGCTCGAGCAGCGTCTGCTCCACCTCCGACGTACCATCACGGGGCCGCCGGGTGCCTCTCCTCCTCTGTTGGCCTGTGAAATCAAAAATACAACACACAGTCCAATGACAAGACGGAAATATGAAAATTTAAACTAGAAAAAAAAGTT
Organism: Vimba vimba; assembly: GCA_022828995.1. Lineage (NCBI taxonomy): Eukaryota > Metazoa > Chordata > Actinopteri > Cypriniformes > Leuciscidae > Vimba > Vimba vimba. The sequence continues at coordinate 44,484,006 of CM040823.1, read as the reverse complement.
TGTTGAGACAAACTTTAAGTTGGCTTGAGAAAGCCAGACCAGAGAGTTTGAAAAATTTAGAAGTAGTTTGATGTTTAACCCTCAGGGGACCACAGTGTTTTGGGGGCCTTTGAGATGTTCTGACATGCCTTGACATTTGTGCTTTTTTCAGTTATTTATAAACATGTTAATGGCAAAGGTGTAAATTCACTCTATATAGCACAAACAGGGCTACCATAATATGCGAGCAACGTGTACGTAGATGTTTGTATTTTTAAGAGAATAATGTTTATGCGTGGTTATTGGAAAAAATTAAAATGAAAGTTGCTGAATTAAGACCACAAAACACATATTAAATATGTGTCCACAAGACTTTTGACTAATGGATGTTGTCCCTTTGTGTTCTAGCTTCAAAATTATGTGAAAATAGTTTTGCTTTATCGTTCACAAAAAAAAAATACATTGATTTAAATGGTGTAAAACAGGTTTTGCTTGGAAAGCCAATATGCAAGGGGGAGGAGTAGTTTACACCTTAGATTGCATAATCTCTGCATAATCTCCCCACCCATTCTGCATAATGACTGCCTAATGAGCCATTCATTCAGGTGTGACACTGACTGAGCCACAATGCAACGACAAAAGATGTATTTAGAAGAAGACTTATATTGACCATTTAAGATTTCGCTTACATTTCTCTTGTAAATATGTTTTGCTATTTTATTAAAAATGTTACAATTACAACAATAATTACAATTTCAACAATATTTCAAGTGTACTCTTTCTTTGTAAAAAAAAGAAAAGAAAAAAGATTATAGGCCTAAATTTTATCATATGTATTCATTAGTTTGAATATAGCCAACATTGGAACATCTAACATCTTAGTCTATGACTTTATTTTTGACAAAAATAGTATTTTTTTTTTTTTTGCAGTTTAATACGTTGCTTATACAAATACATTTTTTTCAACATATTCCAGTGGATTTTTACTCATCTCAGTAGGCTATAGCAAAGCAGTTTATTCTTTCACACACAGACACGCGATTCATATTCAGGCTAAACAGTCTTTACAAATATGTACCCTTCATTCATCTCACAGAAAGGCGAGTCATATTATAGAAATGCGATTCATCTTTTTGCGGTTTGCATAGGCCTACACTAACGTTATTCCATAACGTTATTCCACACGTGAGAAAAGAAAACAGCCTACCTCACTCCTCAGCGCAGCGGGATCTGCTCCTCATATCAGGAGATATTGCTCCTCATCAGCACTGTTCTGAGGAATCGTTTCTCCATAAGGTAGGCTATATTATGCCTCACTCGATCGCGACGCGCTGTGTTTACAGCTGATGGGCGTTTCACACCCCTCAGAATTTGCGTTTGAATAGCACGCGCTCTCCGGGGAGTGGTCACATTACTGTGAATGAACTCCTAATGAGCTCGACAGGAGTCGCTCTCTTTTTATACAGATTACAGAAACTGAGAATATTTGTTTTTTATATAAGTTACTTCTTTTAACAGATGCGATCTCAAGCTTTATGCCCGTGGGTCTGTTTGCCTGTTTGACTAAATTTTCGCGGAGTTATTGATCATTTTCGAACGCGTTTCAAATGGGAGTTCACGGACAGAGGGAAGGCAGAAATCGCATCATGTTAATTTTTCTTTATTTGTCAAAAAGCAAAACACTTTATTTTTATTGTGAGTATACAGAAAAAAAATAGAAACTGAACAGGATCGATTGATGTATTACACGAAAATGAAAGATCAAAATTAACAGAGCATTTGGTGTTTATTTTCATTGCTAAAAAAAAAAAACGAGCAAAACGCGCGGGCGCGTTTGTGGTCCCCTGAGGGTTAAAGTAGGTTAAAGTTTGATATTAAAAATTTGAAGAAAAAGAAAGAGAGAAAAAAAGATTAGTTAGAAAGGAAGGAAGAAAGAAAGCAAGAAAGAAAGAAAGAAAGAAAGAAAGAAAGAAAGAAAGAAAGAAAGAAAGAATGATTAGTTAGAAAGAAAGAAAGATTAGTTAGAAAGTAAGATTCGTTAGAAAGAAAGAAAGAAAGAAAGAAAGAAAGAAAGAAAGAAAGAAAAATTAGTTAAAAAGAAAGATTAGTTAGAAAGTAAGGAAGAAAGAATGATTAGTTAGTTAGAAAGAAAGAAAGAAAGATTAGTTAGTTAGAAAGAAAGAAAGAAAGAAAGAAAGAAAGAGAAAGAAAGAAAGAAAGAAAGAAAGAAAGAAAGGATTATTTAGAAAGAAAGATTCAATAGAAAAAAAGAAAGATTGATTAGTTAGAAAGAAATATTAGTTAGAAAGAAAGAAAGAAAGAAAGAAAGAAAGATTGATTAGTTAGAAAGAAAGAGAGATAGATTAGTTAGAAAGATAGATTAGTTAGAAAGATAGATAGATTAGAAAGAAAGAAAGATAGATTAGTAAGAAAGAAAGAAAGATAGATAAGTTAGTTAGAAAGATAGATAGATTAGTTAAAAAGAAAGAAAGATAAGTTAGTTTGAAAGATAGATTAGTTAAAAAGAAAGAAAGAAAAGTAGATAAGTTAGTTAGGAAGATAGATAGATTAGTTAGAAAGAAAGAAAGATAGTTAAGTTAGTTTGAAAGATAGATTAGTTAGATTAGTTAGAAAGAAAGAAAGAAAGAAAGAAAGATAAGTTAGTTAGTTAGAAAGATATATAGATTAGTTAGGAAGAAAGAAAGATAGATAAGTTAGTTAGGAAGATGGATTAGTAAGAAAGAAATAAGGAAAGATAAGTTAGTTAGAAAGATAGATAGATTAGTTAAAAAGAAAGAAAGAAAGATAGATAAGTTAGAAAGATAGATAGATTAGTTAAAAAGAAAGAAAGAAAGAAAGATAGATAAGTTAGAAAGATAGATAGATTAGTTAGAAAGAAAGAAAGATAAGTTGGTTAACAAGATAGATCGATTAGTTAGAAAGAAAGAAAGAAAGATAGATAAGTTAGTTAGAAAGATAGATAGATCAGTTAGAAAGAAAGATAGATAAGTTAGTTAGTTAGAAAGATAGATAGATTAGAAAGAAAGATAGATAAGTTAAAAAGAAAGAAAGAAAGATAGATAAGTTAGTTAGAAAGATAGATTAGTTAAAAAGAAACAAAAGATAGATAAGTTAGTTAGAAAGATAGATAGATTAGTTAAAAAGAAAGAAAGATAGATAAGTTAGAAAGATAGATAGATTAGTTAGAAAGAAAGAAAGAAAGATAAGTTGGTTAGAAAGATAGATAGATTAGTTAGAAATAAAGAAAGATAATTTAGTTAGAAAGATAGATAGATCAGTTAGAAAGAAAGATAGATAAGTTAGTTAGAAAGATAGATAGATTAAAAAGAAAGATAGATAGATTAGTTAAAAAGAAAAAGAAATATAGATAAGTTAGTTAGAAAGATAGATAGATTAGTAAGACAGAAAGATAGATAAGTTAGTTTAAAAGATAGATAGATAGATAGATAGATAGATAGATAGATAGATTAGTAAGAAAGAAATAGACAAGTTAGTTTGAAAGATAGATTAGTAAGAAAGAAAGAAAGAAAGAAAGAGATAGATAGATAGATAGATAGATAGATAGATAGATAGATAGATAGATAGATAGATAGATAGATAGAGTTTGTAGATAGATAGATAGATAGAAATAGTTTGAAGATAGAAAGAAAGAAAGAAAGAAAGAAAGAAATAGATAGATAGATAGATAGATAGATAGATAGATAGATAGATAGATAGATAGATAGATAGATAGAAATAGTTTGAAGATAGATAGAAATAGTTTGAAGATAGATAGATAGATAGATAGATAGATAGATAGATAGATAGATAGATAGATAGATAGAAAGATAGAAAGAAAGAAAGAGATAGATAGATAGATAGATAGATAGATAGATAGATAGATAGAAATAGTTTGAAGATAGATAGAAAGAAAGAAAGAAAGAAAGAAAGAAAGAAAGAAAGAAAGAAAGAAAGAAAGTAAGAGATAGATAGATAGATAGATAGATAGATAGATAGATAGATAGATAGATAGATAGATAGATAAAGTTTGTAGATAGATAGATAGATAGATAGATAGATAGAAATAGTTTGAAGATAGATAGATAGATAGATAGATAGATAGATAGATAGATAGATAGATAGATAGATAGAAAGAAAGAAAGAAAGACAGAGATAGATAGATAGATAGATAGATAAAGTTTGTAGATAGATAGATAGATAGATAGATAGATAGATAGATAGATAGATAGATAGATAAGGTTTGAAGATAGATAGATAGATAGATAGATAGATAGATAGATAGATAGATAGATAGATAGATAGATAGATAGATAGATAAGGTTTGAAGATAGATAGATAGATAGATAGATAGATAGATAGATAGATAGATAGATAGATAGATAGATAGATAGATAGATAGATAAGGTTTGAAGATAGATAGATAGATAGATAGATAGATAGATAGATAGATAGATAGATAGATAGATAGATAGATAGATAGATAGATAGATAGATCAGGTTTGAAGATAGATAGATAGATAGATAGATAGATAGATAGATAGATAGATAGATAGATAGATAGATAGATAGATAGATAGATCAGGTTTGAAGATAGATAGATAGATAGATAGATAGATAGATAGATAGATAGATAGATAGATAGATAGATAGATAGATAGATAGATCAGGTTTGAAGATAGATAGATAGATAGATAGATAGATAGATAGATAGATAGATAGATAGATAGATAGATAGATAGATAGATAGATAGATAGATAGATAAGTTATTAGTTAGACAGAAATAGCTTAAAGCTTAATTGAGTATCAATGGCTTCTAGCAGTTTACATTAAACATAGTTCAAACAGACATGGACTTTTGGTCAATGAAAGTCTATGGGATTTTTATGATTTTTAATATTAATTTTTAAGAAAACCATAACTGAAACCAGTCTGAAAAGATATAGCACACCAAGTCAGAACAGTATGAAGGTCTGACCCGAGTTTGGAGTATGTAGCTTGAACGGTCTAGGAGGAGTTAGAGTTGAAAATTTTTGGGTCAGAAGAATAAGAAGAAGAAGAAGAAGAAGAAGAAGAAGAAGAAGAAGAAGAAGAATGACTAGAAAAAAAAGTTTGTTGGACAAACTTTAAGTTGGCTTGAGAAAGCCGGACCAGAGAGTTTGAAGAAGTTAAAAGTAGTTAGAAGTTTAAAGTAGTTAGAAGTTTGAAGTGGTTTGAAGTTTAAAGTAGTTTAAATTTTGATTGATAAATTAGTTAGAAAGAAAGAATAGTTAGAAAGAAAAGTTAGAAAGAAAGAAAGAAAGAAAGAAAGAAAGAAAGAAAGAAAGAAAGAAAGAAAGAAAGAAAAAAGAAAGAAAGAAAAAAGAAAGAAAGAAAGATTAGTTAGAAAGAAAGAAAGAAAGATTAGGTATAAAGAAAGAAAGAAAGAAAGAAAGAAAGAAAGAAAGAAAGAAAGAAAGAAAGAAAGAAAGAAAGATTAGGTAGAAAGAAAGAATGAAAGAAAAAATAAAGAAAGATTAGGTAGAAAGAAAGAATGAAAGAAAAATAAAGAAAGATTAGGTATAAAGAAAGAAAGAAAAAGATTAGGTAGAAAGAAAGAAAGAAAGAAAGAAAGAAAGAAAGAAAGAAAGAAAGAAAGAAAGAAAGATTAGGTAGAAAGAAAGAAAGAAAGAAAGAAAGAAAGAAAGAAAGAAAGAAAGAAAGAAAGAAAGAAAAGGATTAGGTAGAAAGAAAGAATGAAAGAAAAAAGAAAGAAAGATTAGCCAGAAAGAAAGAAAGAAAGAAAGATTAGGTAGAAAGAAAGAAAGAAAGAAAGAAAGAAAGAAAGAAAGAAAGATTAGGTAGAAAGAAAGAAAGAAAGAAAGAAAGAAAGAAAGAAAGAAAGAAAGAAAGAAAGAAAGAGAAAGAAAGAAAGATTAGGTAGAAAGAAAGAAAGAAAGAAAGATTAGTTAGAAAGCAAGAAAGATAGAAAGAAAGATTAGTTAGAAAGAAAGAAAGAAAGAAAGAAAGAAAGAAAGAAAGAAAGAAAGAAAAAAAGAAAGATTAGTTAGAAAGAAAGAAAGATTAGGTATAAAGCAAGAAAGAAAGAAAGAAAGAAAGGAAGAAAGAAAGAAAAAAGAAAGATTAGTTAGAAAGAAAGAAAAAAGAAAGAAAGAAAAATGGTAAATGGACTGCATTTATATAGCGCTTTCACAGACCCAATGGCCACCAAAGCGCTTTACAACATTGCCTCACATTCACCCATTCACTCACTCATTCATACACCGACGGCGGTGTCAGCCATGCAAGGCGATCCAGCTCGTCGGGAGCAGCTGGGATTAGGTGTCTTGCTCAAGGACACCTCGACACTTGGTCAGGTGGAACCGGGGATTGAACCACCAACCTTCCGGTTTGTAGACAATCTACATGAACCACTTAGCCACTGCCGCCCCCAAGAAAAGTAAGAAAGAAAGAAAAGTAAAAAAGAAAAAAGAAAGAAAGATTAGTTAGAAAGAAAGAAAAAAGAAAGATTAGTAAGAAAGAAAGAAAAGTAAGATAGATAGATAGATAGATAGATAGATAGATAGATAGATAGATAGATTAGTTAAAAAGATAGATAGATAGATAGATAGATAGATAGATTAGTTAAAAAGATAGATAGATAGATAGATAGATAGATAGATAGATAGATAGATAGATAGATAGATAGATAGATAGATAGATAGATTAGTTAAAAAGATAGATAGATTAGTTAAAAAGATAGATAGATAGATAGATAGATAGATAGATAGATAGATTAGTTAAAAAGATAGATAGATAGATAGATAGATAGATAGATAGATAGATAGATAGATAGATAGAAAAGGTTTGAAGATAGATAGATAGATAGATAGATAGATAGATAGATAGATAGATAGATAGATAGATAGATAGATAGGTTAGAAAGAAAGAAAGAAAGAAAGAAAGAAAGAAAGAAAGAAAGAAAGAAAGAAATATAGATAGATAGATTGGTTAGAAAGAAATAAAAATTGATTGTTAGAAATAAAGAAAGATAGACTGGTTAAAAAGAAAAATATTGGTTAGAAAGAAAGAAAGATAGATTGTTAGAAAGAAAGAAAGATAGGTTAGATAGATAGATAGATAGATAGATAGATAGATAGATAGATAGATAGATAGATAGATAGATAGATAGAGTTTATAAGTACATTTAATGGTAGTTTAATTGAGTCTAGGGCTTCAGAGAATTTAGATTTGAGCTTTTGGCTTGTACACTAATGGGCCACCGTAGACTTGGCTCAATTTGAGCAGTCTGCAATGAAAGTCAATGGGGTTTTTATGATATTTAATATTAATTTTTAAGAAAACTGAAAGTCAAATCAGTCTGAAAAGATATAGCACACCAAGTCAGAACAATATGAAGGTCTGACCCGAGTTTGGAGTATGTAGCTTGAACGGTCTAGGAGGAGTTAGTGTCCCAAAATTTGTGGTCAGAAAAAGAAGAAGAATAATAATAAGTTTAAATAGGATTTCAGTAAGTTGGCTTTCTCAAGCCAACTTAATAAGTTTAAATAGGATTTCAGTAAGTTGGCTTTCCCAAGCCAACTTAATAAGTTTAAATAGGATTTCAGTAAGTTGGCTTTCTCAAGCCAACTTAATAATAAGTTTAAATAGGATTTCAGTAAGTTGGCTCTCTCAAGCCAACTTAATAATAAGTTTAAATAGGATTTCAGTAAGTTGGCTTTCTCAAGCCAACTTAATAAGTTTAAATAGGATTTCAGTAAGTTGGCTTTCTCAAGCCAACTTAACTAGAAAAAAAAGTTTGTTGGACAAACTTTAAGTTGGCTTGAGAAAGCCGGACCAGAGAGTTTGAAGAAGTTAAAAGTAGTTAAAAGTTTAAAGTAGTTAGAAGTTTGAAATAGTTTGAAGTTTAAAGTAGTTTAAATTTTGATTGATAAATTAGTTAGAAAGAAAGAATAGTTAGAAAGAAAGAAAAGTTAGAAAGAAAGAAAGAAAAAAGAAAGAAAGATTAGTTAGAAAGAAAGAAAGAAAGATTAGGTATAAAGAAAGAAAGAAAGAAAGAAAGAAAGAAAGAAAGAAAGAAAGATTAGGTAGAAAGAAAGAATGAAAGAAAAAATAAAGAAAGATTAGGTAGAAAGAAAGAAAGAAAGAAAAATAAAGAAAGATTAGGTAGAAAGAAAGAAAGAAAAAGATTAGGTAGAAAGAAAGAAAGAAAGAAAGAAAGAAAGAAAGAAAGAAAGAAAGAAAGAAAGAAAGAAAGAAAGATTAGGTAGAAAGAAAGAGAAAGATTAGGTAGAAAGAAAGAAAGACAGATTAGTTAGAAAGGAAGAAAGAAAGAAAGATTAGGTAGAAAGAAAGAAAGAAAGAAAGAAAGAAAGAAAGAAAGAAAGAAAGAAAGAAAGAAAGAAAGAAAGAAAGATTAGGTAGAAAGAAAGAAAGAAATTAAAGTAAGAAAGAAAAAAGAAAGAAAGATTAGTTAGAACGAAAGAAGAAAGAAAAAAGAAAGATTAGTTAGAAAGAAAGAAAAGGAAGAAAGGAAGAAAAAAGAAAGATTAGTTAGAAAGAAAAGTAAGCAAGAAAGAAAAGAAAGATTAGTTCGAAAGAAAGAAAAAGAAAAAAGAAAGATTAGCTAGAAAGAAAGAAAGATTAGCTAGAAAGAAAGAAAGTAAGATTAGGTAGAAAGAAAGAAAGATTAGGTAGAAAGAAAGAAAGACAGATTAGTTAGAAAGAAAGATAGAAAGAAAGATTAGTTAGAAAGAAAGAAAAGTTAGAAAGAAAGAAAGAAAGAAAGAAAGAAAGAAAGAAAGAAAGAAAGAAAGAAAGAAAGAAAGAAAAAAGAAAGAAAGATTAGTTAGAAAGAAAGAAAGATTAGGTATAAAGAAATAAAGAAAGAAAGAAAGAAAGAAAGAAAGATTAGTTAGAAAGAAAGAAAAAAGAAAGATTAGTAAGAAAGAAAGAAAAGTAAGAAAGAAAAGTAAATAAGAAAAAAGAAAGAAAGATTAGTTAGAACGAAAGAAGGAAGAAAAAAAGAAAGATTAGTTAGAAAGAAAGAAAAGTAAGAAAGAAAAAAGAAAGATTAGTTAGAAAGAAAGAAAGAAAGAAAAGTAAGCAAGAAAGAAAGAAAGAAAGAAAGAAAGAAAGATTAGTTGGAAAGAAAGAAAAAAGAAAGATTAGTAAGAAAGAAAGAAAAGTAAGAAAGAAAAGTAAATAAGAAAAAAGAAAGAAAGATTAGTTAGAACGAAAGAAGAAAGAAAAAAAGAAAGATTAGTTAGAAAGAAAGAAAAAGAAAAAAGAAAGATTAGCTAGCTAGAAAGAAGAAAGATTGGCTAGAAAGAAAGAAAGAAAAAAGAAAGAAAGATTAGTTAGAAAGAAAGAAAAAAGAAAGATTTGTTAGAAAGGAAAGAAAGATTAGTTAGAAAGATTAGATAGAAAGATAAGTTAGAAAGAAAGATTAGAAAGAAGAAAGATTAGTTAGAAAAAGAAAGAAAGAAAGACAGAAAGATTAGAAAGAAAGATAGATTGATTAGTTAGAAAGAAAGAAGAAATATTTGTAACGCAAAGCACATGATCAGCCGGCGTGTTGATTAAATTACTGAGATTACCCCGTGATCAGACCCCCCCCCCCCCTCTAGTCTGGGACCTAATCAACGTACTGGAATACTCATTTACAAACACCTCCATTGTCTCAAGATTCTGCCGCAAGACGTGCAGACCGTTTGGCGGTCCCAAATGGCGTAAATCACTGACGGCCTATCTGAACGCATAGATCGCTTACTGTTGTATCAACAAACCCCATCTGTTACGACATCCGCTGACCAAGAAAGCGATCTCCCCCTCACACTGATTTACACCTCAGAACAAACAAGACTTTATCTGAACGAATGTCCCAAACCATGTTAAGTGCATCATTTCTAAAAACGCACACACATAGCATTCAAAACCCCGCGGCTCGAGGACAAGAGTTCAGCAGGCGGTTATGAACTTTTCAGCCCGACAATACATGCAAAAACACAGAGACATTCTCATCCCTGGACATTATGGTCAAAAACCATCCTTTTGCCAATGTATTTTGAAATGTATTTATGTGTGTTGCATGGTCCTTATAGGGAAGACCATTATAACTAAAGTTTTATGATATAATCAAAGAGTGAAATGCTTATTATCATTAAGAATCATGTAATTTCATGTATTAACGAGTAGAACCACGTTCCGTGGTATCGTTGTGTTCAGGAAGAACCAACGATGTTGAATTCTTACCTCAATGTATAAAATTATGCTTTCTTTCATTTAATCCCGGGCTATCGAGGTTTATAACCAAATCTATCCTTGTAAAACACATGTCAGAGGAGGCGTGTACTGTGTAAACGCGAGGAGGTTGACACAACACGCCCTCTCCAAATGATTGGCTCAGAAACAGGAGAAGGTGGGGATTTTGCTCCTTTAAAAACCTGGCGCGATCTCTCCCTCCTGTGCAGCACGCCAGAGAGAGAGAGACCCGCCTTCTTCCTCAAGGAAGCCTTCGCTCGCTTTCATTCCATTTTTATTCTAAGTTTTCTTTTCTTGATACTTTACCTCATCCTGATAGTTTTCTTGAAACTCAACGAAACCAACTTAAGACTAAAATCATCTTTGGTTAAGTTTTGCGCACGCCCTGAGCGACCATCGCAACAACTCCGCAGCTGACCACGTGTTTCCAGGCTCTTTTGTCCACAGCGACACACACCCGATCGAGGGTCATTGGCAAAATACGTAAAGTATATTTCTAAATTTGCAATTCAAGAAAATGCTGTTCTAAGTTTGGCTAAGAATTACTAGAAGCTTTGGGGTTTTGTTGTTAAGGAATTTGAAACTGTTTGCCTGTCTTTCTCAAACTTTTCTACCCTCTTTCACACACCCACACACACACACTTACACTCTCACACACACACGCACGCCCTCTCCCACACGTGCTCTGGCACACACACACTCGCCTACGGGTCTCACCATTCTACACACACACTTAAATTACCTTAATTCACTCTCTCAATCTATCTCTCTCTTTTCCCATCTCTCTCTCATAATTTTTGTTTAGTTTACTTTTATTTTATTTTTATTGTTTATTTTACGATCGTGTTATATTGTTTGTTTGTTTGGTATGCCTATTTACTCCTGCGTGTAATGATTAGTACATGTAATCTGTAGTTTGCTTTATATTAAATTCTATAATCCTTTGAACTGAATCTGTCTCATATTGTTCCATTACTAAATCCCTGAAGGTGTCGATTTAAGTTACAGCTCTACCACAATTTTACTATTGAAATATCTAAAATTGTCTAAAACCCGAAAATAATCATTCTTTTGTGGCCACAAGGAAAGGGTTATTTATCGGTGTTAAAGACGATAGTTTTCTGTTCTGAAATCATACAGACTGGTCGCTGGACGAACAGTTGGTATAATAGCTGAACATTAAACTTCTACCTAAATTTCCCCTAATTAAACTATAATTCTACTCACCTATATCAGTAATTACTACGAGAAATCGTGTAATTATTGATACAAGTTGAGGTTGTGACCTATTCCTTATTTGGAATAATTTAACATATGTAAACAACATATGCATATTCATATCTTATGAATGATACCTCTTAATTGAGCTAATAAATTCCCTAAACAGAGGCATTGTTGTTACATTTATTGGTGTTTTTGATGCGGGCACTTTCAAATTTGGTTTTGGAGCAAGATATTCAGATTCATATTCATGTGTGATTTTGGAAGTTTAATGTTTTGTGCGCGCGTGTGAATCTGTATTGATAAAGTCGACCCAAAAACTGATCAAAGGCGAAAAGCCGTATCAGTAACCCGCCAGCATTCCCTGGGGGTGAAAGAAAAATCTGAAGTTTTTCAGTTTCTACAGTATTGTTATAAGCCCAAGTTAGAAAAAGAAAATCTCTTTTTGCTTGACTGCTTGCATGTAATTCTGTTTTACGACCTGTGTTGGAACAAAAGGAAAGTTCCTCAGGCGCGTTACCGGTATTCTGTAAACCCCAGAGCAAAGTACTCCGGGTCAGAAAAGATCTTTATTTTAAATCGTTAATAACGATAAATACGGGTTATAAAGAGCTGGCCTAGCTACCCAGACCCCGTTTTCAGTGTCTGCACAGACCAGGCACAAAAGAACCGCCGAAATCTCCTAAAAAAATTATTTGCAGTGTGATTTTTGTTTGCAAAAGGTCTGTACGCGTGGAAATTGTGATTGCTGAAGTCAATCTTACAGACGCGTCTCGTTCTCAAATCACCACCCTGTGACTCTGTTCCGCTAAAGCGTAACACTGCCATCGCGTGGTCAACCGCAGGTAAGACCTGTTGGTCATTTCTTCCGCCTCGATTGTGTTGTTTCAAAATTTACGGCGATGAATATCTAATAAGCTGTTTAAATACATATTTGAAGTTACAGCTTACTAAGTTCGTTAAAACAATCCTCTTAATTTTGAACTGAGACATTTTATGGTGAGTTTAATTCCCGGAAAAGGAATAGAAACTTTAAAATTATAAAATCTCTCACTCCAAAAACACTGATAGTTCACCTGAAAAAGACAGCGCCAAGTCACTCTACTCTACTTGTTTCCACTTCTAATCTGCCTTGATGATTCTGTTCAGTTTCATTTTCATTTAATAATCATTTAATAACAACCTCAATGTTATGGTGATTATTGTATTTTGTTTTTAGAAATCTCTCCATTTCTCTACAAAAAAACTTTGTCTCGCCTCTCCCAGTGTATTTAGATTTGATCTGAAATTGAAACAAATTAATTTGGTTTTTCCCATTATCACATTCCAATCATCATAGCCCTGAGAAGGACACCGCCCTCTGGTGGCCACTCCTTTCTCAAGTCAGCTATCAGCCTGATACAAATTTACTCTGTAATTTGATCTCATATATACTTTCCTCAAGGAATAGTTTATAATCATTACAAGATAACTTCAGTTATTGTGATTATAAAGAATCATTTTAATTCACTTGTGACTCTTCCCCAGGCTTATTCGGATGTGATCTTGAACCAATTTTGGAATTAAAATTTTCAGTTGTGTTTAACAGTTAAGACGAACCACGGAGAGGAAGAGTGCCCCCTAGAGGCGCTGTTAACCCACTACAGCGGGCTAGCGCCCCTTTTCCCTGTTTCCACCTGCATTGGGGTACCACTAACCTCCTTCTGTTGCACCTTTAAACGACGAGACCACACACCTATTGATTTGATTTTCCGTGTCAGGTTGGTTTTCATTTATTTTATTTTATTTTGTTTTTCTTCTCTTTTGTTTTCTCTCCTTCAAAGTTTGGTTTGTTTCACCACATTCTTTTGCAGGTTCACTGCAAGTTTTCGTTCTATTACCCACATAACTCAAATTGATGTAAGCAAGAGATCTTAATCCACTTTAGACTCCCTTACTCATTTTTGTGTGCTGCGTTGTACGAACAGGAACCTTGGTACCTGCAGTGGATCGGGGGAATCCCTGGTTGACCTCTGTGGGCGAGTCTACCGACTGACGTTACTGACTCTGATCGTGCGGCGACTCTTGAGTTTCTTCTATCTCTGCCACTGGGTGCGACACGCAGGTAGTGACATCAGCAATCTGGTGCTCCGGAGTGTCAGCCACTAAAGCCAACGCAAAAGTCAATTGTTGGGATCACTGCACAAACTACAGGCAGCCCCTGCCACGCCAGTTTACTGGTGAGTTCTGTGACAGACCCACCTTTGCATTGCGTCCGGTCGGTCGACACCTCCGGGACTACTAAGATTGTGCTAAGAGTCACCCTGTTTGTGAGGTCGTAGCCGTGAACAGAGTAACGGAGAATCCAAGGTCACGGCGGTCGGGTGTCTGGGACGCCAGAAGGGTTGACCGTGCTCAGCGGGGGCCGGCTGGGGTTGACCTCAGACCACCACAGGTAACCTTAACTTTGATATAAAAACAAACGAAAAACAAAACAAAACCCTGCTTCTCATTATAAGCCACCTAATCTTAAATACTCCCCCACTGACACTTTCTAAGTGTTTGGTTTACCTCTCTCCCACTAAGGCACATCCTCCGTGCCGGTAGTGTTTAAATTGCAGCACCGATCAAATCGCCCAGGTTATTCTCACTGTGCTATCTTTTGTTTGATAATATTTTTCTTTCCTTTTATTTTTCTCTCAATCTTCTCTTCCTCGTGCTTTACGCTTCTGTTGTGACTTGTTTCTTCCGGTTTACCAAAGAAACCCCAAAGACGCTAAGTAATAATTGACAACTGAACAGCCTCTATTTCAGATCCTACACGGACAGCTTAACTGCCTAAAGTCAGTTAACCCAAAAGTCGATAGACGGCACCCCGTGCTATAGCTCGTTAGCCTTAAGACAAGTTGCCTTGGCCCTTTTTGTGTGTGTTGTGTTTATCTCACCAACAGTGAGCCAAAATGTCACGCGCATCCAGTCCCGCGGAACATTGGGACGGCCTGTCAGCTTGGCTGAGAGCTATGACAACCGGCTGTCTACCCAAAGACATCGGCGACCCAAAAACCCTGACCCAGCAGGAACTGGACTCCAACGTGGACCAGCTCATGTCCCATGATCCCACGCAGGCATACAGTTCGAAAGAATGGAGTCGCATCATCGGAAGCCTCTCTCACTACCTGGTGGCCCAGGCACGTCTGCTAGAGACAGACAACGCCGATCTAAAAAAGGAAAACGCAGAACTAAAGACTCAGCTGGAGGAGGCCTGCAAACAAAAGAACCAGGCACAAAAACGGCTGGAGGACCTGCTCCTGGAGATCGGAACCGAGGATGAAACGCGCCAGGATCTACAACAGGAAGTGGACAGACTGCAAAAGGGCCTGGAGGACCTGCGTCTGGACACGGACAAGATAGTGGAGGCCGAGAAACAGACCACAGCGGCCCTCAACGACAAGCTAATGCGTGCAGAGGCTCTTCTAGACAGAGCCCACATGGAGTTGAGAGACAGAGACGCTAGGGTCAAAGCTTGTGAAAAACATTTGCAAAAGGCCCGAGCTGAAATTAACGAGCTCCTCCAACAGAGACGCGATCTTAAAGACGAACTTGACATTGTCCACCGTGAACTCAAACATTCATACGGACTGCAAGGTGGGCTGGAAGGGGAGACACACATCACTCCGTCTCCCCTCCCCAGCGAACCTGCACTTCACAGCCAAACCCCTAAAACTAAAGAAGAAGAAGAAAGCCCACGCCATGACACTATCCCACCTGCCGAACAAGGGAAAGGCCCCGCCCCGGAGGGGCGAGCCACCAGTCACAGCACAACCTCTAAAGAACTGGACAAGCTGGCAAGAAACATCCCTACATTCAACCCAAAGTCAGCAGGATCCGGCAGTGACGTTCATGATTATTTAACAGACATTGATTTTCACTTACAAACCGTGGCCAACGTCACCACTTGGGACAAGTTATACCTTCTTCGAATCACCTCTGGTCGACTTGTGAGGAGTTTCCTGGATAGACAACCACCGGCTGTCAAAATGGATTACCCGCAATTACGACAAGCCCTGATCCGCGAATTCTCTGATCCAGAGACAGACCAAGGCATAATCGCGGCGATGGATCTCAAGCAAGCCCGGCTGGAAACTCCACAAGAGTACTATGGCCGCCTGAGACAAGTTTATTTCGGCCCAAAGAATGAAGCAAATATGGAAGACGACCTTAATTTCAAAACCCTCTTCCTGCGGAACCTCCATCCAAGCCAAAGTGCGCACCTGGGTGTTCTCGTCTGTCCACGGACCATGTCCATTCAACAACTGCGTGACCTGGCTCACAAAGCTTACGTCAAACAAAGAACTGTGTCTGACAAAACTGCAAAGCACCCCGAAATTTTCTCTGTCTCTGGAAACTACCCAGGACTGCCGCTAGAGGGCGCACCGGTTTCCAATTACAAACCCGTCAACAGAGAGCCCCGACCGTTTCAAGCCGGCCGAGGGCAGCGCGGTCGAGGGAGGGGCCGTCCAAAGCAGCAAAGCGACCGCCCCGGAGGATTCTGGGACCGACCACGTCCCTCCTACAACCCAAAGGGACGGGGTAGCTGGGAACCCGATCGGCGACCCAGAAGGAACCAACCCTCATCTCCCCGATCGTCAAGCCCAGGAAACGGATCCAGGGACCACTCTCAACGGGACGCTGGTAAATACAAGCTGGAGAAATCCTCCGACAAAAACAGTGCAGCCACGTCTGAAGCAGCTGAACTTCTGAGCGTACTAAGAGAGGTGCTCCAAAAGAAACCGCACAAGGAAGACAAAGATAAACCAGATACTGCATGACTAAACCGCAGGTTTGAAACCAACGCTAACCCCAACACTCCAGCTGACAGCCCACCTGACACTGCTGTTAAACCACAAACTGCTAAACTCGCTGTTGCATCACCAGATGACAGCGCCATGCACCCACTCCACCTGACAGCCTCACAGAACACTGCTGTTAGACCACCGACTGTCAAATTCGCTGTCGCATCACCAAATGACAATGCTACTCACTCCCTCCAGCTGACAACGCCACTTCCTGAACAGGACTGCAGCAGCTCTCACGATAAGGTACCAGACAGTGCGGTCTTGTTGATCTGCACCCACAACGAGCCACCCAAGACTTACCCTCACTGCTTGTCAATCAACACACAAGATCCTACACCACAACTTCTGGGTAACCTAATTGAGAGAGGAGTGGCACGAAAGCTTTACTTAACCATTACCTTGGAAAAGGAAATGCAGCTCGAAGCCCTAGTGGACACAGGCTCCGATTTAACGCTAATCTCTGCTCAACTATTTGAAAAACTCAAGTTTGAAGCTCAAAGACAAAACCGAACTCTCAAATTTCACACTTGTGAGCTGAACGTGCAGTCATACAGCCAAAATGACATCCAGCTAAAGAACGTAGCTCCCATTCACCTGGCAATCGGTCCTATGAGCATAGTCCACCCTGTCTACATTTCTCCTATGAACACTTATCAATTTCTCATAGGCAAGGACCTGCTAGACCGTTTTGAACCCTTATTAGATTTCAAGCACCTCCAAGTTTGGGCTCAAGTGCATGAACCCCTCCCCCTCCAGCCGCACAAATCCATTGAACCAGACTGTCAGGTCACAGGGGTCACGGGAACTCCCTCAGCCTGCCATGAGAACACAGTCACAACAGCTGAGCAGAGTTCAAGTTCGCTACTCTGCACCTTCAGAACCACCCAAGACTCTGATAACTACTGCCCCCAAGTAAACACTGACCTGCAGCTGCAGGACATGACTACAACAGACATTACTCTGGCACTATGGGCAGACAACTCAGCCATAAGCCTCACACTATTCAATGCCATTATTGAACAAACTCCAGACCTGCCCTATACCAGCAAACGCACCCGTTTCCCTTTGCACCCAGATCCATCTTCAATGACATCTGCCAAAGGGATCTGTGCTTTGAACTTGAAATGGAATCACCGGTGCTTGACCCATTACTTCCTGATCCTGGAGGATCCAGCCCACGACGTCTACATTGGAGCCGACATCTTGATTCGCCTCAAGGCTCATGTGGACATGCTTAATGAGGTTATATGGGCCCCATTGATTTCACAACCACCTGTTCCCATCAGTCAGGACAATCTACTGTCAGGGCAGACCATCCCAGAAGTCTGCACTCTCATTACCGAACAGAAAACGGTCGTACCTGCTTACACTAAGGGCGTCGCTGTGCGGCTCAACATGAGACAGGGCCAAACCCTAAACCACCCACTGGCTTTCTTCCAACCTTCACCTGAATGTGTGGAACTCGGACTCACGCTCGAAGCCACACCCCTCACTGAAGTGTCATCTCGGATAGTCTACATTCTGTTCAACAATTGCACAGCAACTGACATCAGCATCCCCAAAGCCTACCGACTGGGATGGCTAGTCAGCCACAAGTTTCATGACTTTGAACTGATACTACCCATCATAGGGCCCATTCCACCTGCACTGATACCTGAAGGACACACTGACAACACAGTGTTCACCACACCCTTCCAGTTCATTGCCCTTACATCAGTCATGTCGGTGGCCAAAGACCATGTATGCAGAACGGAGCTGACAGAGGACCAACACCTCTCGGTATACACACTCTCCCACCAGCCTGTCAGTGAGACTGACGCACCTGCCGTGCCTGGCAAAACCAACCTGACTGATGACAAGCCATCAGAAGAACCGTATCAAGGTTTCGAATCTCAAGTGCAACAAATCCTACAGGATGCTGACGCACTTCAGGATGATGCAGACCGCCAAAAGCTACGACAAGTCCTTTATAAGTTCAAAGAATCCTTTGCAAAAGACTCTTTAGACTGTGGTCTCACCGACCTTCACACAGTGCGTATCCCCACGCACCCTGAGGCTCCGCCCACCTTTGTCAAACAATACAAAATTCCTATCGCCTCACACGAACCAGTGCAAGAAATCATCGAATCCATGCTCGAAAAAGGTGTTATAAGAGCATGTAATAGCACCTACTCTGCCCCGATTTGGCCTGTCCTTAAGCCTAACGGAAAATGGCGACCCACCATTGATTATCGCAAACTGAATCAACAGGTGCCGCTGTCACGGTGGCCCATGACTCAGCTGGAACAAGAAATCCCCCGAATCAAAGGAGCCACCATCTTCTCTACACTCGATGTGGCCTCGGGATTCTGGACTATTCCAGTACATCCAAATGACCAACACAAGCTGGCCTTCACTTTTGGTAACCGCCAATACACCTTCAACAGGTGCCCGTTTGGGTATGCTAACTCACCAGCTGAGTTCAACATCTTCCTAAACAAAGCCTGCCCAGACGCCAGGATGAGAGGCAACCTGATTTACGTCGACGACGTGCTCATGAAAAGCACAACGGTGGCCGACCACCTAAAAGAAATTGACTATGTTTTGAACCAGTTATCCACAGCCGGCGCCAAGATAGCCCTCCACAAGGGGCAGTGGTGTCGCAGCAAGGTAAACTACGTGGGCCTGCTCATTGGATCCCATGGCATTGAACCACAATCAAACCGTATTCATGCCATTCAAAACATCAAGCCTCCCACTAACATCTCTGAACTACGAAGTTTCCTAGGAGTATGCAATTACTCCCGACAGTTCATCGAAAACTACTCAGACATCGCCAGGCCTCTAACAGCCCTGTTGAAAAAAGACTGCCCTTTCGTCTGGTCAGACGCTCAGGAACACACCATGGCAGAACTAAAAAGACACTTATGCACAGCTCCGTGCCTTGCTTACCCTGACCCGCAAAAAGAATTCCACCTAGAAGCGGGTTTTTCAGACCAATGTCTCAGTGCTGGTCTATACCAACTGCACGACCAAGACAAAAAGGTGGTCGCATATGCCAGCAAAACACTTCTCCCTCCAGAATGTAAATTCTCTGTCTGTGAAAAAGCTTTACTCTGCACAGTGTGGGCCATTCAGCGCTTCTCAAACTACATTGGCGCACAAAAAGTCATCATAGAAACTTGCCACCAGCCCGTCACGTTTCTCAATAGCCAACGAATTCGCGATGGCGTCGTCACCAATTCACGCATTGCTACATGGCTAATGGCTCTTCAGGGACGCGACGTCGAGGCCCGATACGCACAAAATCACAAGTCTGCTTTAGGAAACGGCCTGGCTGCATGTCAAAACTGCACTGACAACTCACCTGCCACAACGCCGGTGACACCAGAGCCCCAGCAGCCACAACTGACCTGTCACAGGTACTTTGAAAAGAATGCGTGCGAAGGTATGCCCACAGCTTACGTTGACGGCTGCTCCTACAACAACGAGGGCATCCTAAAGGCGGGCGCAGGAATACTGTGGGTCGACAACCACCCATGCCCACCACAACACTTCAATCTGGGCCCCCAGTCATCACAATATGCAGAGATAGCAGCCATTCTCATAACACTGCAAATCGCATCGACCCACAACATCAGAGAACTTCTCATCTGCACAGACTCTAACTATGCCAGACTC
This sequence comes from Vimba vimba, assembly GCA_022828995.1. Classification (NCBI taxonomy): domain Eukaryota; kingdom Metazoa; phylum Chordata; class Actinopteri; order Cypriniformes; family Leuciscidae; genus Vimba; species Vimba vimba. The sequence continues at coordinate 44,464,029 of CM040823.1, read as the reverse complement.
AGTTTTGTATGCCATCTCCCGACCTGGAAGCAGAATGGTTTCAAAACTGCTAACAACAAGCCTGTCAAGCACCAACAACTGTTCCAGGAATGTGATAACATCACAACAACACACGATGTCACCGTGTACTGGAAAAAAGTTAAAGGACACTCCAAACTACCAGGACAAGACAAAGACTTTAATGACCACACTGACGCCCTCGCAAAAGCGGGCGCCCTACACGGTAAACCGTGGTCTTCCCCAAAACCCACGCCCACCCCAGATGTCGCAGTGGTCACCCGCAGCAAGCGAACCTTACCTGCTAAGGCACCACCTTCACAGCTGCTATCGCTAACTCCGCAAATTTCCAACAACGACATTGCGGACATGCAAGCCTCAGACTGTGCCATAAAGACAATTAAATCGCACCTCCACGACCCCACCACCTACCCTGTCGCGCCTTCAGATCTCACGGATGACTCTGATCTCCGACATCTTCACAACTCCAGACATATGCTACGCGTGCGGGACGACATTTTATGGTTTGTCACCGATGACACCACTTCACCAAGACTCGTTGTGCCCCGATGTCAAAGGGGGGTATTAATAAACCACGCCCACAACGCACCATATGCTGGACACCACGGTACCAGAGCCACGTATGAGACACTTAGACAGGTGGCATACTGGCCATGTATGCAACAGGATGTGGCAGAGTACGTGAGAGAATGCCTGGTCTGCTGTCAGTTCCAGCCAACAAACCTAAATCACAGAGCCCCATTGCAACGCAGAGGAATCACGTTCCCCTGGTCAGACCTTCAAATTGACTGGGTAGGACCCCTCCCCCGATCATCCAGAGGCAACAAATACTTCCTCACGGTGGTGTGTCAGTTCACAAAGTGGGTAGAGTGTCTGCCAGCACCTAACGACACTGCCCAAACAACAGCATACCTCCTGATGAACCACATTTTCTCCCGATTCGGGTTGCCACTAGGAGTCAACTCAGATCGAGGTACTCATTTCACCGCAGAGATCATGCAAAAGATCTGGAGAATCCTCGGGGTGCAAGCTAAACTGCACATCAGCCACCATCCGATCTCATCTGGTCAGGTAGAAAGATCTAACCGAACAGTGGTCGCCATGCTGAGAAAGTATGTGTCGGCTAACCAGAAAGACTGGGATGTGAAACTCCCTCTGGTGCTGATGGCCATCCGAGCCACCCCGCAGGAGTCAACACGGGTCTCCCCGTTCGAACTTATGACTGGGCGGCAGATGACGCTACCGTTACACTTGTTGTACCAACCAGGAGACCACAACCTTGTCACCGCCTACACCACGTCCCAATATCTGGACGAGCTTCATAAACACTTGAAAACCACTTTCGCCTTCGCCCAGCAACACCTGAAAAACAGCGCTGAAGGCCAGAAAGCATATTATGACCGAAAGGCATCACACCAAGAACTCAGCGTGGGCGACAAAGTCCTGTACTACAGTTTCGCCTTGCCACCCAAGCAACTGTCAAAAAAGTTTCTGCCCCACTGGACTGGACCTCATGAGATTGTGAACAAACTCTCCCCCGTAGCGTACCAAATCCAGCTAAAACGGGGACACAAAGAACCAGTCCTCAGATGGGTCCACTGCAATCAAATTAAGAGATATGTGACCCTTAGCAGGGACAGACAGGGAGAGGCCAACTCAAGCTAAACTCAACCGCCGTCACCGCAACGAAAACGACTGCCCCATACAACCCGGAACAACCCTTGCTGACCTGTGCCTTCTCTCTCTTTTTCCCTTCTCCTCCAAACCTCTCTCTCTTGCCTGTAACAGGATGCTGCTGTGGATTGCCATCATGTGCTTTCAGACGATCAGAGGTCAGCCACCACCCGACCTCATAACACCAGGGCCAGCCTCGGGAATTGTGTTGAGAGAGCAGCCCGGACTGCTTATCACGAATTGCCGAACCCACACACAGAGGGTGTACGTCCGACTCGACCCTCGAAATGTCTACCGAGCACACTACCCAAGAGCGGTCGCTCAGTACAGTTGGGCGGGTGCCAGATGGACAGAAGCTGCCCTCAACCATGCTGAAGCCGACATCAAGCACATGATGAGTCAACTCGAAAAAATGACCGTCACTCAAGCTGAACTGAGTGGCCATAACAGACGTTCCAAAAGGTTCATAGGAGCACTGCTCGGAGCAGCCGCAGCTGTGGGTACGTTGTTCAACATTGGTATGTCCAGTGTCAATGCCGTAAACATAGCCACTGTACGAAGGCATGTGGCAGAAATCCAGACGGAACTTCCACAGTTGAAAGATCAACTCACCATACAGAGCGCATCCCTGACCACCATAGGTAAGACACTGAGAGGAACAGTCACAGTCCTCAACACACACAGTGTCATGTTAAACCAGACTGTGAGCTCCATGAAACAGCTGTTCACAGTCTTCCAGAACGACTTTGCCCAAACTCAGCTCGTTACCGCATTAATGGGCGACATGCTCAGAGAAGTGAGCTCTTCAATGGACAGTTTAGCCATGGGCCGGATACCACCATACCTGGTACCCCTCAGCCTGGTACAAGACGTACTGGCTTCCGCCGTCACGACTCCCACTGATCCGCTACAAATCCACCTGGCCTACTCCTTGGGTAGCGCCATCCCACTGTATGTGGATCCTGCACAGATGGAGGCGGGTTTTCTCCTCAATTTACCCATTATAGAATCAAGCCGAATCTACCGCCTCAAAGACGTGGTCAACATTGGATTCTGGCAGCGGAACACGCAGTTTAAAGTACGGACTCCAGAAGTGGTAGCTTACCACGACAGCGACCCACAGCTATACCTCGCCCCTAACCTGCACATGTGCACCCTCACCAAAGACATTCACTATCTCTGCCCTAGCAAACCTTTCCTCCGGGATAACACAGATGGAATCTGCGGCCTCCAACAACTGGCTAACGACGCACGTTGTCCAGCCGATGCTAAGCCTCGTGACCAAGTCTCCGAGACGCAAGCTGAGATCGTAGGGAACCGATGGCTCGTGAACACTCCAGTGCGGTCAGCGACGCTGACCTATGACCAGCATGACACTGCAACCCGTGTCACCTTGCTTAACCAAAGCATGTGGATTCAAGTCCCACGAGGAGCCATCCTCCACCTGGATGACCTGGCCTTGTACCACCTGCCAAGCGAAGAGTACCAATCCGAACTAGAGATTCCATCCTTCTTCAGGAACCATAACTTCACTCTAGATCCAGAACTGGAAAAGTGGATTGCGGAAGGGGGGTCACAAATTGTCGACATAGCCAGCCCGTTCTCATCCCAAGGCGTCATAATACTGACGCTGTTGACATTTCGTCTGCATCAAACGCACACGGCACCCTTTATCGTCAATATGAGACGCAGATAGATATGAGCCAGAAGGCGCCTCCTAGCGGTCTAACCATAAACCTACCCCAGACCTAAACCTACCCATATCCTGTGCGTGTCATATTGACGCTAAAAGGTGCCATGTGCGTTCGATGTAGACGAAATGTCACAAGGGTCAGTATGTGACGTCCAAGGATGAGAATGCGTTGACATAGCTCCCTTGGACTCAGCCCTTCAAGCCTTGTCTCGATTGCCCATCCTGAACACTTCACCTGTTGCACAGGCCTGGACCGCAGCTGATACCGCTCTGTGCATTTCCACCATCATCGGACATGCCCTCACGCTGGGCCTGGCCTATGCCCTATACCGAAGGGTCAACGCACTCCGGACTTCCACAACCAAGCTCACCGAGGTAGTCTCCGTCAGCTTCCGGAAAACCCCTCGGAAAATTGACGCCCCGCCAGAGAATGCTGAAGACCTTATCGAACTAAACCCCAATCTTAACAACCCCTTTACAGCCACCTCACATCCTTGACCTGCCATCTGATCATTGTTGCCGTGATGAGTCGACCAGGTCCATCCACGCCCTGCTCACTCATCAAGGGGGGAATGTAACGCAAAGCACATGATCAGCCGGCGTGTTGATTAAATTACTGAGATTACCCCGTGATCAGACCCCCCCCCCCCCTCTCTAGTCTGGGACCTAATCAACGTACTGGAATACTCATTTACAAACACCTCCATTGTCTCAAGATTCTGCCGCAAGACGTGCAGACCGTTTGGCGGTCCCAAATGGCGTAAATCACTGACGGCCTATCTGAACGCATAGATCGCTTACTGTTGTATCAACAAACCCCATCTGTTACGACATCCGCTGACCAAGAAAGCGATCTCCCCCTCACACTGATTTACACCTCAGAACAAACAAGACTTTATCTGAACGAATGTCCCAAACCATGTTAAGTGCATCATTTCTAAAAACGCACACACATAGCATTCAAAACCCCGCGGCTCGAGGACAAGAGTTCAGCAGGCGGTTATGAACTTTTCAGCCCCGACAATACATGCAAAAACACAGAGACATTCTCATCCCTGGACATTATGGTCAAAAACCATCCTTTTGCCAATGTATTTTGAAATGTATTTATGTGTGTTGCATGGTCCTTATAGGGAAGACCATTATAACTAAAGTTTTATGATATAATCAAAGAGTGAAATGCTTATTATCATTAAGAATCATGTAATTTCATGTATTAACGAGTAGAACCACGTTCCGTGGTATCGTTGTGTTCAGGAAGAACCAACGATGTTGAATTCTTACCTCAATGTATAAAATTATGCTTTCTTTCATTTAATCCCGGGCTATCGAGGTTTATAACCAAATCTATCCTTGTAAAACACATGTCAGAGGAGGCGTGTACTGTGTAAACGCGAGGAGGTTGACACAACACGCCCTCTCCAAATGATTGGCTCAGAAACAGGAGAAGGTGGGGATTTTGCTCCTTTAAAAACCTGGCGCGATCTCTCCCTCCTGTGCAGCACGCCAGAGAGAGAGAGACCCGCCTTCTTCCTCAAGGAAGCCTTCGCTCGCTTTCATTCCATTTTTATTCTAAGTTTTCTTTTCTTGATACTTTACCTCATCCTGATAGTTTTCTTGAAACTCAACGAAACCAACTTAAGACTAAAATCATCTTTGGTTAAGTTTTGCGCACGCCCTGAGCGACCATCGCAACAACTCCGCAGCTGACCACGTGTTTCCAGGCTCTTTTGTCCACAGCGACACACACCCGATCGAGGGTCATTGGCAAAATACGTAAAGTATATTTCTAAATTTGCAATTCAAGAAAATGCTGTTCTAAGTTTGGCTAAGAATTACTAGAAGCTTTGGGGTTTTGTTGTTAAGGAATTTGAAACTGTTTGCCTGTCTTTCTCAAACTTTTCTACCCTCTTTCACACACCCACACACACACACTTACACTCTCACACACACACGCACGCCCTCTCCCACACGTGCTCTGGCACACACACACTCGCCTACGGGTCTCACCATTCTACACACACACTTAAATTACCTTAATTCACTCTCTCAATCTATCTCTCTCTTTTCCCATCTCTCTCTCATAATTTTTGTTTAGTTTACTTTTATTTTATTTTTATTGTTTATTTTACGATCGTGTTATATTGTTTGTTTGTTTGGTATGCCTATTTACTCCTGCGTGTAATGATTAGTACATGTAATCTGTAGTTTGCTTTATATTAAATTCTATAATCCTTTGAACTGAATCTGTCTCATATTGTTCCATTACTAAATCCCTGAAGGTGTCGATTTAAGTTACAGCTCTACCACAATTTTACTATTGAAATATCTAAAATTGTCTAAAACCCGAAAATAATCATTCTTTTGTGGCCACAAGGAAAGGGTTATTTATCGGTGTTAAAGACGATAGTTTTCTGTTCTGAAATCATACAGACTGGTCGCTGGACGAACAGTTGGTATAATAGCTGAACATTAAACTTCTACCTAAATTTCCCCTAATTAAACTATAATTCTACTCACCTATATCAGTAATTACTACGAGAAATCGTGTAATTATTGATACAAGTTGAGGTTGTGACCTATTCCTTATTTGGAATAATTTAACATATGTAAACAACATATGCATATTCATATCTTATGAATGATACCTCTTAATTGAGCTAATAAATTCCCTAAACAGAGGCATTGTTGTTACATATTAGTTAGAAAGAATGATGAATGGTGGATTAGTTAGAAAGAAAGAAAGAAAGAAAGAAAGAAAGAAAGAAAGAAAGAAAGAAAGAAAGACTAATTAGTTAGAAAGAAAGATTAGTGAGAGAGAAAGAAAAAAGATTGATTGGTTAGAAAGAAAGAAAGAAAGAAAGAAAGAAAGAAAGAAAGAAAGAAAGAAAGAAAGAAAGAAAGATGGATTAGTTAGAAAGAAAGATTAGATAGAAAGATAGATTAGTTAGAAAGAAAGATAAATAGATTAGTTAGAATGAAAGATAGATTAGTTAGAATGAAACAAAGATATATTAGTTAGAAAGAAAGATGGATTAGTTTGTTAAAAAGAAAGAAAGATGGATTATTTAGTTAAAAAGAAAGATAGATTAGTTAGTTAAAAAGATAGATAGATAGATAGATAGATAGATTAGTTAAAAATATAGATAGATAGATAGATAGATAGATAGATAGATAGATTAGTTAAAAAGATAGATATATAGATAGATAGATAGATAGATAGATTAGTTAAAAAGATAGATAGATAGATAGATAGATAGATAGATAGATAGATAGATAGATAGATAGATAGATAGACAGACAGACAGACAGACAGATAGATAGATAGATAGATAGATAGATAGATAGATAGATTAGTTAAAAAGATAGATAGATAGATAGATAGATAGATAGATAGATAGACAGATAGATAGATAAGTTAGAAAGAAAGATTAGAAAGAAGAAAGATTAGTTAGAAAAAGAAAGAAAGACAGAAAGATTAGAAAGAAAGATAGATTGATTAGTTAGAAAGAAAGAAGAAATATTAGTTAGAAAGAATGATGAATGGTGGATTAGTTAGAAAGAAAGAAAGAAAAAGAAAGAAAGAAAGAAAGAAAGAAAGAAAGAAAGAAAGAAAGAAAGAAAGAAAGAAAAAGAAAGAAAGAAAGAAAGAAAGAAAGATGGATTAGTTAGAAAGAAAGATTAGATAGAAAGATAGATTAGTTAGAAAGAAAGATAAATAGATTAGTTAGAATGAAAGAAAGATAGATTACTTAGAAAGAAAGATAGATTAGTTAGAATGAAAGAAAGAAAGATATATTAGTTAGAAAGAAAGATGGATTAGTTCGTTAAAAAGAAAGAAAGATGGATTATTTAGTTAAAAAGAAAGATAGATTAGTTAGTTAAATAGATAGATAGATAGATAGATTAGTTAAAAATATAGATAGATAGATAGATAGATAGATAGATAGATAGATAGATTAGTTAAAAAGATAGATAGATAGATAGATAGATAGATAGATAGATAGATTAGTTAAAAAGATAGATAGATAGATAGATAGATAGATAGATAGATAGATAGATAGATAGATAGATAGACAGATAGATGGATAGATATATAGATAGACAGATAGATAGATAGATAGATAGATAGATAGATAGATAGATAGATAGATAGATAGATAGATTAGTTAAAAAGATAGATAGATAGATAGATAGATAGATAGATTAGTTAAAAAGATAGATAGATAGATAGATAGACAGACAGACAGACAGACAGACAGACAGACAGATAGATAGATAGATAGATAGATAGATAGATAGATAGATAGATAGATAGATAGATAGATAGATAGATAGATAGATAGATTAGTTAAAAAGATAGATAGATTAGTTAAAAAGATAGATAGATAGATAGATAGATAGATAGATAGATAGATAGATAGATAGATAGATAGATAGATAGATTAGTTAAAAGGATAGATAGATAGAAAGATAGATAGATAGATTAGTTAAAAAGATAGATAGATAGATAGATAGATAGATAGATAGATAGATAGATAGATAGATAGATAGATAGATAGATAGATAGATTTATGAGTCCATAGAATGGTAGTTTAATTGAGTCTAGGGCTTCAGGGAGTTTAGATTTGAGTTTTTGGCTTGTACACTAATGGGCCACCGTAGTCTTGGCTCAATTTGAGCACTCTGCAATGTAAGTCTATGGGATTTTTATGGTTTTTAATATTAATTTTTAAGAAAACTGAAAGTCAAATCAGTCTGAAAAGATATAGCAACTCGAGTCAGAACAGTCTGAAGGTCTGACCCGAGTTTGGAGTTTGTAGAGTTAAAGCTCTAGGAGGAGTTAGAGTTGATAAATTTTGGGTCAGAAGAATAATAATAACTAGATTAAAAAGTTCGTTGAGACAAACTTTAAGTTGGCTTGAGAAAGCTGGACCAGAAAGTTTGAAGAAGTTTAAAGTAGTTTGGAGTTTAAAGTAGTTTGAAGTTTAAATTAGTTTAAAGTTTAAATTAGCTAGAAGTTTAAAATAGTTTAAAGTTTAAATTAGTTTGAAGCTTAAATTAGTTTAAAGTTTAAATTAGCTAGAAGTTTAAAATAGTTTAAAGTTTAAATTTAAGCTTTCTCAAGCCAACTTAATAATAAGTTTAAATAGGATTTCAGTAAGTTGGCTTTCTCAAGCCAACTTAATAAGTTTAAATAGGATTTCAGTAAGTTGGCTTTCTCAAGCCAACTTAATAAGTTTAAATAGGATTTCAGTAAGTTGGCTTTCCCAAGCCAACTTAATAATAAGTTTAAATAGGATTTCAGTAAGTTGGCTTTCTCAAGCCAACTTAATAATAAGTTTAAATAGGATTTCAGTAAGTTGGCTTTCTCAAGCCAACTTAATAATAAGTTTAAATAGGATTTCAGTAAGTTGGCTTTCTCAAGCCAACTTAATAAGTTTAAATAGGATTTCAGTAAGTTGGCTTTCTCAAGCCAACTTAATAAGTTTAAATAGGATTTCAGTAAGTTGGCTTTCCCAAGCCAACTTAATAATAAGTTTAAATAGGATTTCAGTAAGTTGGCTTTCTCAAGCCAACTTAATAATAAGTTTAAATAGGATTTCAGTAAGTTGGCTTTCTCAAGCCAACTTAATAAGTTTAAATAGGATTTCAGTAAGTTGGCTTTCCCAAGCCAACTTAATAATAAGTTTAAATAGGATTTCAGTAAGTTGGCTTTCTCAAGCCAACTTAATAATAAGTTTAAATAGGATTTCAGTAAGTTGGCTTTCTCAAGCCAACTTAATAATAAGTTTAAATAGGATTTCAGTAAGTTGGCTTTCTCAAGCCAACTTAATAAGTTTAAATAGGATTTCAGTAAGTTGGCTTTCTCAAGCCAACTTAATAAGTTTAAATAGGATTTCAGTAAGTTGGCTTTCTCAAGCCAACTTTATAAGTTTAAATAGGATTTCAGTAAGTTGGCTTTCTCAAGCCAACTTAATAAACAGGGTGTGCTTTCTGCCTCTCCGTCTCGCTGAACTTTTTTTTCTTGAGCACGTCTATAAACTGAAACAAAACTCAGTGAATACTTGTCACACATTTATGAGCCATATATCTTTATAAACATTTAAGTGTGTACTTTTAAATGATCGGATTCAAACTGAAAACAAATATTCTCTGTTTAAGTAACTTGTATAAAACCAACAAGATGTCCAGTTTCTCAAACCCTTGCTCATTATTTTTAATTTGACCACGCCCACACGCGCAAAAGAGATTGACATGCAAATCTCCAAGTTAAGGAAACCGAAAGCGCTCATTACTGCAAACACAAAGCACCAAACTTCACCAAAGTCTCTGCTTTTCGTCGAGTTTGGAAGACACGCCGTGAGCTTACATTGAATTTACCTCAGAAGAAGAACGCGATTTGAAGACAAGAAATATGTAAGGTAAGAAATTCTTAATTATATTAGTTAAAGAGGCTATATGCAACTTTTTCCCCAAAATAAACGTAACAATAGCCTTTTTATTTTACCATTTATGACTCAAACATCTCCTGATGAGCATACTGACACCTTGTCCACTCACAGTGGCTGCACCTACAAGCCTGTATCCTATTTTTCCTATTTTCTGTCGGGTCGGATTTTTCGCGCGCTGTCTGCGGATGTGACGTCAAGCGCGTTCATGTTAAACGTTTCAGATCACTCTGCCACCACCGCTAGTCAGCAAACAAACTTAGTTTCTCAAACAATATATGTATTTGACTGTTCTTACCTCTGTAAACATAATGTTGACTTCTTTGCAGCAGATGACTTGTGAAGTGTGCACGTACGAGAGCGAGCAGAAAGGAAGAGCAGTTCCGTTTTTTGGCCACAGGTGTCAGTCGCGAGTTTAAATTTCAGAAAATCGCATGTAGCCTCTTTAATGTTATTGTTGCATAAACTTCACATTGCAGTTGAACTGTTGCTAGATATATGCGGAATATTATAATATTTAGACCCGTGTTTACTGTTACTGTGTTTGTGGATATCTGCTCAAACGTAGATATGTATAATATGGTAACCATAATGTTTCATATTTTGGAGCGCGCTGTGAGTTTGAAAAGCAAAACGCACCAAACATTAGGCTTCATGGTTTTACTCCAATCTCATTTCATAACATCATAACGAATGGAAACATTTGAAGTAACATATGATAATCAACATATTTTTCTCTAGCGTAGTTGTTACTGAAGTGTTCCTTTTTTAACAGTTGATAGGCTGCTATAGGCTATTGTTATTGTTATTTTATGCAGCACTGCGCATAGCCTATGCCTACAAGGCACAACAAACCTGGTGTTCATTTCGTATTGTTGGAAACATTTGTGTGTGTGTGTATTCTGTGAATTTTAAAAAGCAATTTTAACCAGAAAAATCTAAAATCTATTCCCAAAATCGTGCAGGCCTATAGTTTCTCTTGGTATCAGCATGGTCACAGGTTTTTTTTTTTTTTTTTACAGGGACAAGATGCCACTGATAAGTACGGAGCCCCTGAGGGGACCTGTGCAAAAAAAAAATAATATGGACTTTCGCGTGCGCACGAGAAACTTTCTCTTGAGCCCCTTTCACACAGAGATTCCGGAAAATACACGGATAAAGTGACCCGGGATTTGACCCGGGTTCGTTTGATTTTGGTTCATTCACACTGCCAGTGATTTTCCGGAATCAGAGAGTGCGTTCACACACAACCCGTAAAAATCCCGTAAAGACACGTGACATCGATGTGACTTGTAATGTCTCAGCAGCGTCTTAAGTTTGCTTATGAGCTGCGATTTCTCTCTTGAGAAACCGCGCTTGTGCATTTTTTCTCTGATTTGATCATAAACATTCGCATTACGTACCATTTCACAGCTGGCGAACGATCCCGGCTTCAGCGTCATCACTACGACACGGCATTATTACGGCTTTTGTTCACACAGCGCGCGTTCCGGGACTGAACACGGCAATGTTACTAGGTCCCCAACCCGGCATCGATCCCGGCATCAATCCCGGGTCGTGTTTGTGTTCACACAGAAGGCGTTCTGGCAATTTGCCGGCAATTTGCCGGGTTCAAAGCGCTGTGTGAAAGGGGCTTTGCTCACACACAATTTCCGGTTTGAATTCAATGAGCATGGATGTGGATGCGCATGAATTAATCGAAATCTATTTTAAATTAGGACTTCAATATAAAGACATTGTTTCAGTTCTTGCATTTCGATACAGATATATAATCACTGAGCGACATTTAAAACACATTTTGAGGTCTAGAGGTCTGTTCGACGAAAAGAGTACTCAAGTATTGAAGACGCTATTTTATTTATTAAGCATCAACTCCAAACTTCAGGTCAGCTCCATGGATACAGGTGGATGCATGCAAAGTGTAAAGAAAATGGATTGCATATCAGAAAAGAACATGTTCGCTTAATTTTGAGCTCGTTAGATCCCGGTGGTGTGGAATGCAGGAAAGCCCGACGTCTCCATCGACGTAACTATTTTGCAAAAGGACCAAATTACATCTGGCACTTTGATTCTTATGACAAACTGAAACCATATGGTATTTGCATAAACGGATGTATTGACGGCTTTTCAAGAAAAATCATTTGGCTGAATGCGTACACAACAAGCAGTGACCCGAAGGTCATCGGAGGATATTACATGGGAACAGTGGAGAGTTCAGGTTGCTGCCCTAGAATTATTAGAGGCGACTGTGGAACAGAGAATGGGCACGTGAGAGACTTCCAGCGTTTCCTCAGACGCAACATTCTACAGGAATCTAATATTGACTGCTACATAGAAGGTGCAAGCACAGCCAACCAGCGAATTGAGAGTTGGTGGGGATTTCTTAGGAAAGAATGCATGGAATTTTTTATCTCTTTGTTTGGTGACCTTAAGGACAGTGGTTTGTTCGACGGGGGATTTTTGGATAAAAATCTCATCCGATTCTGTTTCTTTGGAATTATTCAGGTAAGTCTATAGGGCTACTTTTCCCTTTAAAGTTAGCAATGTTGTGTAGCCTATAGTCTAACTTAGCTACTTATCAAAACATTTGGTTCTCGTTTTTCAAAAGCATCGCGCATGTTATTGTTCATAATAAAATAATCAGCCCGCTCACCCGTTTTATTTTCGAGTTTTGATTGATTGGGCGATATCTGTACTTTTTATCTATCCTTTTTTTTTTTTTTTTACTTATCGCTAAATTATTTTACACCAGTTTGCATAGGAAATATTCCTTAAGGAAAAAACTTCAATGACTACTTAAATTGAATATGTAGGCCTATATAAGGCCCACTACCCCATCACAACTTTTCTGACATGTTTTGTAAACATTATAAACATTATAAAATACATTAAAATCAGCACGTTTACTCAAAGGCTAAAATTTGTTGTTGTTTGACATGTTTTGAAGTGTCTATTTTAGCAAAAAATCCAAGCAAGGTGTTACTAAAGATAAGACTTAGAGACATATTTTAGTCACAATTCAAATAATTTTATTAACTTTGAATAGACTTTTAATAAACTTTGTATTTGTATGTGTATTGATAAAAAAACAAAAAACAAGTAATAATCTTATGCTAGATGAAGGAAACATTTTTTTTGCTATTTATCTTGATCAAACTGTTTCATCATCAGCTCTTCCTCAGTTTCGCACTGCAGAATAAAATAGTCATCCTCTGCCGCAGTTGTACAACTACATCTTTTTCTCATCAAACAACCAGACTAACGAATGGTTCGACACAACCCGTACCGAAGAGCCTAGACAGGGCTTTCTTCTGTATGGATATACTGTAAATACAGGGTAAATGACGACTGTTGGCCTACCATGGTCGCCCTCATCCAAATTTAAAATAATAATAATAATAATAATAAAGATATAAATCAATATAATTCGTTGTAAATTAAATATTTTAAACATTAATACAAAAAAGGTAATAATAATTGACTGTATAATATGCCTAACGTTCATGCATGAACTGTCATTCAGATTGACTATCTAACAACCAGAGAAAAGAGAACATCAGAGATATTAAAATACATACTCTTCTGAGTTTTATGATGTAGGCCTTTTTTATTAAAATATATTAGCCTATAATTTATATCTCAAGGATGCGCGCTTGTGCATGCCGCACTCAGTCATGTTGAGAGGGAAACACGCATTATATTATTAGGCTAGTCTATTCAGAAATAGTGTAAAAGACCTGTAAATAAAATAAAATAAAACATTAACATTATAAACACTATTATTAACATGCTATACGTATTTTACTTCCCCTTACTGGCTAGCCAAATCCTTAAATGAATGGTATCAGAAAACAACAAGAAATGAAAAATAAGTAACCACTTATAATAAAAAAAATACATAGTAGCCTATAAAAATAGCCCACTGTGCCCTTTATTACAAACCTATTTTAAACGCCAACCCTAAACTAATTTATATGAATCGAAACTGAAACTAGCTAGGCCTATATCGCAAAGTTGGGTTCGCGTATCTTTTCGTTCGGTCCAAAGTTCAAAGTCCACATTCAAAATGACTACAAAATGGCATGCCTTTGAAAAAGAAAGAAAACAACATGATGCGGACGTGTAGAACTTTATCCAAAACCTGTTATAAAGCCTATAAACAATCTGTTACAGTAATTTACAGTAATGTATGCAATTAAGACGACTTGACTTGACTAGAAATCGAATATTCAAGCTGTTTATTCAATTTTCTACCTCAGAACGAAAAACGTTTTAGAAATATTGTTTATAAAACAAAAAGGAACTCTTTTCTAATTTTCTACTTTAAATATTAAATCAAAAAACGACTGAACGAAAGATACACTGATTCAATTACACTACAAATTGCAGTTTGAATAAAAAAATTCAAACCTTTAACTAAAAGTTATATTTTTTATTGCAGGATGAATTGGATGAAACTGCACGTGTGTGGGATGCACATGTAATAAGACCTTCAAAGAACGATCGAGTGCCAAGTGGTAGACCCAATGTGATGTACTTATTCCCAGAGCTCTATAGAACGGAGAACTACATGTCGCCGGTGGACACAGGAGACCTACAGCTGTGCAAGACAGAATGCACATTTCGATCGTTTATACCATGTGACAGTGATGTCTATGAGATTTGTAATACTATTATGACAGAAGAACATTTTGACCTTCCAAAGGACTCGTACCGAGCAATAAACTTATACTTGCATCTAAGGAATGAGTTATTGACCTTATTGTAACCTGTGCTCAGGGTGTAGATAAATAGAGGGGGTGGAGGATAAATAGAGGGCTTGTTTAAAGGATATCTGATTCCCAAATGGGTAACACTTTATAATAACTGCACGCTATTAATCATTAGTTAAGCATTAGTAAACAGTTAATTCATCATTTATAAAGAATTAATAGACATTAATAAGCAGTTTATAAATAAGTTATAAATGATTTATTCTTGATTTATAAGCATATCTACAGAGCCGGACAGTAACGGAGTACATTTACTTGAGTACAGTACTTAAGTACAATTTTGAGGGATCTGTACTTTACTCGAGTATCATTTTTGGGGAGTACTCATGACTTTACTCAAGTACATTTGAGAGGCAAATATTGTACTCTTTACTCCACTACATTTCTATCCATAACTGTGAGTACCCGTTACTTCTAAAAAAAAAAAAAAAAAAAAAAAAAAGGAAAAAAGAAACATCTCGGACACCCTCAATTTTTTGTTTCCCTCTCAAATGTGATTGGATTGTGCAGGCGCCACTGATTGGGAAAGCCTATCAGCAATCACCTTCAGCTTTCCGGCAAAGTCAACTCCATGGTCAGATTTAGATAAGAGACGAAACCATGGACGAAACAATGGATGAAGACGCAGCAGGTCCATCCCGGGAGCGATATTTTTTTTCCCAGGATGGTAGGGGAAGACTCATGAATATTCATTAGGGAAGTCATCCCTGATTGGTCTTAACCCCAGTGACGGGTAGGTTTAGGGGCGGGGTTATGGAGGTCATAAGACCCCCAGTGACGGGTAGGTTTAGAGGTGGGGTTAGGGGTAGGTCATCAGACCAATCAGGGATGACTTCCATAATGAATATTCATGAGACTTCCCCTACCATCCTGGAAAAAAAAAAAAAATATCGCATCCCGGGAATGTGCCAAGTTAATGAAAATTTTCGCTTCGTGTTTGCTGTGTTTACCAATGTAAGCACTGTGGCAGTAGTAATGCAATATTTAGAAAATTTACTCTTGTACTCTTGATACTCAAGTACTTTTAAAAACAAGTACTTTAGTACTTTTACTTAAGTAGACATCTGACTGTAATACTTTTACTTGTACTTGAGTAAAATTTAGCAAGGGGTATCTGTACTTTTACTCAAGTAATGTAGCCGTGTACTCTGTCCGCCTCTGCATATCTATAATGTGTTTAATAATTGTATTTTCATCATTTATTAATGATCAATTTATCATTTTTAAATGAAGTATTGCATTATTTACAAAGCAGTTATTTAGGAGTTGTCAGTGATTTATAAGATCACTTAGAAAGTGTAAGTAAATGATTAATAAATTATCTAAATGTTCTTTCATACATATTATTCAGACATATAGTAATAGTTTGTGTGTTTATAAATGCTTTATTAACATGTTTTACTGTAATTCAGGGTTAATTCAGGTAGTTTTAAAGCATTTAGTAGTGGTCAGTTCACTATGTTTGTGAGCTCATCTAAAGTGAGGACTAGTTATGCGTTGTAAAGCAGTTATAAAGGAGATTTAAAGGCTGTTAATATTTCTATGTTCTGTATCACTGTGTGTGTTTGTTTCCTTTTTCTGTTTAGAAGAAAACTGAGTCTTTAAATCTCCTTTATAAATGATGTTTAGAAAATAACTGAGTCTTTAAATCTCCTTTATAAATGCTTTACAAGGCATATAGGGCCTCGTTTACACTGCAGATCTTGATGCCCAATTCTGATTTGTTGCCTATATCCGATTTTTTTTGACTGTCTGTTTACACGTTCTTTAAATTGTAACCCATATCCGATTCTTGTGTTTACACTTGCCATATAGGCTACTATCTGAAACATATCGCGCATGCTTAAAGGGTTAAATTCTCTTGCACAAATGGACGAACACAAAGTTTCATGCTCTGCGATATGCAGTTTCCAAACACCACTTTTTAATAAGAAACAATGTCTATAAAACTCGTTAAAACTCCACAAATCACAAGCGTGTCGGTGAGAACACTCAAAAACTAGCACATAAACTAGGGCTGTTCACTGTTATACAATAAAGAGCCTGCACAGCGACAAAAAATAGAAATTAACACAAAAAACTGCCTAGACCTAGAGCCTTTACTTACACAACACTGACAGTGGAGTTGCGCTCAGGAGTAGAGCAGCTGTGGACAATTTTACTTTTTCTTTTTTGAACGGCTGCGGACAAATTCTTTCTATGCACGCACAATATTACATTACAATCTGCGCGTATGTTTTAAAAATATAATTGAACATGTAAATAGTCCTAGCACTTTTTAAATTTAAATAGCCCACTTAAAGTGTTTATTACAAATAAATTACTAATTGCTTAAAATGAATAAATGTAAATGAACACATTTTTTTGTTAAATTTACAATCATGTGAAAACACTTCCCGTGGCCCTCTACACATTCCTCTCCTACGATGACAACGTTTCGTCGGGCCATCCGTCCCTTTGCAGATGTGCTTCGGGGTTTCTCTCGTCATTAAACCGCGGAGACGTTGCCTAACGCCTCAGAAAATCCGATCTGCCCATTTACATGACAGTCGCATTGGCACATATCCGATTTATTTCCACATATGAATGAGGCCTGAAACCGATCTCGAAATATCCGAATGCATGCGTTTTTTTCCTGTTTACACTGTCATAGAACACATCCGATCTGTGTCACATGTGAGCAAAAAATCGGAATTGGGTCACATTTCACTGGCAGTGTAAACGGGGCCTAGTCCTCACTTTAGATGAGCTCACAAACACAGTTAACTGACCATTTGTTGTGAATCATCAGAGTCTGAGAGATCCATTTGCAGCAATTTATTTAGAAAAGGGAAGTCGATAGGCAAAGGTGAAATCACCAGCAAACAATAGCAGTAGAGAGCAGGAGAATTCGTGGTCAGTAAACAGGAAAATGGTCGAGGCAGGCGGCAAACAGTCGTAATCCAGTATCCAGGCAGAGGTAAAGCAGGCAGGCAGCAGGCTGGCGTGAAACAAGGAACAAAATAGGGTCAAACCAGGTAGGCAAACACAGGAAGAAATGCTCGGAATTGTTCACAGTAGTAATACAAAACTTCGCACAGAATGCTGTGCGAGTTGCAGCTATAAAGCCCAGAAGATGAGAAACAGCTGAGCGAGGTGATTAGAGTGAGAACGGGGTTATGGGAAGTGTAGTGCGTGTAACAGTCAATATTCAGGCGAGGGTGCCCTCTGATGGCCTGAGAGGGTGGTTGCAGAGTCAGTGACTGTGACAGCGCCCCCCCCCCCCCCTGCGAGCGACTCCTGGTGCGAAGGGGTTGACGACGCCAAGGTCGACCACGTGGTCGGGGAGCAGGTTTGTGTGGATAGGCACGATGGAAGTCAGCGGTTAGGTTGGGGTCCAGAATGTCCTTGGCGTCGACCCAGGAACGCTCCTCCGGGCCATATCCCTCCCAGTCGACCAAGTACTGAAGGGTACTACCCCGACGTCTGGAGTCAAGGAGTTCATGGACTTGAAACGCCTCCTCACCCTCCACCAGGATGGATTGGGGGTTCGGCTCCTGGGACCTCCTTTTCTCCTCCCTTGTTTCATCAGGACCATCAGCGGGCTTGAGCAGTGAGACATGGAACGTGGAAGCAAGACGGTAATGTTTAGGCAGCGCAAGACGAAACGACACAGGTGTGATCTGTTGGACGATCTTGAAGGGACCCACGTACCTGGGGCTGAGCTTTTTACAGGGGAGCCGTAGTCGGAGGTCCCGGGTGGATAGCCAAACCCACTGGCCGGGTTGGTACACTGGACCGGAACGACGGTGGCGATCCGCTTGTTCTTTCTGATAGCGAACGGCCTGTTGGAGGTGAACATGGGTCTGGTTCCAAGTCTCCTCGCTGCGTTGAAGCCAGTCGTTCACGGCTGGGACACTGGTGGGTTCTCCGGACCATGGGAATAGAGGCGGTTGGAACCCCAGGACACACTGAAAGGTGGTGAGGTCGGTAGCATGCTTCTGGTTGGAGTTCTGGGCGTATTCAGCCCATATCAGATAGCGGCTCCAGTCCTCTTGATGTTGGTGGCAATAGGAGCGGAGGAACCGAATGATCTCCTGATTCATACGCTCGGCCTGCCCATTAGATTGGGGGTGATACCCAGACGTGAGGCTGACGTTGACCTGCAGGGTGTTGAAGAAGGCTGCCCAGACTCGGGAGGTAAACTGAGGGCCTCTATCGGAGACGATGTCCTCCGGGAGGCCGTAAAACCGAAATACCAGATTGCACAGGAGTTCTGCTGTTTGTAGGGCGGTGGGTAGCTTGGCCAGGGGTATCAGGCGGCAGGCCTTGGAAAACCGATCGATAACTGTGAGGATGGTGGTGTGGCCATCGGAGACCGGGAGATCGGTGAGGAAGTCAACGGCTATGTGCGACCAAGGGCGTTGGGGTATAGGGAGAGGCTGGAGTAGACCGGCAGTTAATTGTCGTGGTGTTTTCTGGGTATTGCAAACTCGGCAGTGTCGGATGAATGTAATAGTGTATTGAGTTAGTGATGACCACCAGAAGCAATTTTGCAGGAGGTGAATGGTAGCGGTGATCCCCGGATGCCCTGAGCTAGGAAGAGAGTGGACTTGTTCTAGGACCTGATTCCGGAGGATCTCAGGGACGAAGACTTTGTAAGGAGGACAGGCAGAAGGAATCTCAGACTGGGAGTTAATCTGTTCAATCTCGGTCTCAATGTCCCACCGGACGGGGGCAACAATGATGTCAGGGGTCAGACATCATAACTCTCAGCAGCATTGAGTTTCCGTGAGTAGAATGCACAGGGGCGTAACTTAGGTGGAGAACCCTGCCGTTGCGAGAGGATGGCGCCTATCCCAGTACTGGATCCGTCTACTTCAACCACAAAGGGTATTTCCGGATCCGGATGGGAAAGGATGGGTGCCGAGGTGAAGCGTTGCTTGAGTTGGTTAAAAGCTTGGGTTGCAGATTCATTCCAAGGAAGACGATTCGAGCCCTTCTTAACCAGGGATTTGAGGGGGTTTGCCACTGAACTGAAAGTTGGCAAACCCGAGGAAGCGCTGGAGTTCTTTTAGAGTGGTGGGTTGTGGCCACTCTAGGACTGCTCTAACCTTTCCCTCATCCATGGCGACTCCATCCGGGCTGATTACGTACCCCAGTAAAGTGGTGGACGTCTGGTGGAACTCACACTTTTCAATTTTGGCGTACAGTTGGTGCTGGATGAGCCTCTGAAGGACCGCTCGAACGTGTTGCACATGATCGGCCAGCGTGTCCGAATAGATTAGAATGACGTCGATATAGACAATGACCGTCTTGTGGAGCATGTCTCTGAACACATCGTTGATGAAGGATTGAAAGATGGAAGGACTGTTTGCCAGGCCAAAAGGCATAACCAGGTATTCGTAATGCCCTGTATTGGTGGAGAAAGCGGTCTTCCACTTGTCCCCTTCTCTGATGCGAATGAGGTTGTATGCACAGCGCAAGTCTAATTTGGTGTAATATTTAGCTGTACGTAGCAACTCTAGAGCAGATGGAACCGACGGGAGTGGGTAGCGGAACTTAACAGTGATGTTATTAAGAGCCCGATAGTCAATGCACAGCCGGAGACCCCCGTCTTTCTTCCGTACAAAGAAGAAGCCGGCGGATGCCAGAGAGGTGGAGGTCCGAATGAAACCCTTGGCTAGTTCCTCTTCTATATATTTCTTCATGGAATCGGACTCGGGTTGGGAAAGAGGGAATATTCGGCCCTTGGGAGGCGCGGAGCCAGGCAGGCCTAGAATGACATGGGACATGGGAGGTGTTAAGAACAAAAAACAGAATAATCTCACCGTGAAGGGCTCCAGTTCTCAGATGGAGCTCCTGAGTGATGTGGGTCACTTTGCCTGAGCCTAGCAGCCGTCTGTCGATGGCTTCGACTGTGAGAGGGGGGAGATAGATTGTATTAGTGTTATGTCGTGTGATAGAGCAAAGTCCTTGGATATGAAGTTTCCTGCAGCCCCAGAATCAACTAGAGCACAAGTAGAGAATTGACGGCCATTAGCTGTGACTACGATGGATACAGACACGCATGTATTAGAGTACAAGGAGTCAGAGGTTAAGCTCACCGGCCTCGTTGCAGCAGAACGAAAACTGAGTGCATATTCAGCAGCGGTTAATTTGCCCTGCGTCAGTTCAAGCAGGCGATCGCCTGCACTCTTACCCTCCTTGGAGTGTTCAAATACTTCACAAAAGCGCCGTAGAAACATCTCAAATGATGGAAAAGCAGTGCCATCCTCCCTCCACACAGCCGTTATCCAATCCAACGCCCTCCCAGTGAGTAATGAGCATACAAAGGAAATCTTACCAGCCTCGGTAGTATACAGCATTGGTTGCTGAGCGATGAATAAGGGTGAGTCTGAGTCTGTGACTGAGACACCACTACTAAATGCTTTATAACTCCCTGAATTTACTACATTTACTTAGACTAAAGTGATCTTATGAACCACTGACAACTCCTAAACAACTGCTTTGTAAATAATGCAATACTTTATTTAGAAATTATAAATTGATCATTAATAAATCATGAAAATACAATTATTAAACACATAGATATGCTTATAAATCAAGAATAAAGCATTTATAGCTGTATTTATAAACTGCGTATTAATGTCTATTAATGCTTTATACATGATGAAGTAACTGTTTACTAATGCTTAACTAATGATTAATAGCGTGCAGTTATTATAAAGTGTTACTGTTACGGAACTGCTCCGAGACACGAGGGTTAAGATCCAAATGCAGTTTTATTGTGGGTAATCCAGAGGCGTAATCCAGTGTACAGGCAAAAGGTCAAAACACAGGTAGGCAGTCCAAACAAACCAACAAAGAAACAAACAAAACAGGCAGGGACCAGAGGCAAAAGAGTAATCCAGGGAACGGGGCAAGAAATCCAAATAATCCAAAAGACAAGAAACCAGGGAAAACGCTCGGAATTGCAGTGTAACACTTAAACAAGACTTCGCGGTGAGTGAATGAATATGGTATAAATAGACTGAGACTAACAGGATGATGAGACACAGGTGAATACAATCAGTGAATGAGGTACAGGTGAATGTGATCAGTGATAATGAGTCCGGGCAGTGAGTTATGGGAAATGTAGTTTGTGAGTGAAAATAGTCTTATGTGGAGTGCCCTCTGGTGGCTCTCAAGGGCACTCCAGCTGGTGATCGTTACATAGCCCCCCCTTTAAGGAGCGGACTCCAGACGCTCCTAAAACTGTCCAGGAGGGAGGTGGAGCGGAGGCGGGATGGAGGGCCGGGCCCGTGGAGCGGATAACGACCTGGAGACTGCGGCAAGACGGGAGGCCAGGGCGGATCAGGCTGTGCAGGCAACCATGGCGGATCAGGCTGAGCAGGCGACCAGGGCGGATCAGGCTGTGCAGGCGACCAGGGCGGATCAGGCTGTGCAGGCGACCAGGGCGGATCAGGCTGTGCAGGCGACCAGGGCGGATCAGGCTGTGCAGGCGACCCTTCAGGAGGCCAGGGAGGAGACGACCCTTCAGGAGGCCAGGGAGGAGACGACCCTTCAGGAGGCCAGGGAGGAGATGATCCTGCAGGCAACCGTGGCACAGGAACAGGAATCGGCTTAGGAACAGACACCGGTTCAAGAACAGGAACGGCAGAAGTGACGATGTGAAGCTCAGTCTCTGGATCAGCAGAAGTGACGACGTGAAGCTCTGGCTCTGACTCGGCAGGACTGACGTGAAGCTCTGGCTCTGGCTCGGCAGGACTGACGTGAAGCTTTGGCTCTGGCTCGGCAGGACTGATGTGAAGCTTTGGCTCTGGCTCGGCAGGACTGATGTGAAGCTCTGGCTCTGGCTCGGCAGGACTGACGTGAAGCTCTGGCTCTGGCTCGGCAGGACTGACGTGAAGCTCAGGCTCGACAGACGTGAAACCCACAGAAAAAGTCAAGCCACCGAGTTGCAGGGCCAAGTCAACATACTGTTTCAGAGTCCAGCTAGGGTGATAAAGTGGCATTACGGACCTAAGCGGCTCGGATAGTCCTCCACGAAAAAAGATCATCAGACATAACTCATCCATACAGGTCAAGCGAGCCAGCTCCAAAAAGTCCATGACGTATTCCTCTATGGGCTGATCTCCCTGACGGAGACGCATGATCTGTGCTGCTGGATTCATGATGGGTCTGGGTCTTACTTGGCTGCTGGATCTGATGCGGCGAAGTCTTCTGTTACGGAACAGGGACCAGAAGCAAAAGAGTAATCCAGGGAACGAGGCAAGAAATCCAAAAGACAAGAAACCAGGGAAAACGCTCGGAATTGCAGTGTAACACTTAAACAAGACTTCGCAGTGAGTGAATGAATGAACATGGTATAAATAGACTGAGACTAACAGGATGATGAGACACAGGTGAATACAATCAGTGAATGAGGTACAGGTGAATGTGATCAGTGATAATGAGTCCGGGCAGTGAGTTATGGGAAATGTAGTTTGTGAGTGAAAATAGTCTTATGTGGAGTGCCCTCTGGTGGCTCTCAAGGGCACTCCAGCTGGTGATCGTTACAGTTACCCCCAAAGGCTAAATTTAAAACAGTCTTTTTCAGACTTTCAGCATCCTTTGTCATCATTTGCTTTCATATTTTTCATACAATGGTTGTAAATGGATACTGAAGCTGCCAATGCCTAATATTCTGCTTAACATCTTTTGTGTTCCTCAGAAGAAGGTCCTCCTGGTTTGGAACAAGTTTGAATATTTTCACTTTCTTGTTAACTATCCCTTTAATATTTTGTACTTTATGTTAATATGTTGTTTCCCCCCTATGTTGGCATTGCAATTAGAATCAAATGCAAAACAGTAAGGGGTTTAGAACACAGTTGAGGTAATTTTATTGATTATTATACTTTAACACAGACAATGTACTGATGACATCATCTAACTGTCAGGATTCAGGCACGGAGATCGAGGTAAGTGAATTTCAAACACAACTTTATTTACAGGTGACAAAAGTGCAAGGTGAGTATGTGAATTCAGGTGCAGATTCTGTGAAGATCTCTCGGCGCGGGGATAACAGCAGGTAAACCAGATAACTTCAGGAATGTTGAAACACAGTATCAGTTCGTAAATCCTTATCTTCTTTCTATCAGATGTGATCGGAGTCAATCAGTTTCGACGAGGATTTGGAAACTCAGGAGAATGCTGGATCACAGACATCAGAGATCAGATCTGGAGACATCAGAACAAAGTCACAAAGGTTAGTGTTTCTCAAGAGGGTATACGATATATCCAGGAAACTCAGGGGAAGCAATGGTTCAGGATACAACGGGATAAGGTCAGTTCCTGTTGGAGGCTTGACATAGACTGGAGCTATCGTGAGTGTTTTAAGTGTTGGTTAATGAGGTTGTTGATAGTGATCAGGTGTGGGTGATTAGTACTCTGGAGAGAGCGATCTCTGTGTGGTGGATGGAACCAAGCTTGATTGGTCCCTGACACTAACAATATTTACAAACATGGCTACTCAAACTAACCATGTTTTTCTGCATTACAATAAATTGTAAAAAAAGGAAACAAAGCGAAAGAAAAAATGGCAAGATATATTGAATGAATTAAAATTACAGTGCATAAGAAACTGTTTTATTTCTTTCATTATAATTAAATAAGAATAGATTTTCATTACTGGTGTTTACCTTGTTACAATCACGCCAGACTCCACCCTCACTCAATCACGACGCACCTCCTCTCCCGAATACTGATCACACACACCTGCTCATCATCAAGTCTTCAATCACCTCCAGCACTTAAACCCCGCTCTCACTCTCACTCATTGTCCGGTATCGTTTGCATCTAGACACTATCTCCTTGCTTACCTTCAGGACTCCACTGCTACTTACCTGTTCCGTCGATTCCTCTCCCAGCCTTCCAGTCTTCCTCGTGGGTCTTTGTCTCCTGTGTCCTCCTGAGTCTTCTCCGGGTCTGGTATCTCCTTCCGTTCCCCATCTGCAAGGAAATCAAACTGAGTCATTCAAGTCTACATCATCGGGACTAATTCTGATCCACTCACCTTCATCTGCACTGCCAAACTCTCTGCTGGTTGATTATAATAAATACTCTCTTTACCTTATCCGTGTGTCTGCCCTTCTGTGTTGTAACATACCTGAAATGTAAAAACATTTTTTGTTTATAAAACATTTCTAAAGCTTTGCATAACAAGCTTAGCTCCCCCACAACCCAACAGGGGTGAAACAGTATTTACAATATATCTTCTTCATGTCGAAGTCGAACACTAAACAGCTCTCAAACACATTTAACAGGGTATTTCATATTTATATTTAAATAATTGCTTCTGACTTGTAACATTGATGAACACAAACTATAAACTTGTGTGAACAGCTATTCTAGGCATACTTTCTTATTTCAGTTCAACTGAATGTATTTTCTTTTGTATAAAACTCAAATTTGATCCTGTCTCTTTAGAATGAAAATTGAAACTAACTTTAAAACCTTAAAACATAATTTAAAACCACTTCAGTTCTAAATTAAGTTGTAAAAAATAAATAAATCATAAAATAGCAATAAAAAAAACAGTATAACCAGTGGTGTAAATAAAATTAAAAAAGCCTTTACTTAGTCCATCTCAGTTCAGTTGATTCAGTTACAGAATGTCCATTGCAAAGCAATCTCCACGTAGGACATTGTCAAACTCTGCACGAAATTCAGGGTAAGAGTTGTATGTACACGGCAAGTCGAGAACTGCTCCACACATATGTGCAACAGGCCTGCGTCCAAGACCACACAATCCATTAAACATAACTTCAATTTTGTCTTTACACATGACAGTAGAGCCAGTACAGAATCGTAGGAAAGTCTCCAGCTTTCTTTGGTCTAGGTTTTTCACGTAGCGCTGCAGATGATTAAGGGTCAGCTGCTCTTGCTGGTTCAAGAAATCTTTTGTTGGCTTTATGATCAACCTAGCCAGTAACACTTTATTTTGATAGTCCGTTCGTTGAGACTTTACTAGTTATTAGTAGCCATTCAGTAGCTTGTCAACAGTGCATCATTTGACATTCAACAACACTGTTTCAACAGACAAGTAACATACGTTCAACTGACTGCCTATAGACTATAAGGTACAATTCAAGTGTTAATCTACAGATTTTACAAAAAAGTGCCTGTTGACTGTCAATGTGATTTTGCAACAGGTTATTAACCAATTGTCGACTAACTTTCAATTGTCAACTAACTTTCTGTAGATTGAGTACCAACAACTCAAGATCAATCTGTCAGTTAAATGTCAACAGTCATGTCAGCATATGAAGTATATGATACTGTATATCCTACTCAAGGGGTCTCATATGCATCAAATTAATAATTATTTTAGCTGATTTAAAATCTGTTTTAAAAAATGTTTTAACCATTTGTAGATAATCTGTTGATAGTCAACTAAAGATTACATGTAGTTTCTTATTTGTTGCTTGTCAACAAAGAATTTGTTTATGATCAGTTGACTATTAATAGACATTCTCAACTAAGCGTTAGTAGATATATTTTAGGACCATCTAATTAAATTGAAAAATAGTTTATATCAGTAGAAAGTCTATAACCTATCAACCGATTAATATATTGTTTATGATCAGTTGACTATTAATAGACATTATCCACTAAGTGTTAGTAGATATATTTTAGGACTATCTAATTAAAGTGAAAGACAGTTGATATCAGTAGAAAGTCTATAACCTATCAACAGATTGCATACCTAACCTGACTGAAGTAGAACAAACACTATGGCCAGCACATCAGAGAAATTAGATCACTTTTATTAAAAAGTAATAATAATACAACCCATTATTTACTAGGATATCACGATCACATCTGAACCATCTGATTATGTGAAAAACATTATATTGAGCATTCCAAATGAGAAAACTCTCAATAGTCTACATCATTTCAAATGCCTGAGGCCAAGATCAAAAGTTATAAACAACAAATAACAATAATTATTAATTAATTCATTTAGCCTTTCGTGACAGTAAGTTTTACAGAAAATCGCATTTATTAAATGCAGTTTAACGTTATAACAGTTACTCATTTAAGAAATAATCTCTGTTCCTGCTGCAAACTCGCTTCGGAGGATTAACAGACAAGACTATAGTTCTGTCAGGTCCATTAAGTCAAGAACACAGACAATAAAAATAATTAAAGAATTTATATTGAATAGATTGCAAACAGGTTGATGTTCCTGAATTGAAATTTGGCGGTATGGCTCTGTTCAGGGAGTCCTCTGACCTTTCATGAGCACCATGAAATAGCAGAGAGTCAGAGGACAGCAGCAGCATTAGGGAACGCTCACACAGTTTAGGACTGTGAGAGCTAAAATATCCCCCCAAACAAAACCACACCTGGCAATCCTCTGAGATACAGAGGATGATTTTATTTTAACAATTTATATACTTAGTAATCTACAAATATACACGGATAATTTGCAATATGTTATAATCAGATGAGTCCCCTGACCACCCATGAATTAACAGAGTCAGGGGACAGCACAGTATGAGGAGATAGCAGCCGCATATAGGGACAGCATTATCAGCATGAGGGGATGCAGCAGCAGCATAAGGGCTCTCACATTATATTGACTAGATGAGCTATTCCCCCCAAAACAGAAATTGAGTGTCTCGAACGGTGTCGTCTGAGCCACCCTAATTTAGCAATTATATTATGGTAAAAATTATTAATTAATTACTGAAATGACTATTCAAGACCACAATAGCTAAAACATGCTGTTACCTAGAATTATCTGTCTTTGAACTGTTTTGACAGTCTACAGTGTAAGCGCTATGAAGAGATGACTAAGCCACCTTCTGAGAAACAAGCTAGATGAAGGAATTAAACAGCTTTTTACCAGCGTGCAGATCAGCAGAAGCGAGCAGCAAGCATGTATGAGCAACTGAATGTGCTTTAAATAGGGCGCCTTGTTTGAGCTTTGGCCATTGAGCAGCGAGGGGAGTTGACGAGCTAATGCAGCTCAGCTGGAGCAGATCAGCTGACGGGACAGTGTTGTTAGCAAACAGCATTAGCAGCGTCTTGACTACCTGGCCTGCCAGAACTGACGCTGACGCTCAATTTTAAACCCTTAACAATACCTTCTTTAATCGTTTAACCATTTTGTAACATTTAGTTTATTTAACGTTACGGTGAGACACAAAAGGCGTTTTCTCCTATAGAACCATAATACACCAAAACACAGTATAAATGAACAAAATACATAATTTTTATTAGCTAACGTAACTTTAGATGTAATCCAAATCTTTATAATCCATACGCAAACAAGAAACAGATCCAAATTCAGCCCTTCATCCCGCGCTCGTGATATATCTAAATAAAAAAATTGCGCCCTCAAGAAGCATTACGACATGTTTTACGGCAGTGATATCAAACGCTCATTGGCTCTCGCCTGCTTCGTCACAGATTGCAGCATGCCGTGTTTCAGTTGAAACAACATTGAAATGCAGAAGCGCGCGCGCCGTCTTCACGCAGAGGGAAGCTGGGTTAACATTTTCATGGATTAACCCTTAATCACTGTTTGGCGTCAAAATGACCCCAATGGACTTTTCCTTCATTTTTTAAAAGTGTTACCTTCACCTCAGGGGCATGAAACTCTGTGACTTTTCCTAAATAATCTAAACATGCACAAACAAACTGGGCTTGATTTGGTTGTTCTAAAGGTGTGTAAAAATGTTTTTACCATTTAAAGGTATAGCGGTGTTATGGAAGCAGACGGACAACAAGGTAAGTAATGATAATGGTGTTTATTAAAACAGCAGAGTATCGGAAGTGAATAAACGTGCAGGAATGGGTGAGTATCAGAGTTCAGATATGGTGAATCCTTGAATGAAATCCGTGAATGAATAATAGTTATTTTCCTTGCAGGAACGACGGGAGGAGATTTCCAGAATGAATCCAAACTCCGTTTGAAGAGGATCGGCAGGCTGACGGCACACACTCACGCACCGCTGACAGGACTGACAGACTTACGGCCCGCACACCGCTGGAGACGAGATCTGGACAGACTGGAATGGAACAGGATTCAGGTAAGAAATCACAGGTACGTATGGTAGTGAAACTCGCAGAGAGAAGCACTAAGAGTCCGCTTCGTATCAACGAGCCGGGACAATGAGAGGTGCGTGGTGTGTGCTTATGAAGCAGAGTGGCTGATAGGGTGCAGGTGTGTGTCGTTAAAACTCAGGTGACTGTGATCGCTGGTGATTGTGGTGGAAGAACCTGGCCAATCCGTGACAAGCGGAGGATCTTTCCGAATTTTAGATAAGACCCACCCTCTCCACTTTTTTTTCACATTTGAACGCTAGTGTGTGTTTGTGTGTGTGTGTGTATGTGCGTGCATCATCCTCCCTTTGAACGCAAGAGTGTGTGTGTGTGTGTGTGTGTGTGTGTGTGTGTATGTGCGTGCATCAGGGAGGATCTTTCCGAATTTTAGATAAGACCCACCCTCTCCACTTTTTGAATAAGTTTGATTGATTCACCAGAATGATTGACAATTAGGAGGACCAATAGTATAGGTGATCCACCCGGAAGTAAAAAATCCTCCGCTATACCTTTAAGGTGTTTGGGGTCAAAATGACCCCACATTGAAAATGAATGGGAAAATGAAAAAAAAAAATGACTTTTTTAAATTTTGTTTGTCAAAAAAATAAAAGTAAATCCATTATAAATCTGAATTTTTTTTTACAAATAAACCAAGGTCTGGTCCTAGAGCATAAATAAAAAGTAGAACAAACTTTCTATCTCATACACACACACACACACACACACACACACACACACACACACACACACACAAACACACAAATGTATGTGACTGCAACAGAGAGCATTTTTACAGAAATTGGCAAATAAAATAACCAAAACTGGCATAAATCTAAAAAAAAATACATTTAAATCAAGGTCTGGTCCTAGAGCATAAACCCAAAGTGGAAAGAACTTTCTATCTCATACACACACAAACACTCACGTATGTCACTGCAACAGAGAGCATTTTTATAGAAATTGGCAAATAAAATCAACTAAACTGGCATAAATCTGAAAAATGTCACATATGCAACATGGAACAACCAAACACACACACACACACACACACACACACACACACACACACACACACACACACACACACACACACACACACACACACACACACACACACACACACATTACAGTCATG
The DNA here is from genome assembly GCA_022828995.1 of Vimba vimba. Lineage (NCBI taxonomy): Eukaryota > Metazoa > Chordata > Actinopteri > Cypriniformes > Leuciscidae > Vimba > Vimba vimba. The sequence continues at coordinate 44,434,209 of CM040823.1, read as the reverse complement.
TCATAGTGGTGACTTGTAATGTTACTGCAAATGTATGTATAATAATTTGCAAAAGCAAGATAATTCAAAATATATCAGAAAACAACAACAAATTATAACTCTGACAAAACTACATATTGTTTATGTATTTCAAAATGTTGTGAGGAGAAGTTTAAGCATCAAGAAAAATGAAATGAAAATGAATGAGTCTCTATGGCCCTCTATTGGATATATGTGGTCATTGCAATTAATTTCTTTAATTATAATTTCTAAAGTTTTTCCACAAACCAGCAGATGTCAGTATTCTATCCCTAACACATAGAACAATGTCCAAAAACTATTTAGATTTAATTAAGATCATCATTTAAGTGATTTTTTCTTTAAAAAACTTTTTTCATGAGCCAATTTATGGCTAATTATGTAATTGTGCAGTAAATAGTTAAAAAACTTTCCACAAAAACACAGCATAAATGTATAGTTGAGAAGTAAATAAAAAATGATATATAGTTTTCCATATAAAAATGTATATTTCCTTATGTAATCGCTCTTTAAAAGGTCATTCTGACCCCAAACACCTTAAGTGTTATCCTTTTTTAACAGTGATTAAATTCTGCTCTGTCCCTTATACAAAACTATTATATACTGCCAGAGAGGACTGCAACACATCGTCATTTGAGCGACTTTTGGTACCGATTTACATTTTCGCAATAAATTATTACACATCTGTTGTTTTTCTTCATAATTTTAGCCTGCATAGTTTTAAGAAATGGTTATGGGTAGGTTTAGGGGCAGGAGTAGGATTAATGTTAGTGGCTCAAAATATATTTTAATGCTATTAATAAAACTGGCATTTCCCTACACATCTCTGTCCATAAAGTGTTTTATTCCTTTTATATTCTGTATAAAATGAGTAATTTATATTTAGGTTTGGGAGTAGGGTTAAGGGAACTTACATTTATCTAAAAACAGTATAAGGGAAATGATACAGATATCTTTATGATTCGTAAACGTTTTGTAGCTGTGAATTCGTAATAATTCTACGTTGCAGACATGTCTGTATCATACGTTTCAGCATCTATCCAAACGTACAAAAAAAGTATGTTTACAATCTGTTGATAGGTTATAGACTTTCTACTGATATAAACTGTTTTTCACTTTAATTAGATAGTCCTAAAATGTACCTACTAACACTTAGTGGATAATGTCTATTAATAGTCAACTGATCATAAACAATTTATTTGTTGACAAGCAACAGATCTAATCTTTAGTTGACTATCAACAGATTATCTACAAATGGTTAAAACATTTTTTTTAAAAGCAGTTTTAAATCAGCTAAAATAATCATAAATTTGATGCACATGAGACCCCTTGAGTAGGATATACAGTATCATATACTTCATATGCTGACATGACTGTTGACATTTAACTGATAGATTGATCTTGAGTTGTTGGTACTCAATCTACAGAAAGTTAGTTGACAATTGAAAGTTAGTCGCCAATTGGTTAATAACCTGTTGCAAAATCACATTGACAGTCAACAGGCACTTTTTCGTAAAATCTGTAGATTAACCCTCTGGGGACCAAGAACGCGCCGGCGCGTTTTGCTCGTTTTTTTTTTTAGCAATGAAAAATAAACACAAAATGCTCTGTTAATTTTGATCTTTAATTTTCGTGTTCTACATCAATCGATCCTGTTCAGTTTCTTTTTTTTTTCTGTATACTCACAATAAAGATAAAGTGTTTTGCTTTTTGACAAATAAAGAAACTTTAACATGATGCGATGTCTGCCTTCTCTCTGTATGTAAACTCCCATTTGAAACGCGTTCGAAAATGATCTATAACTCCGCGAAAATTCAGTCAAACAGGCAAACAGACCCACGGGCATAAAGCTTGAGATCGCAGCTTTTAAATGAAGTCATTTATATAAAAAACAAATATTATCAGCTTCTGTAATCTGTATAAAAAGAGAGCGATTCCAGTCGAGCTTATTACGAGCTCATTGACTTTAATTCGTACACGCCTACTCACGGAGCGCGCTATTCACAAGATAATGTGCTAAGCCATCTATGCAAAACAGGTAAACGCCCCCAAGCAAATGTATTAAACGCTTCAAGTTTCATCATTTCGTCACCTGCGCGTTGGGAAGATGACACGGTACACCGGTGCGGAAGCCCTTCAGTTCGTCCTGGATACTAGCGACGAAGAGTCCAGATTTTCATCAGAAGAGGAGCGCGACTACTCTGATGACGACCGTTTGTATTTTGAAGAGCGACTTGATGCAGCCGTGGATAGAATTTCGGATGAGTAAGTATGTATTCTTACTTGCATTAGTTGACAAGTTATTCAAAACATGAGCTTACATATTATACAGGCTGGACTTGCCATCCAGAGTATTGACATTTGATATCTACCTTTATTCAACACGATCTAATGAAAGTGCATATCTATACCATGAATTTAATATCTTGTACCATTTCAACATCAAAAATGTTTTGTTTTGTTTTTTTTTGTGTACATATGCTACACCCCTTGGTTAGGAAATTTGTATTTGTATGTGTAGCCTAAATGATATGTTTAGATCATTATGTATGAAAGATAGAATTTAGAAATTATTTTAGAAAGTAGGCCTAGTAGGTGTTTAGATTATATTTTGACTATATAAATGCTGCCTCATTATCATTAACGATGCATACTCGCAAATATCAGTTTTAAATGTGTGTAAATGTGCTGAAATGTGTAAATATACCCAGTTAATGAAGTGCACAAATGTGTTAGGCTAATGTTTGCGGTGTGCCTCTCCGTTAATGGCCCATTGACACGCATATAGGCTTATTGCACACGTCTAAAATTATTTACATCAGTTATTCATTATAGACTAATGCTACTATAGTTATATTTATGTAATAATATTCTTCAACTTTTTTAAAAGGAATGTAGCTTCATCACTACCTCCGCCTGCAACTCGGAGTGCGCTTAGCAACACAGTCAGAAATCAGAAAGAGTAAGTACATATTTACCCACTATTTTACAGATGTTAGTTCAATTTTGTTTATACTTAGTGTTAATATTATGAGCCTGTATGACTTTATTATTTATTTTTGGAGATTGGTTGATGTTACATATGTTTTGTAACTTTTTTTAAAAGGAATGTAGCTTGTTCACTCTCGCCTTCCACTGCAACGAGGACACGCAGCAACAAAAATCAAAAAGAGTAAGTACATATTTACCTACTATTTTACAGATGTTAGTTACATTTTGTTTATATACTTAGTGATGATACAAATGCAGCCTATATGTGCCTGTGTGGCTTTGCAACAAATGTGTTGTTATGCATGCACAATATAACAATTATTGATTGGTAATGTTAATATAAAAGAGCTTATATTGTGTTGCTTTATCAGCATTGCTAAATGTCCATCAGTTATGCATGTGCTGGAATAGTACTCTGTAAAATATATGATAAAAATAGTTTTCAACTTTTTTTTAAAAGGAATGTAGCTTGTTCACTCTCGCCTTCCACTGCAACTCGCAGGACACGGAGCAACGGAAATCAAAAAGAGTAAGTACATATTTATCTACTATTTTTTTTAACTACTACTTTGCAAAAAATGTGTTATGCATGCACAATATTACAATTATTGTTTGGTAATGTTAATATAAAAGAGCTTATATATTTTTTGTTTTATCAACATGCTGATTGCCCTGCCCTGACATGCTGATAGTACTTTGATCAACCTTTATTAACCTTTATTAATATTATTATTTTTATAGGAATGTGGCAAAGAGGGCCAAGACAAACATTCAGACGAGCAACAAGGAGTCCACTCTGTCATGGAAAACAGAGACTGACATTGATATGGTTCCACAGACTCTGAGCTTCCTGCCTGCCCGGGAACTTGGACCACAGCTGAGTTCTGCTGACACACACACTCCCCAGACTCTCTTCAAAATGTTTTTTTCTGAGAATGCAGTTTCAACTCTGTGCCACAACACCAATGCTCAGGCTGCTGGTGCAATTGCAAAGGGGCGCAAATTTAAATGGACTGATGTCAGCATCAGTGAGATGTACCGCTACATTGGGCTGGTGTTTTACATGGCCATGGTGAAGGTGAGCTCCATCAAGGACTACTGGCGGCAAGACAGTCTTTTCTCTTTGCCTTTTCCTGCCACAATCATGGCAAGAGAGAGATACCGCACCATTTCATGGAATGTGCACATGAGTCACCCAGATGCAGATAAGGAGAATGACAGAAAGAGGGGCACACCTGAACATGACCGTCTGATCTCAGATGCAAAGAACATTTGCACAGTTGGACGCAAGATCTGTGTGCTTTGCAAAGGACAGCTTGGTAAAAGGCAGGACACACCTTGGAAATGCCAGGCATGTAATGTTCACTTGTGTCTTCAGCCGAACAGGAACTGTTTTCAGAAATGGCACCAAGACATGTAACTGTATTCTCAAAAAAATCGGATTGCTTTAATTTCACTACTTATATCCACCTTTCCAAACTTCCGCTACTAGCCTTAGCCCGCTAGCATAGCAGGCGTGGTCTGCGAAGGATAGCGAACTGCCTTTACTTTTGTTTATTTTCCTCACATTTGATTTGCTTAGAGCCCGCATCAACGGGGCATAAGCATTTACTGTGAGATACCTGCCTTTTACTTTTGTTTATTTATCGCTCACAATTGCTTTGTTCATAGCCGACTGATTATTTATTTTGGTCACATTTGATTTGCTTAGAGCTCGCATCAACGGGGCATAAGCATTTACTGTGAGATACCTGCCTTTACTTTTGTTTATTTATCGCTCACAATTGCTTTGTTTATAGCCGACTGATTATTTATTTTGGTCACATTTGATTTGCTTAGAGCCCGCATCAACGGGGCATAAGCATTTACTGTGAGATACCTGCCTTTACTTTTGTTTTTACAAAATTACATTAAAACAGATTGAAAAACAAAACATTTGAATCTCCTCATTCTTTGTTCAGGCTGCCTCACCTGATGGCCCATTAGCACTTGGGGGAGCGTCTATGTCACACCCCTGGTCTGAATCTCATTAATATTGATGACCCATTACCACTCCCACGCATAAACCTCTTCTGACAAAAAAACTGTTTTACAATGTTTAAATCAATGTAGTGTTTTATGTGAACAATTAGGCAGGATGATTTTCACATAATTTTGAAGCTAGAACTTAAAGGGAAAACATCAATTAGTCAAAAGTCTTGTGGACACATATTTAATATGTGTTTTGTGTTCTTAAATCAGCAACTTTCATTTTATTTTTTTCCAATAACCACGCATAAACATTATTCTCTTAAAAATACAAACATCTACATACACGTTTCTCGCATATTATGGTAGCCCTGTTTGTGCTATATAGAGTGAATTTACACCTTTGCCATTAACATGTTTATAAATAACTGAAAAAAGCACAAATATCAAGGCATGTCAGAACATCTCAAGGACCCCAAAAACAGCTTGGTCCCCAGAGGGTTAACACTTGAATTGTACCTTATAGTCTATAGGCAGTCAGTTGAACGTATGTTACTTGTCTGTTGAAACAGTGTTGTTGAATGTCAAATGATGCACTGTCGACAAGCTACTGAATGGCTACTAATAACTAGTAAAGTCTCAACGAACGGACTATCAAAATAAAGTGTTACCACGTAGCCTTTCACCCACACTCTTCCAACAGCTTGCCACTCCTCTTTCAAGTAGTCTGGCCGCAGTCTTGGCACTCGTTCTTCCTCACCCTCACACTGAGCAAGAAAATCTTCCCAGAAGGCAGTGTACAGTTCCCGTGACACTCCATCATCATCAATAGCATTTTCATTCGTGAATTCTTCCCGCAGGCCTTTTTTCATGACTTGGGGTTCCATAAAGATTTCCAAAACATCTTTGACTACATTGACCCTTCTTACCCTCACAGATTTGATCTCTTTCATGCTCTCTGGTTCTCCAGAGGCCTCCATTAGCTGGCCTGCAGAAGATAATCCATCTGATGGGGTTGATCATTTAATGGTGGATTCTGCAGAATTCAAAACTACTGTATTAGAACATGAGAAGATGGCTTTACAAACACTGTGCATTTGTGATTGATATACAGTAACATTTTAAATTTAAGTAAAAGTTGAAATTCTGCATTTTAAGTGAACTATCCCTTTAAAGGTTTAAATTATCTAAACAAATTCATATTATAAAAATAACTACCTGTCTAGGATCCCCATCATCTGAATTCCAACTATCATGAGCAATTCCAATCTGGATCTCTGAGTCCTCCAGTTCTAGATCATAAGAAACAGCAAAAGGCATCCCTCGATCTTCATCTAAACACACCAAATCATCAGATTCATGCAAATCAAGAGTGGATGCACAATTTTCCTCTTTGGAATTTTGACTGGGAGACGAGCTATCCTCCTCTTCAGTGGGTGTTGAATGACTGACAGGCACAGGATCACTTGTCTGAGGACAAAATAGTCTTGACATTCTTGCAGTGTTTCCGGTTCGCCTAGTTCTCCTTCTCTGTTGAAAGGATCCATGTACAAAAAAATATTAAAAGAACACATAAGCATATAAACATCTAAATATATACTGTGTGTATATATATAGAGAGAGCCTGTGTGTGTGTGTGTGTGTATATGTGTGTGTGTGTGTGTATATGTATATAGCCTGTGTGTGTGTGTGTGTGTGTGTGTGTGTGTGTGTGTGTGTGTGTGTGTGCATCGTCCTCCCTTTGAACGCAAGTGTGTGTGTGTGTGTGCATCATCCTCCCTTTGAACACAAGTGTGTGTGTGTGTGTGTGTGTGTGCATCATCCTCCCTTTGAACGCAAGTGTGTGTGTGTGTGTGTGTGCATCATCCTCCCTTTGAACGCAAGTGTGTGTGTGTGTGTGTGTGCGCATCATCCTCTCTTTGAACGCAAAAGTGTGTGTGTGTGTGTGCATCATCCTCCCTTTGAACGCAAGTGTGTGTGTGTGTGTGTGTGTGTGTGTGTGCATCCTCCTCCCTTTGAACGCAGGTGTGTGTGTGTGTGTGTGCATCATCCTCCCTTTGAACGCAAGTGTGTGTGTGTGTGTGTGTGTGTGCGCATCATCCTCTCTTTGAACGCAAGAGTGTGTGTGTGTGTGTGTGTGTGCATCCTCCTCCCTTTGAACGCAAGTGTGTGTGTGCGCATCATCCTCTCTTTGAATGCAAAAGTGTGTGTGTGTGTGTGTGTGTGCATCATCCTCCCTTTGAACGCAAGTGTGTGTGTGTGTGTGCATCCTCCTCCCTTTGAACGCAGGTGTGTGTGTGTGTGTGTGTGTGAGTGCGCATCATCCTCTCTTTGAACGCAAGAGTGTGTGTGTGTGTGTGTGTGTGTGTGCATCCTCCTCCCTTTGAACGCAGGTGTGTGTGTGTGTGTGTGTGAGTGAGTGCGCATCATCCTCCCTTTGAACGCAAGTGTGTGTGTTTGTGTGTGCATCATCCTCCCTTTGAACACAAGAGTGTGTGTGTGTGTGTGCATCATCCTCCCTTTGAACACAAGAGTGTGTGTGTGTGTGTGTGCATCATCCTCCCTTTGAACACAAGAGTGTGAGTGTGTGTGTGTTTCATAACTGTAGGGCTCATCATTACGAAGTTATGCCATTGAACTCAGTCATTTAATTTTTGTAAAGTTATATAATCAACAACTTATACCATTCTCGGCTCTCTTTCCAATTCATGAGCAAAATCTGAGGACGAGTCTGATAAAACATGGGGTGAATTCCCTAAGTCCGTTTCCATCGTGCACAAGTACAGGCGTAGCATTTTGAGTTTACTCTGTTCATAAGGTTCATTAACAGTAATATCTAACGGAATTGTGGTCTTACTGAAATCACGCATTTCAAAAGTATAGTTTTCAACGGGGCCTTTTGACGAAACCCCTTTAGGAAAAAACAAATCCTTCCCCATTGCCATCAATTCATCAACTTTCGTGTTCTTCTGAACTGTCACATGTCGCGTTCCTCCTCCATGTCTTGTCCGAATTTGGTGAAACTCTTGTTTATGACAATGAAGCCACCCAATTTCCAGTCGTCTAGTCTCTTTGGAAGCGTGTTTATTACCAATTCCTGAAAGTTTGTTTAATAAAGCCCCGTCATTTGTAGATGTACTGGCACCTCTTTGCATCTTGTCTCGTAATCTATGTAGAACAGTGGACTTGGTAGAATCACATGCAGCGAGTTTTTGACGGCAAAATGCCCTGACTGCTAGTCGATCCCCATATCTGATGACATATCTTGCCAGTTCGTCTTCAGTCATGATCGCAATAACACTTATGTTAATCTAAAAGAAAATGTCAGGTATAAATACATTTGCAACAAAGGTATGCATATGAGTGTCTTGACAAGGCCTCATGGATAATTATAATTATTGTTACATAATTTAGCCTACCTTATCCTCTTTTAGTTTCTCAATTGAATCTTGAGGAATATCTCGTGACCTCAAAAAGTCAATAAATTCGTCTTCCATGTTGCGCTCTTATGAAAAATAAGCTCCTTACATCATCCGTGTTTCCACATTTGTATTAATGACGCTATCACGCAAACCGGAAATTGTAACGCGTGCGCACGAGAAAGTCTGTATTATAATTTTTTTTGCACAGGTCCCCTCAGAAGACCTAATCTGAATGAACAGTCAGGGTGATTTTCACATAGTTTCAGAGCAAATATTCTAGGCTATGTGATACAATTTTCAAAAGTCGTGTGAAGAAATAATCAGTATGGGTTTCATGGCCTTATTTCAGTGAGAATTTTTTTTTTTTTTTTTTTTCACAAACCACGCATAAATGTCATTATCTCAAAACAACAAACTTTTACACACATGCTGCTGATATATTATTGTAGCAGAGTTTGTGCTGAATACAGTGTAATCAGACTTTAGCCATGGAAATGTCACAAGTAACAGAAATACCCACAAATGTCAGAGCATGTCAGAACACCTCCAGGGCCAGAAAACCCCTCAGACCCCAGACTTTTTAGACTTTTTTAACTTTTTAGAAAAATAGCTAAATGGAAGGTGAATACCCTTATCATTGGCTTATAACAAAACGGCTCCCGCACCCACATTGCTAGCATCTACACACAACCAAAAAGGGTGATCAAATCGGGGACCTGCTAACACAGGAGCAGAAGTGAGCAGTGATTTAGATGCCTCAAAAGCTTCTGACAGACAGAAGTCCAGACAAATCAATCGTAGCGTCAGTTCTGGCAGGTCAAGTTAGTCAAGTGAGTCTGACTCTCAGCTGATCCACGTCTACCTATAGGAATACGACACCTATCACCATATACATACAGTATATAAGCTCCTTCAGTATTATCAGCAGCTATCTTGTTTCTCAGGAGCTGATTACCCTCCTCCCTCCCCAGCTCCTCCTCCCTCCCCAGCTCCTCCTCCCGCCCCAGCTCCTCCTCCCTCCCCAGCTCCTCCTCCCTCCCCAGCTCCTCCTCCCGCCCCAGCTCCTCCTCCCTCCACAGCTCCTCCTCCATCCCCAGCTCCTCCTCTCTCCCCAGCTCCTCCTCCCTCCCCAGCTCCTCCTCCCTCCCCAGCTCCTCCTCCCTCCCCAGCTCCTCCTCTCTCCCCAGCTCCTCCTCTCTCCCCAGCTCCTCCTCCCTCCCCAGCTCCTCCTCCCTCCCCAGCTCCTCCTCCCTCCCCAGCTCCTCCTCCCGCCCCAGCTCCTCCTCCCTCCACAGCTCCTCCTCCATCCCCAGCTCCTCCTCTCTCCCCAGCTCCTCCTCCCTCCCCAGCTCCTCCTCCCTCCCCAGCTCCTCCTCTCTCCCCAGCTCCTCCTCTCTCCCCAGCTCCTCCTCCCTCCCCAGCTCCTCCTCTCTCCCCAGCTCCTCCTCCCTCCCTCCCTCCCCAGCTCCTCCTCTCTCCCCAGCTCCTCCTCTCTCCCCAGCTCCTCCTCTCTCCCCAGCTCCTCCTCCCTCCCCAGCTCCTCCTCTCGCCCAGTCAGGATTTGGCGTTCTGATTCCCCTTGAATCAGAATAAATTCTCAAATTATGTTGTACTTTAAAATCTTGAATTAAATATATTTGCAAACATTCATGTTGGTAATCCATGGATGGATTACTCCGCCCTCCTACCTGATTTCACACCTGATTTCATCGGTGACACCTGTTGCCGATTTCCCTTTTCCCCTTTAAAAAGACGCAAGACGGACGGCAGAGAGGGCGGTCTAATTGATTGCTTTTGATATTCGGTTATGGTTATGTTTTCTTTTTGCATGCATCATTACACTACAGCACATTACATTTCCATGCATTCATCTAACATGACATTACTGACACCTGACGGCTACATTACACAGTTTTTGTATAGTTTTCTTTTTGTTGTTAATAAATAACTTTCTTTCAAAATTTGTCTTTCTCGTGTGTCCTAATTTTTGTTGCGTCCCTTTTGAGCCACGGGGCGTAACACCCAGAAATTCATCTTTGATCTGTGATTACTGCCATGGAAAAGGCACTGGAAAAATGAGCTCTGTGCTTAAAGCTAAGAGTAAAGGGGGAAAGGCCCCTTGCGTTAAATCATCTGTCCTTGTGGCTCCAGTGTTAAATCCTGTTAGCTCATCTTGTGAAGGATTTCCCACAGTAGTGAATCCCCTTTAAAAATAGAGATTAATCTCTTTTTTTTACCTATGGGCGTGTTGATTTTTTGTAAAGAGACTAAAGTTCCAGTGACAATACTGAGGGATACAGGAGCTTCCGAGTCCTTTATTTTGCAAGATGTGTTGCCATTTTCCTCTTTGATTGACACTGGTACTAGTGTTCTTATCAGAGGAATTGGGTAAAATGTCTTGTCTGTTCCTTTACACAAAATATTGTTGTCATCTGAACTTGTGAATGGAGAAGTGGTTGTTGGGAGTGCCCCCACGTTGCCAGTGGATATAATAATGAGAAATAATTTGGCAGGGGGCAGGGTTTGGCCTGATTCCTTTTCACCTCCTGTGGGTTAATCTTTTCAACTCCCTGATGAGATTAACAAGAACTTTCCAGAGGTGTTTACTGCATGTGCTGTAACTCGATCTATGACCACTGCATTTCCCCTTCTGAACTGATCCAGGAGCAGCAACTTGATTCTGCTCTCCATGAACAGTTTGAGAGTCTGTTGTCTTCTGATGAAATTAGGCATGTAGCTATTTCTGGAGCACGATATTGATGTTGGGGATGCTGAACCCATTCGCCAACATTTTTATTGGGTGTCCCCCAAAAAAACTCCTGCATCTTAATTTCCTTCGGATGAGACGTAAAACTGAGGTCCTGACTCTCAGGTCATTAAAAACCTGGGTTGGAGGGTGTTGTGGTTTATTTAGACGGATAATTTGTTGTTTTGTCGTTAGTGAAAATCAATATTGACCTTGTATTTGAAAAAGGATATGGAGGATATCCTCATATGGAGTCAGTTCGCATTCGGAGATCAACAATTTTTTACTGATAAAATGCAGGGGGACGGTGCGATGCTAGCGATCTGCTAGCGATGGGGGGCCAAGACTGAAAGGGCTACATGGAAAAATATTCACCAAACAAGCCACTTTGAAATGTTGCTGTTTTCATGAATACAAAAGTTGGGTGACCCTCCCCTAGACTAAAAAAAAGCTGGATGACCTTCCCCAAGTTAAGTTAAAATTTTCCAAGTTTCAATCCTTGAGGTGTTAATCATGGGTAGGTATCAGGGTAGAGTCTGTAAGAGACCAGACAATCAATCAATCAACATTTATTTGTTAAGCACATTTAAAAACAACGGCCAAAGTGCTGTACATGTCTAAAAATTACTCAATAAACACTCAACAAATATTACTCAACACAAAACACTGGGTCAATATACAACCCTGATCAGTATCCTAAAACCTAGGGGGAATTGTGTGGCACAGCGTAGAGGCGTAAATCCTAGACCATTTCCCTGTTCCTGTCAACAGTCTGGCTGCTGCATTTTGCACCATCTGCAACCTTAATAGCAACTTTATAGATAGTCCTAAATATAACGAGTTGCAATAATCCAACCTGGATGAAATAAAAGCATGAATGACAGTTTCCATGTCCTTAAAAGACAGAATTATCTTTAATTTGGCGATGATCCGCAATTGATAAAAGCTACTTTTGACCACGGCATAGACTTGTTTATCAAATTTCAGCTCTGAAACAAAAATTACACCTAGGTTCCTCGCTTGGGTGTTAACATTAGTGGCTAAGGGATCATGCTGTGAAGAAATGATCCCAGACAAGGAAGTGAAGGAGAAGTGCCTCGTTATAGAGTGTGCTGCTGCTGATGATGATGTGCAGGTGCAGTGAATCAGAATGCCATGGAGATTGAACGAGTGGGTTGAGCGTGCTGATCTGGTGACTCTGTGACAACACCCACTTGTTTCAAAAGGGAACTAGCAGCTACATCTAACAAAGGAACACCAAGACTACTCTAAATTCACCCCACAATAGCATTTGCAAAATCACTTACCTTCTAAAAAACGCATAGAAAGACAGCCAATCTAAGGATACAGCAATTCCGTCCTCAAAACAAACAAATCAAACACGCATTTCCTTCAAAAATGATGTATAAAACATCCCAAACAATAGCGCAAAATAAAACATTATCTTCCAGTTTTACATTAGGTTAATCAACATGCTGAATTTCCTTACAAAATAACCAAATGCAAAATAAATAAAGCACTTACAAATCAAGTCGAAATACAACAGGAATTTTCAAAAGTTAAAAGGACGAGCACCTATTTGTAACATATATATATTACATACTGACTGTTTCCAACAATCATCTGGTATTGTTTGCACTGTTAATTTACAAAGATGATGTGACTGAATTACACACACATTTTGCAGACCCCAAACTTATGAACGGAAGTGAATCACTTTTTTATTATTATAAAACATATGTCATGGAAAATCTTCATAGGAATATAACCAACTAAATCTGACTTCTTAATGCAAAACCTGAAGTAAGGTCACGGCATCCCGTCAAGAAGCTACTATCACTACCTTGATGACACTTTGATGATCTGTTGTCTTTTGGACGTAGAATCCATTTCTCAGCTGCGCAGCATATTCCTGACATGGCTCACAAGTTGCTCTTTGTAGAAATAGTTTTACTCATGGCCGGGAGATCACTGGCCACAACAACCAATAGAGTCTCTTCAATAGAAAGATGCAATGACATTTAAATCATACGGTTGAGTAAAAACAATGTCACTCCTGTCTTCTTCACTGTGATTAGTTCCGGTGATTAGTTTTTTATAAAAACTAATCATATGACTGTTAGTTCTACTGTGTTAAGCAATTTATGGCTAAGTATATATGTGGCCTTTGACCTGAGCATCCTTAGTCTGCATTTCTCTTGTATATATGATGTGGAAATACCCATCACATAAAATATTTCTATTATACATTTCAGTGGATTAAAGTAGCCACCAGGAAAGATTGTGTGTTACAGCGATTGTACATATTTCTAATATTGAAGATCAAAATTTAAGTATTAAAGGACCGTAATAATATGAATTTTAAATAAATATGGTGTAAAATAGTTGCTTGTGAAATTTCAACACTTATGTAAATATGTCATTTACTGTCATTGTAGATATATGTACAACAGCAAATGCATAACAGCCAATGACCAACTTGCTCTCTTTTAGCTCAGCTTCTTTCTTTCTTTTTTTCAGATATGTTTATACACACACACACACACATTACAAACCGTTTTGTCATGGGTTAGTATTTTCCATTAATTTAGTTGTTTTGTAAACTTTACAGTTTTTTACAATCGGTATGAATTTTTTTTTAATACTTTTAACAAATTTCCTAAACTCTTAACGCAGCAACACACCTACAACACACATTTGGCAAAACAGTTAATTTCATGCTCAAAATCACACATTGTCAAGTCAAGTCATCTTCATTTATATAGCGCTTTTAACAATGTAGATTGTTCCAAAGCGGCTTTACAGAGATACAAGGATAGTTTCAAGTAACAGAGATTGTTTTGGCTTTATAGCAGTTCTTGAATAAAGTTATTTTCCAGCTCAAGTTAATTTGAGTGATTCACTTCCGTCACAATGATCATTAGTTATTAACTTGGGGGCTGCTAACACAACACCGTTTTAACAGGAAACTCTACACAGACTTTAAACGCAAAACCTGTGAGAATGCTGATGGCGTGCACATTCGTATTATGAGTTCAGTCTATTGGTATGCGCGTTTGAATATATGTGCGCAGGTTTGTAATTCCCTACAAACCAAGCCTTAAAAAACTACTTGTCTGGCCTTAACATTTTTGATAAAGAATTGTATCACTTCGGGGTAGATACGCGAACCAAATTTTCCCGACAACGCTTTATCTGTAGAGTGGTAAAAGGATCCTCCATAGGGAGAGACTTGTTGACACTTTAGCACCCTGCGTTGTCATCGGGTCCAGGCGCAGGTCCTTCATCAGATCTGGATACGGCCTGGATCCGGCAGGCTGCGGGATAGAACATAGAATCCGCCATGCAGGATCCGCCATAGAACAAGCGCGCCTGCTCTTAAAGGGAATGTGAGATGTCGCTCTGATTGGTTTATTTCACGGTACGCCCAAACCACACCTATGAGTAATGAAGCGACTTCAGACCAACACATTTTAGATGTGCGTTCCGAGATCCGCCCACAAAGTTACTTGCGTTTCGCATTTGATACTTGTGTTTCAGACCGTTAAAATAGGGCCCAAAGACTCAAAATTGTTCACACTTATTTCTAATGATGTGAAGACATTCATACAGACATTCAATACTCTACATTATTCAGTAAACAACTACACTTGCAGTGGATACAGTATACAATTTATTCACCGTACTACTGTACGTTGTCATTACTATAGTTTTTTACTTAATTGGAAAATTAGTTTACTTTGTTACAAAATACTTTTTTTCTTGTAACTGCATGTTTTGTATTCTGTGTTCTCCATTTTTTGCTGTAGTGTCTATCTAATAAATGACCCGTAGTGTTTATAATATTGAGTCATGTGTGTATGATCTGAGAGCATTGTTTGATTTTGCCAGAAGAGTCAGAGATTCTGTGAATGTGGTTTGAAGATTTTAATTTGTGTTTAAGGTTTTGAGAAAGTGAGTGATGGATTCAAGAAATGTGTTTTAGCAATCCAGAAAAACTGTCATCAAACATATATATATATATATATATATATATATATATATATATATATATATATATATATATATCAGTGTTTATATAGTTGATATATGTATGTATGTGTGTATATATATTTGATTACAGTTGTTCTGTTTTTCTACTTTGTCCTCAATGTTATGATTGTTTTTCATGTGCTGTGTTTTCACAAGTAGAGATAATGTTGTCCATCTCAAAACTTTCCCATGAGAAAGTTGTGAAACAAGGAATGCCTATCTCTGTGCTTGTCAGATGAGGTCAGAGAGAAGGACAGAAGTTTACTGAGACCTGTAGGGAAGTGGACCTGGACCTAGGATCGGCATAGTCAGACCTGGATCTCTCGCACTGGAGAATGGGGAGGCCTAGAAAAGGCACTAAACTCAGATCAGATCTGTGGGCACAGGCCGGAGGGATCGAGTCTATAATAAAGAAGCTGCAGAAAGCTGATATTTTGAATAGAAACACAGAATATTCCTCAGAGATATGGTCCCAGCTTGCCATAGATGTACTTAATGAAGACACGTACAAAAACCGGCACTGGTTATGGGTCGTCTGGAAGCACAACCGCAGACGCCTGAGAGAGAGAGTGGGACACACACACCACACCAGAGGGACTGAAGAAATCCAACTCGCAGATCAAGGTAAAAGAATTAAATCACAATACTAAAATAAATAACGTTTTTACAGTGGGCTTAGTTATTTATTTAAAAAATGTTGTATTATTTGTTTAACATAACACAAGTTTTAGAGTTTTTTTATTCGCTTTGGTAATATTTTCACAAGCAAGGTGTACATTTTCAAAACTCTTAATGCTAATATCACAACAGATCATCAAAAGTGCACTTTTTTCAAACATTTCATCATGTTTTCAATTGTGTAAGTACAATACTCAAAATCACAACACAAAATAAGTGTTTCATCTACATAAATGTTTCATTCACAGTCACTGCCTTTCATAATGCCATTACTATCAAACCTTTGATCTGCATCTCTTCTTGTTCAGTTTAATACATTTGTCTATTATTTAATCCAAATGATCTATGAATCAATTCATCATTTGGTACATCTACAGTATAGATTTCTATTGATATTGATTTTTACAGTCGTTAGGACACATTTATCAATACTTAGGTCACTTTTTCTTCACTCTTCACACAGTGAGCACAGCAGAAGTATATGTTGGGCTAACCTGTGGATCATTTATCATTGCTTTGGCACAAAATGCATTCAATGACTACATCTTTCAAATTACATGAACTCTTTTCTCACTTCGACACAACAACCGCCAAAACTCTGTGTACCGTGTACTCTGTGTACAGGCCAATCTGCACATGCTTACATACTGTTTTCAAAACGGTTAAACTTATATTCAAAACAATAACATAATACAAAACTGAATAAGACTGCAATTCCTGTCACTGAGTGGTGTGCAGCCCATCCCAGAATGGTGTCACTTTTCCTCCCACCTTACTCTCCATTCCTCAACGCCATAGAGGAATTATTTTCCTCATGGAGGTGGAAGGTTTATGACCATCCGCATGATTGATTGATTGATTGATTGATTCCTTTATTGTCATTGTACAACCATACAATGAAATTTTTATACTTTCCATCGTTCACGGCAAGAGTAGTTACAGTCATATTGCAAATTGCCCATTATTAAATAAGGTGCTTAGTATTATTTCACTTAATTTTCTACATGTCAAAGATGTCTTGTGGTGATAATTTGAGGATGTAGTTTCAGGTCATGATTCATTATCCTGATGGCATTGGGATAGAAACTGTTCATGAATCTGGTTGTGCGTGTTTTGATTGACCTAAAGCGTTTTCCAGATGGCAACAATTCAAAAAGCTGATGGGCTGGATGATTCGGGTCCGTCACAATGTAGCGTGTTTTCTGCAGAGAGCGGGAGTTAAAAATGTCATCCAAGGCAGGTAGCTGTTGATTTGTGATGTTCTGTGCGGTTTTTATAACTCTCTGCAGTGCCTTTTTATCACCAGCCGAGCTGCCTCCATACCACACCAGCATATTATATGTGAGGACACTTTCAATAGAACAGCGATAGAATGACACCAGGAGACGCGCTGACAGCTTTATTTTCCTAAGCATTCTGAGAAAGTACATTCGCTGTTGAACCTTCTTGACTAATGCTATGATGTTTGTTGTCCATGAAAGGTCCTCAGAAATGTATGTGCCCAGAAATTTAAAGCTTGATACTCTCTCCACTATCTCCCCATTGATATGCAGTGGTGTGTGAACAATCTGTTTCTTCCAGAAGTCAATGATAAGTTCTTTCGTTTTCTTGATGTTTAGGGTAAGATTATTCTCCGTGCACCACGTCGTCAGCCTCTGTACCTCCTCCCTGTAGGCATACTCATTTCCTCTGGTGATCAGCCCCAGCACAGTCGTGTCATCCGCAAATTTGATTATGATGTTGTTGTCATTAGATGGTACACAATCATGAGTATACAAGGAGTAAAGAAAGGGACTTAGCACACAGCCTTGTGGGGCTCCCGTGCTGATTAGCGTAGTTGTGGAATAATGTGAGCCCATCCTCACTGACTGTGGCCTCTTTGTTAGGAAATCTTTAATCCACAGGCAGATGTTATGCTGTATGCCTAGGTTAGACATCTTATAAAACAGTCTGTTTGATAAGATGGTATTAAAAGCAGAACTGTAGTCAATGAACAGAACCCGTGCATACGTCCCTTGATGTTCCAGGTGGCTCAGTACAGTGTGGAGTGCAATGTTGATGGCATCGTCTGTCGACCTGATCAAATGTACGCAATGAATGCTGGATGCCTGGACATATCAGCAGAAGATTGCCAGGGATGGATCAGGCATGCCAGAAGATTCTTTCCGGTATATTGCCCTAGATGACATAAGATGTGATGTGGATGAGAACCTGTGGCCAAATGGAGAAGACCGAGTAGATTAGCATTACTATTGTATCTGTATCAGTGGATGGTGAGAGAGAGAGAGAGAAATTTGCCTTTTGAAATCATTTACTGTATTGCCAGCAAACTCTGTTAGCACAGAACCTCATGGCTGTACTTCATCACAGCTTTTGATAACACACTGGATATATACTATTACAAACATTATGGATTCAATTACTTCTAATGTGGCAACTGTAGCCTGTATTACTGCAATTATTTCAGCAACAACAGTGATTTGAAACATGTATCTTGCATTGTTTGCTGTTGAATGAGCTGATTGTGAAAAGTACTAAACTGAAAGAAGGTCATACTGTTGTGTTTCTGTGATTAAACCAAATGTTTTCATAATCTTGTGTTTGAAACAATGATTATGTGGACTGAAGAGTGTATCACTGTAATGAAAGCATGAGATCAGGTTTTGAAAGAAAGACCAGCTGTGTTACAAGTGTGATCAGTTTGGTTCCCTTTCAAGGGAACTCGCGTTGCGTCGAGTTTGACGCTATGGGAACGCTTTGCGTGATGACGTCTTGAAGCACATGTAAAATCAGTCCAATGGTGTAGCGGGACGTCAGAGGCGGGTGACGTCACGTACCAGGAAGCTATAAAAGCCGGCCTGAAGCAGGAAACAACAGCTTTCTGAGTCTTCAGTAGCGCTCTGTGTTGAAATCTGTCTGTCTTATTTGGTGTTGTCTGATATATATATATTATTCAGTATGGCGAGCAAGCAGCAGTTTAGAGTGTGTGTCCATCCCTGCCCGCGTTATTTAACGGGAGGTGACACACACACTCTTTGTGTTGTTTGTTTGGGAGAGGAGCATGCCCAGTCAGCACTCGAGGGTGGTGACTGTGAGCATTGCTGTGCGCTTCCTTTGCGTACGCTCCGATCCCGCTTGGCTCGGTTCAATCCCGACCACGTTCCCCAGGGCTTTGGTCCCGCCGCTGCCGAGGCACGGCGTCGATCTCAGACCTGGGGTTCGCAGATGGATCTGTCAGTGGATGTTGAGACGGGCTCTGCCTTATCTCAGCATCCTTCTGATAGATCCAGTGCCTCTCATCAGGGTGTGGAAGCACGCGCTGCGGTTTCTTCCCCCCCGGTGGAGGCACCAGTACTGCAATTGTCCAGCTCTGAGGAGCTGGACGTTGTTAGTATTGAAGCTGAGTCTGAGGATTCGCCACCTCAGTCTCACGCTTTTGAGGAATTGCTCGATGTTGTCACTAGAGCAGTTCACAGACTATCTATTGAGTGGCCAGAGGATAGGCAGGACGTTCGTTCGAAAAGTAAGCTCGACGAACGCTTCCTGCCATCTCGTACACAGCCTCAGCGAAGAAGCCTTCCGTTTTTTCCCGATCTCCACACCGAGGTGTCGAGATCGTGGGGAAAACCGGTTTCATACAGAGTGTATGCACCACAAACATCCCACTATTCTTCCATTCATAAATATAAAGAATATGGTTATGGGGAGATGCCGAAGGTGGAGGAGACGCTTGCGAGCTATCTCTCTCCAGCAACGGCATCTTCCCTGAAAGCTCCTTCACTTCCCTCTAAGCCAGTAAAATACACATCATCTCTGGTTCATAAATCGTATGCAGCCGCTGGTCAAGCTGCAGCGTGTCTGCATACGATGTCTATTATGCAAGCCTATCAGGCAGAATTATTGGGGGATTTAGAGGAGGGCGGGGGAATTGGTCCTGACACAGTGGCTGAACTTCGCAGAGCCACAGATCTGTCTCTCAGGGCCACCAAGGAGACCGCTAAATCAATCGGGCGGTCTATGGCAGCCCTGGTGGCCACTGAGAGGCATCTGTGGCTCAATCTGAGCGATATAAAAGAGAAAGAAAAGCACGTTCTCTTAGATGCTCCGGTTTCCACTGTTGGTTTATTTGGTGATGCAGTAAACAGTGCGGTAGCTAAATCTCAGGAAGCTGCTAAACAGGCAGCTGCATTGCAAAAACTTCTCCCCCGCCGTTCATTCTATGAGGCTGCTGAGCGGGAGCAGCCTCACTCCTCTAAAAAGAGCGCTGAACACCGTGCCACTCAAAAACAGAGTGTGTCCTCTCGTGCTCCCCCACAAAAATCTCGGGGACACGGAGGGCGCGCTCAAACCCAGCAGTCTTCGAGGGGTAGAACGGATCTGCGGACCGTTATTACCGCCAAGAAGGCTGCTGGGAAAAAATCCTGACGTCCGAGGGCTCAGGATTAATGAGGGTAGTCCCCCCCGAAGCAGAGCGGTTAACACCTCTTTTTACGGTGCCCGTCTCTCTTCGGTACCCTCAGGGGACCGTTCTGCCAACCCTGCCGCCTCAGGTGTTACAGGGCGCAGCGGTCTCCGGCGAGCACATATCTCAAGGACCACCCGGAAACGTAGTGGCCTCGGGATGCCCGCCCCCTCCGAGGAGGGTGTTAGAGCAGTCTGTTCGGTCGCTCCCTGCCGGTGCGCCGTTACAGGGCGTCGAATTGACTGCTCAACAACAACAAAATCCAGAAACCAGTCTCGAGAGGCTGGTACCTCTAGTAGAATCTTTGACAGCGTGGAAGCTACTGTCAAATGTTTCTCGTTGGGTCCTGCAGACCGTGGAAAAAGGGTATCTGATTCAGTTCGGGAAACGCCCACCTCGGTTTATGGGGGTTCTGCCCACTGTGGTGGCCCCCGAGCAGGTTCTGGTTATGGAACAGGAAGTAAACACTCTGTTAGAGAAAGGGGCCATAGAATATGTACCTCCCTCCGACAGGGAAACCGGGTTTTACAGCCGGTACTTCATAGTTCCAAAAAAGGACGGGGGATTGCGTCCCATTTTGGATCTTCGAGTTCTGAACGAGTCAGTCATGCAGCTCAAGTTCAAAATGTTGACATTGAGACAGATCGTGCCACAGATCAGGTCCGAGGACTGGTTTGTCACGATAGATCTCAAGGACGCATATTTCCATATTTCCATCCGTCCATGTCATTGGAAGTTCCTGAGGTTTGCTTTCGGGGGCAAAGCATACCAATATCGTGTTCTTCCATTCGGCCTAGCTTTATCACCCCGCACTTTCACGAAATGCATGGATGCAGCTCTGGCGCCTCTGCGCCTTCAGGGGATTCGCATCTTGAACTACATCGACGATTGGTTGATTTTAGCTCAGTCGCATCAGTTGGCGGTTCAACATCGAGATGTTGTTCTCGCCCACATGAAAGAGCTGGGGTTACGGCTGAACGCCAAGAAGAGTGTGCTTTCTCCACTCCAGAGAACCACTTTCCTAGGCGTGGTTTGGGACTCAGTGTCGATGCAGGCGCGCCTGTCACCGCCACGTATAGAGTCCATCCTTGCAGCTGTGAAAAGTGTAAAGCTAGGCCAGCTACTCACTGTCAAACAGTTCCAGAGACTGTTGGGTCTCATGGCAGCAGCTTCCAACGTGATACCTTTTGGACTGCTGCACATGAGGCCCCTGCAGTGGTGGCTCAGGACCAGGGGGTTTTCCCCGAGGGGCAACCCATTTCGCACAATCAAGGTCACGCGGCGATGCTTACGTGCCTTGGTTATGTGGAAGAAACCTTGGTTCCTGTCCCAGGGCCCAGTGTTGGGAGCTTCTTGTCGTCGCAGACTGCTAACGACGGATGCTTCCCTCACGGGCTGGGGAGCGATCCTGGAGGGTCGCTCAGCTCAAGGTCTGTGGGAAGACCATCATCGTTCCTGGCATATCAATCGCCTAGAGATGTTAGCTGTCTTCCGGGCTCTGAGGAGCTTTGTCACAGACCTCAGGGGACACCATGTGTTAGTGCATACGGACAACACGTCGGTAGTCGCCTATATCAACCACCAAGGGGGTTTGCGCTCGCGCCCATTATCGAATCTGGCACGCCATATCCTCTTGTGGTCCCAGGGGAAGTTGCTGTCACTCAGAGCAGCCTACATCCCCGGGGTCCAGAATATAGGAGCAGACACTCTGTCGAGGCAGGGGCCGAGGCCCGGGGAATGGAGGCTCCACCCCGAGGTGGTGGAGCTGATATGGAGGGAGTACGGCCAAGCACAAGTGGATCTGTTTGCGTCTCGAGAGACGTCTCACTGTCCACTTTGGTTCTCCCTCACGCATCCAGCTCCTCTGGGACTGGATGCTATGGTTCAGACGTGGCCGAGGCTACGTCTGTACGCCTTTCCCCCAGTTGCTCTGCTCCCGGGAGTTCTGGAGAGAGTTCGCAGGGACCGGGTTGGCCTGCTTCTTATAGCCCCGCGCTGGCCGGGCAGAGTATGGTTTCCCGATCTGGTCTCCCTCCTCGACGGGCATCCTCTGGAGTTACCCGTCAGGAGAGACCTTCTGTCCCAGGCGGGGGGCTCAATATTTCACCCCCGCCCAGAACTGTGGAACCTGTGGGCTTGGCCTCTGAGGGGGCCCAGCTCATAGAGTCAGGTCTCTCAACTGAGGTTGTTGAGACCATTCTACAGTCCAGAGCTCCCTCCACGAGGAAACTTTATGCCCTGAAGTGGAGAGTTTTCACTTCTTGGTGTAGTGACCGTCGGCTGGACCCAGTCCACTGCCCAATTGGTACAGTGCTGGAGTTCCTGCAGGACCGGTTCACTGCAGGTCTGACCCCGTCCACTTTAAAGGTCTATGTGGCGGCCATAGGTGCTTACCACATTCCTTTGGGTGGAATGTCTGTGGGGAAGGACCCTCTGGTATCTCGTTTCCTTCGTGGCACTTGGAGGCTGAGGCCTGCAGTCCGCTCTAGGGTGCCGCCATGGGACTTGTCCATTGCTCTACAAGGCCTGTCCCTGGCCCCCTTTGAGCCCATTGAGGAGGTTTCGGAAAAGTTTCTGACTTTGAAAGCTATTTTCCTTCTTGCCATTTCTTCTCTTAAGAGAATTGGGGATATTCAAGCATTGTCGGTTGCTCCTTCCTGCTTAGAGTTTGCTCCGGGTATGGTGAAAGCTTTTCTCCATCCCAGACCGGGTTATGTCCCCAAGGTCCCCACTAATGTGGCCAGACCTATTATTCTGCAGGCCTTCTGTCCTCCTCCCTTCCAGAATGCGGACCAGGAGGCTAATAATTTGCTTTGCCCAGTTCGGGCGTTAGACGCCTACGTCCACAGAGCTGCCCTGTGGCGCAGAAGTGATCAGTTGTTTGTTTGCTTTGGCTCCCCTAACAAGGGAGGGCCGGTGTCTAAGCAAAGAATGAGCAAGTGGGTGGTCGAGGCTATCTCACTTGCTTATGAGGCGGCTGGGCAGCCTTCTCCTTTGGCTGTCCGGTCGCACTCTACAAGGAGTATGGCGGCCTCTAAGGCCCTTATTTCAGGAGTTTCTCTACAGGATGTCTGTGATGCGGCAGGCTGGTCCTCACCGCACACTTTCGTCAGGTTCTACTCTCTGGATCTAGACTCTGCTCCAGGGTCTCATGTTTTGTCATCCTAGTGCTGCTCTTCATGATTTCACACAGGACAGACATTTGTAGCTATGGAGGCGTTGGTATAGACGTTCCCATAGCGTCAAACTCGACGCAACGCGAGTTCCCTTGAAAGGGAACGCTCCGGTTACGACTGTAACCTCGGTTCCCTGAAGAGGGAACGAGCGTTGCGTCACCTTGCCATATCTCCTTCATGCCTGTCAGCACGACTTCAGACTTTACTAAGCTGTTGTTTCCTGCTTCAGGCCGGCTTTTATAGCTTCCTGGTACGTGACGTCACCCGCCTCTGACGTCCCGCTACACCATTGGACTGATTTTACATGTGCTTCAAGACGTCATCACGCAAAGCGTTCCCATAGCGTCAAACTCGACGCAACGCTCGTTCCCTCTTCAGGGAACCGAGGTTACAGTCGTAACCGGAGCGATTTTTGTACTAAGAGTTTTGAAAATGTACACCTAACTTGTGAAAACAGTACCAAAGCGAATAAAAAAAAGACTGTATGAAACTGCCTCGAGGTTTTGTGCTAGTTTGCTGGCTGTACAGTAAATGTGTCCACTGTGTCTTATCCTCCTGAGACCCAGAACAAAAGACACACACACACACACACACACACACTTTTAACATAGTGGTTATACTCTAAGGAAAATCACTTATAATGTAAAAAGAGTTCATTACATTTGGTTATCTGTATCAGAAATTGCAAACAAAGTAGAAATTATATCTGTAGAATCAATATCAATAGAAATCTATAGATGTACCAAATGATTCATTGATTAACCATTAAGATCAGCTGGATTAAATAATAGACACATGTATTAAACTGAACAAGAAGAGATGCAGATCAAAGGTTTGATAGTAAGAGCTTTATGAAAGGCAGTGACTGAGAATGAAACATTTATAAAGACGAAACACTTATGTAGAGTTGTGAAAAGGAGACTTTGTGATTTTGAGTATTGTTCTAACACAATTGAAAACATGATGAAATATTCGGAAAAAAAGTGCACTTTTGATGATCTGTTGAGATATTAGCACTAAGAGTTTTTGTACATCTTACTTGTGAAAATATTACCAAAGCGAATAAAAAAAACTGTAAAGGGAATCTAAACCTCATCAGCCTCGTCACAATATGTACATCTTTATTTGGGAGAATATGTGATATTTTTAAGAACAGCTAAATGGTAACACATATTCGATATTTATGGTTTATCTCAACCAGCAGTTGTGTCAGAATATTGACTGACCGTGAGCCAAATATAGACACTTTCCTATCTCTAAGAAAATAAGTGTTAATAACTTCAATGCCACACCGAACTCAGTTCACACGTCACTGCTGTCCGGATGTCATATGCAGAATACTCCTCTGTGCTGCTTTACCTTTTCCTGATCAATCTCTGGCACCATATTGGAAATCATAAAATATAGTTTATGGCTTATTGGCCAAACCGGAGTATTTTACTATTATATGAAGGCCTATTTTGATATTTTCATGCTTTCATATACTGTACATACGGTTCATGTAAATGTATTTACAAAAACAATACATGCATTTTTACAATAATGGACAAATATAAAGTAGTCAGCAGTGTGTTAAATAGTGTGAGAGTTATTTTGGTTTTGCTGGGCTAAACAATCCACACAGCCGTGATAATCAGCAGGTTCTCTCGGTTCCCTTTCGAGAACGGTAAAGCTCCTCTCCTCGAGAATACTGAAGCTTATATTGTAAAACGCAGTGCAGCTGCACAGCAATACCAGCCGAGCTACTGGCTGATTATTGTGACACGTTACATTGTTACACCCATAATTAGCTACGCAATACCGCTCTCGTGACCGTTCTCGAAAGGCAACCGAGGATACGTTAGTAACCGAGTACGTTTTTGTGGGAACTCAATTCAGACAGCTCAGCAATTAAATTTAGAAACAAAATAACAGGGTTATGTTTGGCCTAATTAGGGATGCGTCGAATTTTCGGCCGCTGAATATTTTTGGCTGAAAATGGCATTTTCGTTTTTAATAATAATAATAATACAATTATAAAAAAAATAATTTAAAATAAAAAAGGTATTTTCGGTTTCGGCCCACAATTTTGCATCTCTAGTCCTAATTTTTGTTTTATTCATAACAAATATATAATATTTTCAGATATTTTCCATTTATTAAAATGTAGGGTCAATATAAACACCACACATTGAAATGATTGGTAAAATTTGCTCATAACAGGAGAGTGAAAATAAATGTGTTGGATAATGTATTAATTGATTAAACTGATCTACCACAGATACAGAAGTGGCAGACTTGGAAACCCAGTATGACACAGAGATTTTGGAAAGAGAAACAGACTTCGACTCAAACCCTGAACTCCAGGATCCAGACGCTGACTCGGAGGGTCCAGAGAGAACACCTGAGCTCACGAAGGTACAGGAGGGAGAGCCTGGGGGAAACGTTCAGAGACAGTGTCCAGAGGTAAAACAAAAGTTTTTCATCTCTATGACAAGAAAAATGTGGGATGGGATCAAGCCACTAGAAGGGTCCTCAAAATTAAGACCACCTTGGAAAGAGCATGTGTATGACCGCTTTAAAGAAACTAATCCCTGTTGTACTCTCTCCTTTAAATATCAACATGTCAAGACTACCTGGAGCAGAAAAAAAAATCTTCCATATTTACAAATGAAAGCAGTCTGCACATTCCCATCTTGCCCAGCCAAATACTCTTTCACAGTGCAAAATAATCCTGCTCTACTGGGTCAAGATGTGGAAATGTTAGTCCAGCAAACTGGAGATATACAACACAAGCTTTCAGAGAAGAAGGCTAGGCCAGCAACCAACCTAAAAAGAGGAAAAATAGCAAAGGCCCTCACGCATGGACCCAGTCAGTGCTTCTACAGCACACTACAATCAACACCAAACCAGCAACTCCAGGCTGGGAACATGACTGGATGTCTCAATAAAAAAGTGTTGAAAGTCATAGGCTCAGAAATGAGGAAAAATGAGTCCATTTACTCCGACGTCATGATGGAAATATACTTGATGCAGACATTGCTCAAGGAATGTGACACAAAATGCTCCACAATACCAGGCTACATACAGCATTTCGGTCCGAATCCGTTCATTGTTCATTTGTTCACGGAGCGTGGCGTCAGCATTCTTGTGCATCATTTGCGAAGCAAGTCTCCGGTGTCCCTCCATCTTGATGCCACTGGAGGAGTCGTGTCAAAGATACCAGGACAGCCGAAGCGTGTGTTGTACTATGCACTCGCTCTTCCAGGGAACGCTCGAGATCCTCTTCCCATCTGTGAAATGCTCTCCAATGATCACTCGGTACCAACAATCACATTCTGGCTCATGGAATTTACATTGCATTTGTCAAAATACACACAAATAAATGTTCACCAGGTCGAGACTGATTACAGCTGGGCTTTAATACAAAGTGTAATGCTTGCTTTCAACAAAGAGCACATCAGCTCTTACCTCGACAGAGCATACCAGTTCTGCACTGGGAAAACATCATGGGATGAAATGAAGTCATATACTGTCTTGCACATTTGCTCTGCGCACATTTTGAAAGCTGTCAGGCAGGACATCTCTAGGCAAACAGATGACAACGGACTGAGAGACTTTGCCACGTGTGCTTTCGCAAGACTCCAAGACACCAGCAACATGACTGAATCAAGAGTTGTGTTCCGTGCGTTCTGTGCCCTGCTCACAACCCCACACAACACACACCTCGTCAAAGAAAGTCTGTGTGTTTTGGAGAGTGTGATTTCAAGATCCAAAGAAGATACACTGGAGGAAACTTCCCAATCTGAAGACTGGGAAATGTGTGAAAGTGAAGAGAGAAGACATGCAAAGGCCATCATTGGCAGATCAGCGTTCTCTGCTTTCTTCCGGCAGATCATGAAGGAGGTGAAGGAAGAAGAGGCAGGGGATGAGACATGTCCGGCCAAGGAGGACAACCCATACTTCTGTCCAGGCATCCTCACTGTCCTCTTCGATTCCTACCTTGCCATTTTTCCTCTTTGGAGTGGCTTGCTGTTGGGAGACCTGACTACCAGTAGGTATGAATCTTGTGAACAGGACTTGGTGACAACATTGACACTACCAAAAACACATAGAAATGTGTCACATAGAAACATAGAAAGGTTTGGAATTGTAAAACACAAAGTCAAACCAGGAACCTTCATAAGAAAACTGCACCAGTCTCTGCAAGCGAGATACACAGGGGACATCATTCAGCATAACCTTCCTCAAGAGCTGTTGCTCCAGCCTGAGCCACCTCTGAACCTTGATCAGTGTCGAGAAACCTGGATGAAGAAGAAGGAAGAACGTTTCCCAGACACCAAATCCAAATTCTTTCCTGTTCCCCAAAACATGCCTGTTCCCCAGAAAAATAAAACAATGATCCACAAAGATGAGGCAAAGAGCCAGAAACGGTCAAGTCCTGAACCAGTTCACTCCCCTGCAGAGGCACTCCCTGTGGAGGAAGAGGTAATTGCAACAAATAAAACTATGTACTGCATATATTCAGCTAACCTATTAACTGCATGAAGTGTGTGACATACACAGATTGACATGTTATGGACAAAGCCGGCCAGTGCGCTGGTCGTAGCCGTAGTGAAGTCTGCCGATCC
This sequence comes from Vimba vimba, assembly GCA_022828995.1. Taxonomy (NCBI): domain Eukaryota; kingdom Metazoa; phylum Chordata; class Actinopteri; order Cypriniformes; family Leuciscidae; genus Vimba; species Vimba vimba. The sequence goes on along the minus strand of CM040823.1, from coordinate 44,406,106 downwards.
GAGTCTGGAGTTCCGGTTACGTCACGAGGAGTTCCTGACACTGAGGCCGCATGGCTGGATACTCGGAGAGGTGCACGTATCATAACACACATATCTACGAAATACTCAATTGTACAAGTACATATTTTTGTACCTAAGACAAAGTACTAAATGCCATGCACTTAATGTTTTTTTTTTTTTCAATGTATGTACTAATTTAAATAAATTGAATAATTGTGATTCTTTATCACTTTTTCCAGACGATCGAGTGCTATTTAAGAGCTGTGCTTAATGCCAAGGGTGCAAATCTCTTCCAGCTCAGCCATTACACCACAGGTGTCATTTTAAATGGCACAAAAGACCGGATCATACGGCAAGGATTGAAAAAAGTTTGTGCAACTACTTACGATTCTGCATTTTTATTTGTACATGTATTTATGAATATGTTCATTTAGATTTCTGATATACAGGTCAACTTTGAGCACTATGATGGGGTCATCTCTGTTGTTAAAATCACAGGCATGTGCTGGAGGTTTGTGGTAAGCTATTACAGATCAACATGGATACACACATACACAGATGTTTGATCTTTTCACAGACATTTACTTGAATGATTAATTAATCTTGTTTCTTTTTCTTTCTATTTAGTATCTACATGCTATAACTAACACAATTTTCATACTTGACCCTCATCGTGGTAATAATGAAATGAAATTAGCCACACAAGCCTGCACAAAATTTGGGTATGTTATGTTGTTTAAAAACCTGTAACCTTTTTAATATTGGTATATTAGCATATTGATGTTGCTGAAGACCACCACAACCCCACACACTGCATTTGTCCTACAACAGGGAATATTTCCGGATGAGAGGAAACCAGTACGGAAGGAAAGACTGGGTGGACACTGTGTGGAAGCCTGGCACAATCCACCACTCGTTCCTGGAGGATGCTTTCAGCTGTGGTGTCTTTGTGATGCTGGTAAAGTACTTTACATAAACATTGCTCTCACCTTTTCCCATATGAGACTATTAATGTTCTCCGCTCTCCTTCTAGATGGCCAAGCAGGTGGTGGGACACTTTCCGAACATTCCCGAGAGCATCGATATAACAGCCAGCGAGGAGGAGATGTGCCACACCAGGAAACATGTGGCCAAAGTCATTCTGCAGGCATCAGGTATTGGTGAACTATTCTGAAAGAACAGTTTATTTCCAGACACAGAGTGATGGAGTATAATTATCTACATTATCATAATTGCAGTGTCCAGAGAGGAGTATTGCTCTGTATGTGGAGAAACAGACACAGAGACCAACGGCATAAAGGACCAAACAGAGGAGCTCTGCACCTGGGTATTCACTGCGCCATTCTTGCCATTGAAGACATGAGTTTTCACAAATAAATTTCATAATTACAACAGTTTCTGAATAAATCTAACAGCATGTCCTATTTTCCTTCCAGGTTCAGTGTGATTTATGCCAGAGGTGGTTTCATGTCAAGTGTCTCAAAATCAGTCTGCCACCTGAAGAAGAACCGTGGGTTTGTGCTTTGTGTTTGTAAGCTGTTCAGTTCGAGGAGCTAATGCTAAAAGTGTGCTTAAATCATACGAAATATGTATGTATTTGATGAAGCAGATGAAGCTTGCTTATGTTTTATCATTTAATCATTTGGATCTTAAATATCATTTAACCAAATCTAATCAATCATATTATAAGAAACATTATTATCATGTTGATGTGTTTACCATTATTATCATTTGAATGCTTTTCTTTTATCAATCTTGTACTTGCTGTTTAGATGAGGTCAAAAGTCTGCAAGTTTCCATAGGCAGAACACAAACGCTCGAATGTCTCAGAATAAAGTTCTCTTAGCTAAACATCTTGCAGAAGGGACACGTTGTGCAGTAGTTCTGTACTGTGTATTGAATTAAGATGAACATTAAAGGGATAGTTCAACCAAAAATGAAAATTCGATCATCGTTTACTCACTCTCAACACGACGTCATCCATCTCCATGAACGTGCACCGACCGCCACCGGAAGCCAGTTATTTTAGTTTATAAAGTTTTAAATATGTATATTTTTACGACAAAACCGCACGGATTACCCTCAGAAGGCCTTCGTTTATCCCCCTGGAGCCGGATGGATTATTTTTGTGAAGGATGCATGCACATTTTGCGACTTGAATCAGCTGGACCCCATTGCCTCACATTATAACCACTGAAAGATCTAAGACATTTTCTAAAATAACTGAAAATGTGTTCGTCTGAAAAAAGATTGACATATGCATCTCGAACGGCTTGAGGGTGAGTAAATCATGGCTTAAATATCATTTTTGGGCGAACTATCCCTTTAAAGGGATAGATCAAACAGATCTCGGTCCCCATTGACTACCATAGTATATATTTTTTCCTACTATGGTAGTCAATGGGGACCGAGATTGTTAGATTACAAACATTCTTCCAAATATCTTCCTTTGTGTTCAGCAGAACAAAGAAACTCGTACAGGTTTGGAACAACTTGAGAGTGAGTAAACGATGATCGAATTTTCATTTTTGGGTGAACTATCCCTTTAAGATAAACAGCTTTCTGACACTTTAAGGTACCAGGCGATGTGTGTTTGCCTCAACCCCTTACTTATCTTTAGGCAAGAATATTATACTCGGAGTGTGTTAATTATATTTTACTTATATTAGAAGCGATTTTAACTGTTCACTTTATATTTCTTTATTAAACTTTTGATCCTGATTATGGATGAATTAATTGTACTCTTCATTTATTATTTGATTGTCTGCTGTTAAGAAATAAAAACGTTTCACTGAATCATCTGACTGGATCTCCTCCATGCATCAGTATTGATATGTTGATATGACATGTTATAGAAATACTGTAAACTTCTTTAGTATTCTGTTTATGTTTCATGATGTTGTGGCGCTTGATCTGCTGGTCTTTAATGTGAATGCATTTTGAACAAAACACACTTGCATTTGTGAGGGAAAAATAAATGTGACATTTGATATTGCAGCGTCTGGAGGAGATCATGATGATCGATTCAGTTCTTCAGAAAGCTTCTAACGTTTAGGACTAATTCATGTAAATCACAGGCCTATAGCGCCGATGAGTCTGGATCACTGTCACGTTACTGGTATGGCAGAGGCTAAACAGAAACACCTCGAAGCTCCGTGTGAGCTTCAAAAAGTTCGAATTACTTGAATCAGGGTGTTGCGTATTTATAACACTGAAAACATGATTAAGCTAAAATCTTTAAAGTTTTTTGATCAGTGAATGAAATGTAATGTACCAGAAACAGCAGTTCTAATACCTACTTTTACCTAATATATTTATGAAAATTAATTGAGTGGTCACTACAAACATACTACACTTTAAAAATAAAATACTTTAGGTGAATTACAGTCATTTTTTCATTCACATATTTGATACTTGTATGTACAGTAAGCAGTGATGGGAATAACGGCGTTATAAATAAACGGCGTTACTAACGGCGTTATTTTTTTCAGTAACGAGTAATCAAACTAATTACTATTTCCTCCGTTACAACGCCGTTACCGTTACTGTCAATAAAAATGCGGCGTTACTATAATTGAGATCACTGAAGCGGTTTTCATCCGAGTAGGCTCTCTCTCAGTCATATGAGCTGCAAAGTTTTTTTCTCTGGTGTGTGTGTGAGGCGCCGGACTGGACATAAGCGAGGCGAATGCCGAGAGCGCGCTCGACAGTGCGCGAGAGAGACCAAGTGTGTCCGAGAACGCGCTCGACAGTGCGCGAGAGAGACCGAGTGTGTCCGAGAACGCGCTCGACAGTGCGCGAGAGAGACCGAGTGTGTCCGAGAACGCGCTCGATAGTGCGCGAGAGAGACCGAGTGTGTCCGAGAACGTGCTCGATAGTGCGCGAGAGAGACCGAGTGTGTCCGAGAACGCGCTCGATAGTGCGCGAGAGAGACCGAGTGTGTCCGAGAACGCGCTCGACAGTGCGCGAGAGAGACCGAGTGTGTCCGAGAACGCGCTCGACAGTGCGCGAGAGAGACCGAGTGTGTCCGAGAATGCGCTCGACAGTGCGCGAGAGAGACCGAGTGGGTCCGAGAACGCGCTCGATAGTGCGCGAGAGAGACCGAGTGTGTCCGAGAGCGCGCTCGACAGTGCGCGAGAGAGACCGAGTGTGTCCGAGCATAAATACTTTATTTATAAATAAATTACACATTTCAGCATTAGAATAATCTCTGTATCATATTGGTATCATATGCAATGTTTTAATTAGTTTATATAACATAAACTCCAAAATAACCTGCAGGGAACGTTCAAACATTCAAACACATTCGAACGTTCAAACACACGTGCGGCAAACATGACTAGAATTTGGCTAAAATAACCTCTGATGATGACGTTCTCTGTAGGTTATAAAAATAAACCCCCAAAAGATTATATTTTATTATTATTATTTATGTTGGTACATTGTTCAGTAGAAAATACTTAAAGTAGGCTATACAGAATGTCTACCAGTTGTAAAGGTGTGTGGGTTTTATCATTTTAATTATATGCACTAGTGTATGTATTTTTTTTTATTACTATTTATTTATTTTTGGTACATTTCTTAAGAAGCATGATTTATTTTTAGACTTTTTTGTTGGCCAGTTGTGGTCTGTGCAATAAATATTAAAAGTTCTAAACCATTGATTGTGTTCCCTTTCGAAAGGGAACTCTACACTACGTCAGAATGACGCTATGGGGAACGCCTCAGGCGTAACAGGTGTCTGAAATAAATATCAACTCACGTCAATCATGTTGACCGGCGACAGCCCGTGAATCATCAGCTTGATGATTAACGCGCGACCTGGATGTATAAAGGGGAGCCTTGCACACATGACAACATCTTTTCGTCTTCAGGGACTGTTTGTCTGTTTTGAGAATATCGCTGAAGCGCGCGGGAGGCTCTCGAGAGAGCTTCTTGTGCAAACTGTGAGCGTTTTTCATTCAAAGATGCTCCGCTCTCGTCGGACCCTTTTCTCGAGGGAGGAGGGTTCAGCATCTGAGCCCTGTGGCGATCTGTGAAACAATACTGTTTGGGTACGAGGCGTTCACAGTCAGTTCCTGAGGGTGCTGGCAGTGTTCATTAAGAAATATCTCGGCGCGCGTGAGAAAGAAAAAAAAGTCGCTTCGGTCCCTTCCTATGTGGCTCAGACCTTGGTCTATTCCCTCGGGTCCCACTCTAGATGCGTCCTGTCGTTACAATTTACGACAGACGCCTTTCTCTAGCTAACTTCCACATTCTGATGAGCTCCCACACACTGTGGTCACCGTGTTACAGGCCTCACCGGCCTTCCCGAGTATGAGCTCCCACATGCTGTGGTCGCCAGGTTAGAGGCCTCATCAGGCCTTCTTGGATTCAGAATGGCTAAGTACATGCATTTTCTTTCATGTACTTTCTATAATCCATATTTACGGTAAGGGTTGTGCGCTGTTCGCTTAATCCCCTTTTTTACGTGGCCTAGACTTCGGTTCTAGGGCCTTTCTGAAAGTAAGCTCCCACAGGTTGTGGTCTCCAGGTTACAGGCCTCACCGGCCTTCCTGATATGAGCTCCCACATGCTGTGGTCACCAGGTCAGTGGCCTCACCGGCCTTCCTGAAGGTAAGCTCCACATATTGTGGTTGAATACAAGCTCCCCCATGTTGTGGTCGCCAGATCAGAGGTCCTACCAGGCCTTCCTGGAGGTGAGCTCCCTTTAGGCCCTCACAGGCCTCCTCAGTGTTTTGAAACTCAAACACTGGGTAGATCCATGGATAGAGTAGAGAAACTCCCCTCGCTGGCAAGGGTTGTAAAGCACTATGCTGAGTCATACTCTCCTGGATGTCCCGTCTCTGAGATCCGGGCCGAGTGGTTTACTGCCTGCTTCGCAGTCCCTCGGGTTGGATGCCTTAAGGCAAGTGTCCAGAGGCTCTGTCTTCAGACAGACAGGAAGTGGCCAGACGGTAGTGTCTTATGTAGTCACACCAGCTCAGGCCTGCCTGGTGGCTTTTCAGTTCTAGGCCCTTGCAGGCCCCCTCAGTGTTTCGAAACACAAACACTGGGTAGATCTGTGGATCGAGTAGAGAAACTCCCCTCGCTGGCAAGGGGTTGTAAAGCACTATGCTGAGTCATACTCTCCAGGATATCCCGTCTCTGAGATCCGGGCTGAGTGGTTCACTGCCTGCTTCGCAGTCCCTCGGGTTGGATGCCTTCCTAAGGCAAGTTCCAGAGGCTCTGTCTTCGGACAGACAGGAAGTGGCCAGACTTTAGTGTCTTATGTAGTGACACCAGGTCAGGCCTGCCTGGTGGTATTTCAGGTGGCACGCTCCCCTGAACAGTGACTGGCTGGGGTTCCCTCGGGCCCCTAGCCACATTCCCTAGAAGGGACCCTTTCTAGTTTTTGAATTGTGGTCCTAGGCCTTTGAGCTGGCCCAGGTAGACCTTCCTTTAAAACTGTGAGGTTTTCTGTGGTATCATTTAGCTTGGGCTATGACCGTAGGGAATGCTGTCACTGACAGCCCAGTGTGACCTGAGGGCATGCACTCCCCTTAGCATGGTGGCGTTGGTATATCGTTCCCATAGCGTCATTCTGACGTAGTGTAGAGTTCCCTTTCGAAAGGGAACGTCTCAGGTTACGACTGTAACCTATGTTCCCTGAGAACAGGGAACGAGACACTACGTCTTCCTGCCATGCCTCGGGGCCTGCCTGCAACAGTCCCTTCAGACGATAGGATGTTGTCATGTGTGCAAGGCTCCCCTTTATACATCCAGGTCGCGCGTTAATCATCAAGCTGATGATTCACGGGCTGTCGCCGGTCAACATGATTGACGTGAGTTGATATTTATTTCAGACACCTGTCACGCCTGAGGCGTTCCCCATAGCATCATTCTGACGTAGTGTCTCGTTCCCTGTTCTCAGGGAACATAGGTTACAGTCGTAACCTGAGACGTTTTGTTGTTCCACTAGTAGTGATAATATTTTAATACTTAAGTTAATAGGTGTCTCTCACATTGTCCCACAGCAACATTAAAATAGTGTAGATTAGTGTACAATGTTTTATAATAATATAATCTATTTAGTGTCCATTTAATTAATTTAACATTTCATATTGGGGGTATCCAAGAAATTTCTTATATTTAAACTTTTTTTTTTTTTTTAAGTAATGCAATAGTTACTTTCCCTGGTAATTAGTTACTTTTGTAATGATGTAATTCAGTTACTAACGCAGTTACTTTTTGTGAGAAGTAACTAGTAACTATAACTAATTACTTTTTTAAAGTAACTTACCCAACACTGACAGTAAGGGAGGTATTGTCAAAATTTCACGTGTAGCAAGTCAGTCTGATCACTGGGAATGTAATACACCCTTTGGATAATAAAAAATCCCTTCGGTGAATTAATGTAATTGATGTTTTATTAACAAAGTTCGGGAGGAGCACATTCAGATAATCAAACCTAATTAGACAGAGCACACTCAGTTAATCAACGAGGTAAGAGGTGTATATATACAGTAAACTTGACTCTGTTTGTTGACAGTTTAACAGCATTCCTCCACCACCCCATCTCCTCACTTCCAGTCCTAAATACTCTTACAACAACAGGGGGAGTTCTCTGGGTTTGGGCAAAAATGCACATAATCTTTACTCTGTTTAATTTGATGTAATTGTGAACTCTAAAAATATGTGTGTACTGTTTGTACAGTAAGGCAGGTATTGGCAAAATCTCACCGGTAGTAAGTCAGTGTCTTCGCTTTCGCTTCGTTCGCTAAGTAAGGTAGTTGAGTAAAGTTGGAAACACATTCAAAGATTCGGACTTTCCGGATCAATAACTCGTGAGCTGGTCCATGCGCTGAGAGGCAGATCCGATGGGACCGTCTGCAAAGTGCAAAACCCGAAAAGCGCTACTACAAAAACAGTCAATAACTTAAATGTCACACACTATAGTACCAAATTCGTGTGGGGTTTATGGGGTGTACATGTTTCACCATGTAAAATTATTGCCCCCTACATGCTGTAGTATTACAGTGTCATGTAAACTCTTTACGTTTGACCATTCCCAAATTATGAGGTTTAGTGTATTTTTTATAGGGTGTGCTTTGTAACTTAAAAATGATTAAAAAACTATTACAGACACATTGAGGGTATAAGGTGAAACTGTACTTTGATCATAATGGTTTCAAAGTTCTTTTAAAGCAAATCATTCCTCTGTAAATACACCCATAAATAAGTAAATACACCCAAGTAAATAAGTTACTATTTTCAGGCATTACATTAATAATAGATAATGTAATATTGTTTTATAGAAGATGTGCCATTGAAGAACCCTACAGAAGACAGATGAGGGTAGAAACTGAATGTATATGTGAGGCACACATTCTTTGTAAACAATCTTGAAGAAAGTTTTGCCACTAGTTTTTGAAGAGTTCACCCAAAATAAACATCATGTTTGCTGTCATGCTTTCTGAGTACTTGTCAAAACTCTGATGGATTCAGTATCTACAGTCCACGGACAGTGATGTTTCTGCAGGACTGTAAACATCAGTCAATGCACATGAATTGTGTTATTTTGAGAGTTTAATGTTAAACGAAGATGCCATACAACACCTGGAGAACACTGTTACACTGTAAGGTCTTTATCACACTAAAAAAAGAGGTGAATAAAACACCAACACATGTTCTCTAGGGTCCGGACACGGACTTGCTTTAGCAGAAAACCTATTGAAATAAATCATATGTCATTATCCAGATTATCCATATCAAGATCTCGGGTCCAGACCTAGATCGCTACTGCGCTGTGCGGGTCTGGACCCGGTCTTCAGCTCTCACCAATGGAAGAGAGCGAAGGGGTGTCGTCCATGTTTTTTTACAGTCTATGGAACGTGATATAAACAAGTTTTTTTCATGTAGGACTATCCGGCACTATGTAGGAGATCCGGCACAATGCCGAAAACTTTAAGCCCTGTATTAATAACTGCATTATCAGTGGCTGAATCCTCTGTTACTAGCTAAAAATTAGAATTTTGTAATTAGCAACGGAGGTCTGAGGTCTCGCATAGTGTAGTATCCTTGAGTAACCACTAGGTGGCGTGTTTGGATTACAAGTGTTGTGTGTTCTGACCTGTAACGGGAGTTGAAGAAGATGCGTGTGTGAGGCATGGAGTGTTGCTGTAACTGCTGCAAACAGAAGAAAAGAGATCACTACAACTCAGTGTATGTAGTAGTCTGATTTATAGTGAAGATACTACACATAATATAATATGTAAATATGATATACAACACAACATAATGATTTCAGTGTGAATATGAGTGTAGTTGAAACTGTATGAGCTGCAGAAGTGGTTTCACTTTCATATTTGTCAGAGAACCAAAAACACAACACAAGATTGTGCGTCTAATATTCTGTATATTATAAGTGAGAAATCTGCAATTGTATTCAGTGGTTATGAAGTGCAAAGGTAAAGCTTTTATTACTGTTGCATAGATTTTTATTTAAAATTGTGCATGTTGCTAAACAAATTTCTCAAACGGCTCTCGAAAGTCTTTGAATTTGTCCTCTGTATTTAACCCATCCAAGATAGTGCACACACATTAGGAGCAGTGAGTAGTGAAACACACACACACACACACACACACACACACACACACACACATAGAGGCAGAGTCTCCATCCCCCAAGGTTGTTGTTGGTTTAATGCAGTGTTCTGTTCTATTCTTCATTGATCATCATCTCCCAGCACTATATGATCCTTCACACTGCAGTTCACAGTCGTCTGGTCTCGTTGTTCCTTTAGTGAACTCTACCTGACTACCTTTCCTTGAGATATCTTTTACCATCTGCTTCATTCATTCATCCATCTCCAGTCTCCAGTCTTCAGTCTACAGGCTCGATCTCCATTCCTGAACCTACATCAGATTACTCTCATCAACTTCCAGATTCATCCAGTACTCTACAGTCTTCAGTTGCTTACCTGCCTCCACCACTGGTGATATTATACTGCACATTAAACCTGTTTTCACTTTACCTGTGTGTGTCCTTCTGCTACATGACACCGGGTTTTGTGCCCTGATTACTTCTGTTGCTTGTTTCCTCTGTATATGTAAGCCTTCTACCCTGGGCAGTGCAGTCCTAACTCTGGGAAGCAAGAGCGTCTGAGAGCAGAGATGTGTTCAGGCAGAGTCAAGGTCGCTCAAGGGTGTTGCTTTGTTAAATGCTCCTAAAATTGGAGATTCAGTCAATTTTCTGCAAATACTTGTTACTTTTTCTTTATTGGGGTACTACTTTATTTATTTTTCGGTAGGTTTAACATTTGAAACTTAACTTTTTACTTCAAAGGAGTCTTTAGTGGGCAGTCCTTTCCTATAATTAAGCAACAAAAGAGTTTTACAATTACCAAAGTGAGTAAAAAACGAGGCCCTTCATGGATGGAGAATCATGCCGCTTCAGAAGGACCTCAGCATCAGCTTCTACTGCTTGAGCTCGACTGCCCTGGAAAGCTTACTTTAAAACAGAAAAGACACAGGGTCAAGTTATTGTGCATTATACTTTGTTTCACACAAACATAATGTGGAATGACATTAAACCATTTTTGAAAGTTAAAATTTTTTAATTTTTAATAAAATGTTTTAATGTTGGGTTGATTATAGGCAGAGATATAGACAGATCAATGAGATCATGACTGTATATCTGTATAGCATGACCTTGCTTTGGTGTAAGTAACACCAAAGCTTCTGAAAGAGGCCAACACAGAATCAGCTGTTGCATAATATTAATCTTCCTATGCCAGTGTCCTGGAGTACCCCCAACACTGCACGCTTTCTTTGTCTCCCTAATCAAACACACCTGACTCAACTCATCAGCTCATTATCACATGGGTTAATCAGGTGTGTTTGATTAGGGAGACAAAGAAAACGTGCAGTGTTGGGGTACTCCAGGACAGGTTTGGGAACCACTGTCCTATGCCATTGCAATTCCTATAACCTGTGCATCTCAGTGTTCTCCTCTGGGAAGTCCTGATGCTTCACACCAGCATCGAGTACGAGGCCAGATATCTCGTGGAGGTTGAGTCTCCTCCAGCCAAGGTTAAACCACAGCTTTGATCAGCCTTCACCTGATACGTGTTTAAGAATTCTGTAATTTGTGTGATCATTTAAAACTTAACCTTTTAACCATCCAGAAGTATACTGTGGCCAGCCAAGTGCTAAAAACAGCACAGATAGTAAACTCATAGAACTGAAGCTACTCATCCCTGAAGAAGCTCCGTAACAATGGACCATTTCATTTACTGTGATGATGCTTTTCCACAGCTATGAACATTAGCAATCTTGTAAAATAAAGATTTTTAAAAATGTGTAATACACATTTAAAACGTGTACATTTAACATTGTACATTGAACATTTAAAATATGTATTATATTACCTTGCTATAAATTACCAGAAAGAAAATAAAAGAAATGAATTCTGCAGTAAGGGTGTTTGTAATAGAGGGCTTGAGGGTGTGATGGGAAATGTTACATCTTTCTTTCTTCTGATCAAGGTGATCAGTCTATCTTTCTATTGTTTCCCTCCAATGGAAAGTAGTGGAAATGCTGTTGCATATTTTTTATTTTGCTATTAGAGCAAATGCAAAAATATAAATTATATGTGCTATGTTTTTGCCAAAATGTAAAATTCAGTTCTGAACTTGTCCTGATAATGAAAACAGTTCTGAAGGAAACAAACACAGAATCAATTTTTCTTTCAACAACATAAAACACTATAAAAAGTGTTCTGTCTCTCATAAAGCACTTAATTCCATGTAATAACACTAAAACCACAGAACAAAAAACATTACTAAATATATTTATTGAAACTATGAAGTGTTTTTTGTAATTGTAAAAATGTGGTTCATGTACTAACATATGACTAAATCATAATGAAATAATTGTTTACCAACAAAAGTTTAAATTTTAAAAACAAAAAGTTACAATTTTAATTATGTTCTACATCAAGTTCCTTCATAATTTAGGGTTTGCAGGAAAACAGTATTTACACTGCACTACAGTTACTATATTTAACATCTTTTTTCTTTCATTTAGCTCACTGAAAGACAGGACTCTAGCCCAGCATCAGAAACATCTTCTGGAAACAGTGGTCCAGATAGCCTCTTTTCTGGCATTAGCTGCCAACAGGCCCATGTTGTTTTTAATGGACACTAAGGAGAGGAGCGACCTGAGAAAACGACAGGTCGGACACCAGTTTAAAGATCGGCAGTGGACAAATATTGTCTAAATGTGAGTACAACCTGTCCATCCATACTGCAGCATTGCTTTGAAAAGGCACACCGTGAAAAATAAAATGTCCAAAAGAGAAGGGCCTTTATTTATTTGCCTGGGTTACTGCACATTTCCAGCTTGCCCAGTGTGTGTAGAGGTCACTGTGAGGGATGAGCGTGCCCTCAAGGCCTGGGTCAAGAGGAGGTCTGTCTCAGTATGGAAGAATTAAAAACAAGATATGTACGGGTTGATAACAGAGACATTTTTGGAAAACTACTTGAATCAGTGCGTCCAATGGCCAGTCAGTGTCACTTCACATCTGCAGTGTCTGGACACAATCCCACCTGAAGTCTTTGAATCCGGATGCATGCAGGGATGATATCGTGTAGAAGGCATCACAAAGAAATATTAAGTCTTCTCAAAAGGGACAAAACGGGTGAAGACAATGAAGTTCTCCAAAAGGTGCAATCAGACTGTTCCATCAACGATGCAGGGATGATATTGTGTATATTGATGCCTAGCGAAGCATTGTGCAAAAAGTGCGAGGGAAATCCTATTAAAGGATCCTCCCCATCCCCGAGTCAACGAATGTCACCTGCCAACACACCACTGCATCAGTGGTACTTTTATAGAGTCATTTCAACAGATTGCTACAGTAAATCTGTGAGGAGACCTGAGATGATGATGTGTGATGGGTCCCTCGCTGTTGCCGACACTCTTCCTCTGGAGAGCTAGCTCAGCGTGTGCTAGGACATCATCACTCGTCATGGCCAACTCTTCATCGCTGCCAAGACACAGCATGAAGAATGCAGAAGTGTTCTGCAGGAAACAGTACATTTATATTATTTATACTAACCATGTATGACAACACAAAATTATATATATATATATAATTTTGTGTTGTCATACATGGTTAGTCTCATAAAATAATTAATTAACTAAATTGAACAGATGGTTTACAGTGGAACTATTCTTTAAAAGATGAACCATAGAACCACAACAAACTCACAAAAAGTAGTTACTATCAAAATAGTTCAAAGTAGCGAATGGAGTTCAATAATTGTCTTTGTCTTAAAATAAAAATTAGGTTACACTTTATTTTAAGGTGGCTTTTAGAGCCCTGCACGGGCCTCAAATCTAGGCCCTAGCCCGACCCGTGTCCGACAGCTCATCAGAATTATCAGCCCGAGTCTGACCCGAGCCCGTTTTTTTTTTTTTTTTTCACAGCGGCAGACTGCCATTAAAATATGTCCATTTTGTTAGTTATGTTTCTTTTCTTTTCATTTCTTTATTAAGCTAATTTAGACTAATGTTTGGAGCATTAAATAAAAAAAATAAAAAAAAGACGACCAAGCAAGCCGAGCCAACTGCGAGTAAAGCATGTTTGATCAATTTAGCCTCTCAAATCAACGCTAATACTTTACTTGGCTTCAATAAAATCCATAGATATAAAACACTTAAAGCATATCACACAGACAGTTAGTTTAATGTTTATTTATTAAACCACAGTGAGTAAATTTTTTTTTGAAATACTGAGGCTCAGGCTGCTCGCAACAGCGCTCGCAAACGAAATGAGCAATAGTCAATCTAAACAAATTAAATTAAATAAATCAAAAACAAACTTGCAGGTTATCTTACCTCAAAATGCACCACAGAACATGGCCATTCTTTTTTCCAGTAGTTTCCAACAGTTAAACGAAAATAAAGTCCAATCAAACGAAAAGTTAGAACAGTCTCTTACAGAGCATCGTGGAGAAAAAGAATAGCATCCACAGTGGAAGATTTTAACCCAGTCCTCTCTTCTATCACTCGCGATTTTTCTCTTAATATTCTCCATTATTTGCACATGAGGTGAATCGTTGGTTCCGCTGACGGGAAACCTTCTGTGTGTGTGTGTGTGTGTGCGCGTGCGTGCGACTGTCATGTCAATCATATGTCAGTGTAATTATACGATTATGAAAGTTATGGGGTTATTAAATGTCTTTCTATGTTTGTTTTTCTATCGTCGACGTCAGCTTCTCATATTTTTTTAAATTGATGTCTAAAAATATAAAAAGAAGGATAACTCAAAAAAGGCCCGAGGCCCGGCCAGCATGTGAACTATGACGTGAAAATTGGCCCGAAGCCCGGCCCTAGGGGCGTAAAAACGTCGGGGCCCGTCGGGCTCGGGCTGAAATGCAGGGCTTTAGTGGCTTTGTTACACTGTAACTATACATTTGAGGACTGAGTCATAAGTATGTACTGTACTTACTATAGGCTTAGGGTTTGGTTTAGTGTTAATTGCATGTAGTTACAGCATAATTCATAGGTATTACTGTAGTAACTGTTCTGTAACATGTAACAATGACACTGTAAAATAAAGTGTTACCAAACATTATGAATGTGACAACAACGCCACAATTACTTCTGCCTGTGTATTGAATGCCTGTAATGTTACATTACATTACATAGAGTATGAACCAAAAACTGTAAGATAATTTTGACATGTTAAATGTACGCATGACAATAATCAACTTTTGTTTTCTTCTGAGAGGTATTCATGGTATTTGTCTGTAATACATGTTGAACTTGAATTTATCGTGTTTGTCAGTTCCCCCAAACACCACAGACTGTCCATGCGTCTCCACACTGATGAAGATGCCATCATCACGAGCACGGCCGTCCTGTCCTCTAGTCCTCAGAGTGGGACAACGTGGAAAACACTTCCAAAACCTGCAGAACAGGCTGCAAACTATTGGCTTCTTTGAAAGCAGCGAACTTACATGCAGAACATGATTTTGAGGTTTGTGTGATTTGTGCAGTGTACAGCTGTGCGTTTCTGGTTCACTTCAGTGTAGTTATAACATACTGATATCTTGGGGAATGATCATAGTATGACGCTGCCATTATGTTAGGGCACTGTTGCTAATTTGAGTGACAGCATGAAGTGTCATGTAGCATCGGCTTTATGTGATGACATATGGGCCTCAAATATTGTCACTCGTGATTTCATACTGATACAGTATCTCTCTCTCTCCGATTATAGAACCACACTTAATAATCCAGATGTCTGTCTGCTTAAATACAGACTGAAAGTATCTGTTCATTTGCAGATCACCGGGACCCACAACATTTCAAAGTCATTTGGAGGAAATAGTGGCAGATGCACCTGTAGATGAAAAGTTGGAGCCACATGAGTATCATTCACCTGTGTGTGTGCCTAACCCGCTCAGATATCTCTACCTCAGCCAGTGTTGTGGACTGGTCTCATGCTGGGTAAGGGACAACTCATGTTTGAGGATTGGTTAGGGTGAGGTTGTGGGATATGAACAATGGCAAATATTTGACATTGTTACAGCCATAACGTTAAAGTCAAAAATATCATCTTACTGTATGTACATCATTGTAGTGAAAGAAAATATTATATGGCATAATTTTTTGATCCATTATTTGTTCACTGCGGTAAATAATATGTTGTGGGTATTCATCATAATAAATTATACAAAGGTCTAAATTAGTTACTTTAATACAGGTGATCTTGGCCGCCATGGAGAAGGACCAGCCTGCAAACATCAGTCCAAGATTTTAAGGCATTGCAGTCAGTCAGCAACACAGGTACATGTCTGATAATGTCTTACACAGCGTATACATAATGTGTCCAAAATTACATGCATATTACGTGCACTCTTTAACTGTCAGTAATTATTTTATCCAATAATGCAGAACTACACTGAGGACAACAAGACACAGGGTATAATGGAGAAAAGCTAATGGGATCTGATTCCAGTGTAACGCAGGAGTTTCCTACATCACCTCCTTCACACCCACATAGGGAGCTGTCTCCTGAGTACTAACAACTACACTTCCCATCATGCAACCCATCTGGATTAAACACACACACCTGTTCACCACTGATTGCCTTCCCACCTGTATCCCATTTGCTCTTGTATATAACCAGCTCTCAACCCTCATTCAGTACGAAGTATTGTTTTGCCCTGGCTTTCTTACGAAGCAATTATCTGGTGGTGCCTGACCACCTGGACTAATCAGTTTGTCCAATAATGTCAGACAGGAAACAGAGGACCTGCCTGAAGTTCAGGAAGTAGCGCAGCTGTGCATAAAGCCCATTGAAGTGAAAGGATGTCTGCCGGCCAGCATCTCATACGGTGACCATTGCACTACAACAGACCTATACATCGTACAAAAGGGATCAGCTGTGCTGGGCAGAGATCTTCTTACTGGACTGTGTTTACAATTATGTGATGGCCAGGTCAGTACAGCTCAGTGTGCGCAATCCGTCTCGTCTGTTGCTGTAAGTTCCGAAAACAGACTGGGATGTGCAAGAGGATTTGTGCATTGTGTCAAGATTCGGCCTGAGGTTCAGTCCATTCAGCAGAAACTGAGGCGCTTGCCTTTCTCAATCCGTGGTGAGGTGTCCAAGGAATTACAGAAGCTTGTACAACAGGACGTAATCGAGCCTGTGGATGTATCTGAGTGGGTCTCGCCGATAGTGGTCACCAGAAAAAAAGACGGGGGTATTCGGCTTTGTGTCGACTTACGTGAGCCTAATAAAGCCATTGTAGTGGACAGTTTTCCTCTTCCGCATATGGAGGAGATGTTCGCAAATCTGTGTGGAGCTACAGTGTTTTCCACACTAGACCTTCAAAGTGTTTATTACGCATGATGGGTTATTCCGTTTCAAAAGGATTCCATATGGACTGGCCTCAGCTCCAAGCTGCTTCCAGAGGATGATGTCTGAAATCCTTAAAGGTCAGAGACATCATGGTCGCAGGGGTAACACTTGAGGAACATGATGATAACTTACAATCCGTGCTGCAGCGAATTAACCAGGCAGGACTCAAACTGAACACAGCAAAGTGTCACTTCAGACAATCAGAACTATCATTTCTGGGTCACACGCTGTCTGAGAAGGGATTGCGGCCTGATGCTTCACATGTCTCTGCAGTGGCAGATGCTCCACCTCCTGCTGACGAGGTTAGACTTCGTTCATTTCTGGGTCTTACGTCCTGGTATTCTAAATTTATACCAAACTTCGCTACCGTGGTGGAGCCACTGCGCATGCTGTTACGCGGCTCTGTTCCGTTCATGTGGTCACCTGAGGCTCAGGAGAGCTTTGAGACTGTAAAAAGACTGATCGTGAATAGTGCTGCCCTCACACTTTTCAATCCAGAACTAACCACTATTGTGACCACAGACGCCTCAGACTATGGAGTAGGAGGTGTTCTTACCCAGCTGCATACAGACAACACGGAGAGAACAGTGGCATTTGCCTCACGCACTCTTACGGCAGCAGAGAGGAAGTACTCCACGGTAGAAAAAGAAGCACTAGCATGTGTTTGGGCCACAGAGAGATGGAGGACCTACCTGTGGGGACGATACTTCATACTGCGGACAGATCACAGCCCACTGACCACTCTTCTAACATCTAAGGGTCAAGGCAGAGCAGGTATGCGCGTAGCCAGATGGTCAGCTAGGCTGATGGCATTTACCTATGACATTCAGTATAAGCCAGGGCATGAGAATGTGACTGCAGACTGTTTATCTCGCTTACCGCTGCCTAGTACTGAACCTAGTTTGGAACATGATGTTGAGGTTGTAGCACTCACTTCTACAATCACTGCAATAACCAGCTCTGAGTTCAAAGCAGCATGTGATTCTTGTCCTATTCAAGCTGAGCTACGCAGACTGCTCACTTCAAAATGGCCAAAGTGTGCAAAGGCACTGGATTGGGTTTTACGGCCCTATTTCCAAATACGGCATGAACTTTCACTCCAGGATGGGTGTGTGGTGCGGGGGACCAGCCGCCTTCTAGTTCCAGAATGTCTCCAGCCAAAGTTCATTGCGCTTGCACACGACACACATCAGGGCATCATGAGGACGAAAAGGAGGCTGAGAGAACTCTACTGGTGGCCTGGCATGGACGCACAAGTGGAAATGGCTGTGAAATCTTGTGTTACATGCCAGTTACATGACAAATCTGCTGTCACACACATAACACCACTCCAACCCTGTACCCTACCCTTCTGATGCCTGGGAAAAAGTGGCCATAGACATCATGGGTCCTTTTGACGCAGCACCCGTGGACTGTTGCTTTGTAGTCACTCTGGTGGACTATTACAGTAAGCGGCCTGAGATAGCGTTTGTCTCACATCCTACCACCCAGTCTGTGATACAGTTCCTGTCTACTGTGTTTAGTAGGGAGGGGAACCCGAAAGAGCTGATTTCTGACAATGGAGTTCAGTTCACTTCACACGATTTCAAGCTATTCCTGCAAGCCAGAGGAATCGTACACAGGACATCATCTGTGTATTACCCTAGAGCAAACGGGAAGTTGAACGTTTCAATCACAGCTTGAAGGATAGCTTACAGACTGCATCACTGGAAGGAAGAGGGTGGTAGGAGTTCACCAAAGACTTTCTGCAGGCATACCGTGCAACGCCGCATGCCACAACACATTGCAGCCCGACTGACCGCTTGCATGGTAGACCCATTTTAACCAAACTTAACGTTTCGGGTCTTCACTTGCCACCTGCTGGTAAACTGCTCTCACCTCAACAGCTTGCTTCGCATGTGAAAGAAAAACAGGCAAAAAGTAAACGGTACAGTGACCGAAAACGCAGCGCAAAGCATGTCTCATTTCAGTGTGGATCTTATGTCCGTGTAAAGAGACCAGGAATTGTGCCAAAGACCCAGTCTAAATTTGGGAAACCCCTAAAGGTTGTGGGTAAGAAAGGACTATAGACATATAGACTATCTGATGGACGATGCTGGAATGCATCTCACCTGGCACCTGCACTTGGTCCAAGTAGAACAGAGTTAGACGAATCAAGTGAGCTGTCATTGTTTGACTCTGGGAACACTGAATCGGTAGGGGGTGAACAACCTATAGTTGCACGGCCTGTTCGGAGTAGGCGTCGCCTGCATGGACTCAGGATTATGTGATGTAAAATGTGATTTAACGCACTGCTAGTACATCATATGTGTCTCTGCATTATAAGAAAATAATGAATAGCTGTTCTGTGAGAGTTACATTGAGTGTTTTGTAATTGCATTAATATGTGACTACTTGTTCTGATTTCAAATCATACTGTTGGGAGTAATATTATCAAAAGGAAGTTAAAAAATAATCTATACTTGTTATCTTGTATCCTTACTGTTACTAGTAATGAGTCACTGTTATGGTATGTTTGTTCTTAAGAGAGAGGGATATGTGGTGTTCTATAGTAAGCCACTAGAGGGAGCTCTTGTGTGTAAGATGGTAATGATAAAAAGAGAAGTGAAGAACATGACATGCGGGTGAATCATAGACAGTAAAAGAAATGGACACAGCGACCCCATTGGAACTCAATTCAGACAAGTGAAGCCCATTTTTAGCGATTTCTTAGCACTTCCTTTCCTTTAGTACATGACTCAAACCGAGCAAAGCGTTACACGGACCACGTGAGCAACCCGTCTGTCTTCTAGTAGCTGTGCCGAGAGAAATCTGAATCATTCCCTTCCGAATCTTGCAGAGACGGAGAGTGTGAGTAGGAGCTGTCCATGAGCTGGAGCAGGAGCAACTTTTGCTAAGTATTCTGATTAATTATTTTGTCATTTTGCCTCCACGTCCCCCCGATCGCCCGCGAGCTTCTCCTCCTGTCCATACGGTAATTTCTCTACTGTGCGACAGAGAGTCGCGTGGTTATGACGCAATCGTTAGCCTACTTTTACAAAAACTGCTTTTACGGGGCCATAACGTAAGACACAAGATAATGGAGCATTTTATACATTGTCGTGTTTCTTTAGAAATAAATAATGGACAAATGGAGTCTTCAAACGCCTCAGATGTAAAGTTATTCGCTGTCAAAGTGACGCCAAAATGAATGGGAGTCAATGGGATGCTAACAGCAGGTGAAGTTCTGCTACAAGATGGTGGCACGCGGCCGGCTTCAACTTCCGGTCGAATTCCTTCCCGCCTGGGGTGAATAATAAAAGACACGGTAAGTAATAAAGGAAGCAAATCTTACCGTCTTTACCAACTCAATCGTTAGCCAGGAGGCAAAAAGAGAAAGGGCCAGCTGATTAACACCTGTATTTATAGGAGATGATTGCAAGTGGGGCGTGGTTAATTTGATATACCGTCTGCTGACAGCTCATCCTTAGCGAGGCTGACCCATACTGTGGCGTGTTGACTGAAATGAAATAGAACATTCTTTAACCATTTTAGAGGGGGTGTAAGGAAAGTAAAATAAATAAATAAATACAGGTATAAAATCTTACTAAACTTAAAAGGAAAGAGACTCATACATGGACTTATACAATTCTCCCAGGGTTTGATTATCCTTGGATAAGTGTTTTAAAGTGTTTTAAAGTATTTTTTTACATTCATTTTTTAAAGTAATTTAAAGAGGGTTTACTGTTATTCCACTTACTTTTGTGTACATGATATTTACCCATTGTAATAATAATGTTTAAAACCTCAGCAGCGGGTTACACTTTACTGATAATCCTAAACTGAATCTCCTTCATTTTAGGTAGAATTGGCCATTTAAGGTAATTACAGAATATGTTTTTAAATATTTCGTTTTCAAATTGTTTTAATTTTGAAGGTTTATTGAAATCTGAAAATAACTTACATTTGAATACATTCCCTATTACTTTGTTATTACATTCTCCAATCTTTAACTCAGGCAGTTTAACAGACACCTTTGAATATGTAAGAGTGTTTTGTATTGGTTGTTTTAAAGCAAGAGGGATGGCTTTGCACAATGTATTCAATTCTCTAAAGGAACATTTTATCTCAAATTTCTTCATGAATGCATTATGCTGAATAATTTGACCTGTTTCATCTAATAGATCAACAACATGTAAAACATTTTTTTTCATACCACTCTTTTTTGAATACTGTCTTTCTGTTTATTGTAATGGCTCTGTTATTCCACAATGTGGAACAATGCGGTGAAACATTTTGGGTGAATATCATTTTCCAGGGTACAAAATCTGTGTGTGGAATTTCGAAAGCTTAATTGCCAATTTGGAAAACTCAAAATCACATTTCAGCAAAAACTCTAATCCTCCAACTTGCTCGAATACAGACTTTGGTATATGAAACCACAGTTAGTTAGGCTGTGCTAAATACATTTTAATCTAATTCAGTTTAAGTATTCAGAGGCTTTCAGACCTCCATTTTTATATTCTTTAATCATCTTGAGATTTTTTAATATAATGAGTTTTGTTTTTCCATATAAAATAGAGTTTACCTTTTTTATCAGTTGAGGAGAAACATGAAGAGAGTAACATGGGTAAATCAGTTTAGATACGCCTTCTGCTTTGGTCAAGAGTGTTCTGCCCATAATAGACAGATCTCTCATACGCCAATGATTAAGGGATTTTTTCATACTATCAATTCTCTCTTCTATATTTACTAATTCTCTCATATGAATTTCTTTAAACATTTTTAAACCCAAGTATTTCACTTCAGATTGAACAGGAATGGATTCTATATTTTCTTCATTACATGAAAACAGAGGAAAAAGTTCACATTTTTTAAAAACATAAGCCTGATGCTCCAGAAAACACTGAAATAATATTCAGAGCTTTTTTAACTATAGATTTGTCTTTTAAAAATATTACTGTCCGCAAATTGACTAATTCAATATTCATAATCAGAAATGGTTATTCTTTTAATTTAGGATGGTTGGCAGCTAAATAAGCCAGCATTTGAGTGCATAGTATAAAGAGTTTTGGAGAGATGGGACAGTCTTGTCTAATTCAACGCAAAATGTCAATTCTAGGAGTCATGCCTGGATTAAGGGATATATAACCATTTTTGAATATCTTTTTTTGATGAATGCTGATTGATATTCCTCTACAAGTTTAAGACAATTAGCATACACCAGGGCAAGTCATTTATAATCTGTACATAACACAGTTATTGGTCTCCAATTATCTAATAATAACAGTTGTGTTTTAGGTTTAGGTAGCAAGGTTATTAAATATAAATCATAGTAGGCGATAAACTTCCTTCCTGAATGCATTCTAAAAATGCATTATATAATAATTTCCGAATATCTTTCCAAAAATGTTTTAAAAATTCAGTAGATAAACCATCAATACCTGGTGATTTACAATTACTCATTTGTTTTAAAGCTATATCCATGTCCTCTAAGGTCAACTCATCATCAATTAAGACTGTGTCTTCCTCTTTCAGTTTATGTATTTGATTTCTTATATTCCCAAATAAAGAATCACAATCGGCTTTATTATAATTGGATTTATAAAGGTTAGAACAGAAAAGCATAATTTCATTTTGAATCATTTTTTGATCATCTGTTGTAATTTCATTCATCTTAAACTTGCTAATCTTTGTCTTTGTTTTTCAAGGCCAAAAAAATATGATGAACTTTTCTCTCCCTCCTCAACCATCGCGCTCTCGGTTGAATATAAGCTCCATTTGCTTTCTCTGAACACAACTCGTCTAGCTGAGATTGCAGTGACTGTAATTTCGCAGAATTTTCTGGTGATTCTTGTACATTAAGAGTTTAGTTCTCCAATCAATTCCCTTTTTTTTTCTGTTTTCTCCTCACTGATAAACATTTACCTGTATTTGATTAACCTTAAATTTGAACCATTCCCATTTATTTAAGTTAGACATATCTAACTTATCAATCTCCTCAATAAGAGCCAACAAATGTTGGTAAAATCTATCATTCTTTAACAAGTCATTATTAAACTTCCAAATATTAGGAGAGATTTGAAGTTTCTTGAGGACTGATAAACACAGAGTAACCATACAGTGATCTGGGGCTGCTGTCATTTTACAATCAGAGACAATTGTACATTCACAAGAAATAAGCCAACGAAGGCTATGGTGTGTGAGCCCGTTCATGTTCCTCATTCTCCGTTCACTAGCGTTCAGTGTGTGAGCAGAACGTCACATGTTCACGTTCCTCATTCTCCGTTCTCTAGCGTTCAGTGTGTGAGCAGAACGTCACATGTTCACGTTCCTCATTCTCCGTTCTCTAGCGTTCAGTGTGTGAGCAGAACGTCACATGTTCACGTTCCTCATTCTCCGTTCTCTAGCGTTCAGTGTGTGTAGCTTCTTCCTGTGCAGAGACACATGTGCCGTCACTGACTCCGCACACAGAGGGAATGATAAACCTCGACATGCAGGTATCACTTTTACTTTAAAGACACTGACATTTCTCTCGCATAGTATAATATGTAAATATGATATACAACACAACATGATGATTTTAGTGTGAATATGAGTGTAGTTGAAACTGTATGAGCTGCAGAAATGTTTGGTTTCACTTTCATATTTGTCAGAAAACCAAAAACAACACAAGATTGTGCGTCTAAGTGAGAAATGTGCAGTTGTATTCAGTGGTTATGTGGTTATTGGTTCAAGTGTAAAGCTTTTATTACTGTTGCATACATTTTTATTAAAAATTGTGCATGCTTAACAGATTTCTCAAACGGCTCTCGAAAGATAAAGTGAACGTGACGTGTGCATGCCAAGTGTGGGAACTCATACTCGGAATATCCTCTGTATTTAACCCATCCAAGTTAGCGTACACACATTAGGAGTAGTGAACACGCACACACACACACACACTCGTATGAGGTGTGATTTGTGCACTTTTTTGGCGATCGCTAAGCAAACTGAGAGGTGAACTAACGTGTATACGCTCGCCAGTCGTCTGGCCAAAATCCCATAGTAATCAGGCGTCAGACGTAAGATATGAGACGTTAGACGTCACGGTCACGTGTTGGAGTGCGCGGCGACGCGGCGGCGACGGAGCTGAGAAAGGATTTTTTTTTTTACTTTGTATACTATGTATGTATGAGGTACAAATCACACCTCATATACGTCTGTACGTCTGCACGTCTGCCCGTCTGATTTTCCTTATTTTCTCATACATTTACTGTTATAGACATTATCATAGATAATCTTATTTTGGCAGTTTACTTAGAACTACATTGGATTTATTTATTTCTATAATGCTAAATGTCTGTTTAGTACATACATTTGGTATCCCAATGATAGATAAAAGTCTATTGTCATGTATACGATCTTATGAGAGACAAATAAAATGGGCTAGTAAAATTCAGAAAAAGTGGGTCATATCATTATTTGTTTGTTTAAGATTTGTTAAAGCCCTGCAGCAGCCGGTCTGCATGCCTCAAGTTCATTCATAGATGCTGCATTTAGTATTAATTAACCATTCAGAAACCACTTTAAAACTTATTGGAATTTAAACTAAAATGAATTAGCATACTTCTGATTGCCGGTTACTGCTATAGCCTACTTATTCTGAACAGGTCATTAACCATTCAATTTAAAATCGTTTAACATAAATATACTATTTAATAGAGCTACACTAAAGTTTTTATAAAGCCTAGCACTCTATTAAATGTAGCCTAGTCATACTGCACATTTTTTGCTACTATGTTAAGAGCATACAAATATATCACCCAACTCAGGCAAAACAATTGACAGCCCTGATAAATAAAGTAAAAGGCTTAAACGGATGCATCTTGTCTTCACCTGCAGGAAAAACAAACACTTAAAACAAAAATGACAGTAAATGAGCACTAACATCAGTAGGTGGCAGCAGAGGGACACTCATCTGCGCATTAGCCATGTCCACTCCTCGATACACTTGTAGGAAGTTTCAGTAAGTCTTGGGTCATTTATTCCTGTACATTAAGGCCTCAATGCATTAGTTTCTGAAAGGAGCAATGTTCAATATAGTGTACATTTGCTTTTGTAAAATATTTTAAGTGCTTTAAATGTCTTACAGATTTGTATTGAATGGGGGTTCTGCATCTTTGGAAAAGTTATATTCCACTAACACAAGATAAATAATGAGTGAAATGTATGACTGAATGATTTTTTTAAATGTATTTTTATGTCAAAACGAAGAGTTTGTAATGTCATTTGTAGCATCTTTTAATAACAGAATAATAGACTTAAATGGTCAGAGTATGACTGCTTAATTCTATGGTATTGCCATATACACATACCTTTACTCTGCTCTTACGCACACACAATAATCATAAATGCGACACTAAATCCTGGGAAATAAAGTTCGTTACATAAATAAGAATTACAGTAAAAAGCATTCACTTAACAATTTCGCAGTTAATGAAGTACATGTTATACAATATGCAGTGTTCAGTATTTTCAGATTTAAAGTATGGCTACGATTTATATTTATATTCTTTATATCACAATGACATACATATGTGTGTGTACAGTACCAGTCAAAAGTTTGGAAACAGTACTATTATTAATGTTTTTGAAAGCAGTCTCTTATGCTCATCAAGCCTGCAGTTAAAAAAAAAAAAAAAAAAAAAAAAAAACAGTAATATTATTAAAGCAACACTATGTAACTTTTCGACCTTCATAATATATTTCCAAAACCCTTGTGATGGTACATCTACTTACAATAGGTTGAATGACACGTCTGCCATAGCCTGACGGGGTCTGTATCGCTTTTACTGGCACTATGTAACTTCGGGGTTCGGGTAGCTACCAGAGCACAAAAAGAACTACAAAATTCGACTGCTTTACGGCATACGTCACTTCCCCCATCAATTCCTCAAATTTGGACGCGAGAGGCCAACCAGCGTTTGTTTTCCGGCTTTCGTGCGTATGTTTTTAGGGCTGTTTACACCTGGCCACTTCATGCGTTTTCTCAGATCGGATAGCTATCCGATCGTGAAAAGACCAGGTGGAAATGCCCTCCAAAACGCATTTGAGACGGATTTGAAACCGATCGTTCAAAACCACTTCAGGAGGAGATCTGAGACGCATTCCAGACGAAACTGGACAAGTGTAAATGCATCTGGTTGTTGAAACCACATATGTAAATTGTACTCCTCCCAAAAATGCTAAAAAAATAAATAAATAAACGCGTTATAGGCTATATGTAATGTTATAGCCAGATATGACGACGCTACTGGAATCACCGCAGATGAGCAGCTGAGCATCTATTCATCAAGCCAACGTGCAAACTATCGCAAATCAAAGTGAAAGTAAGACGCTTAACACACAATCATCATAATTAGAAGTAAAGAAATGAAATGATCTTACCAGGGCTGTTGCCGCTCTCTTTTATTGCGGTCTTTGATTTTGAAAATTAAGCTGATGATCAATAAAATGCAGCTCATATCTGTTGCTTTCGGTGACGTGCACTCCAATAAATATGCATATAGCGCAGGAATTGAAGATCGGATTTAAATCCATTTCGCAAAAACACATTTATGTGACCAGGTGTAAATGGAATCGTTTTGATAAATCAGATAGCTATCCGATCTGAGAAAACGCATGAAGTGTCCAGGTGTAAACAGCCCCAATATGGCCAAAGCAGCAACGGACAAAAAAAGGGTCAGAAGTAAGCCTATGTCTAAACGGCGTGTCCAAGTTTGGTAGGGGCTACATTCTTGCAAGTAAATAATGCATGATTAGACAGACAAAATCATATTTTAGGCTAACTAGCCTAATGACTGCAGGCTGATAGTCATGTTTGTTTATATATTTTTCTGGTGAAAGTGTCTTGCCTTAGGCTATAATGCAAATCGATTTTTCAACTTTCATCTATGCAGATTCATCTATGGTAGCTTGATATTATAATGTTGACGATATATGGCTATTACCTCCCACACAAGCATTGAATTGAATTAGAATTCTGTAAAACAGCAGCCAATAGGCTACTATAATGACGCTGGCTTGTAAACGTGAGCTACGCGATCTTTTGGCGCTTGAAAAAAATAAAACCCATGAAATTATATTCATTTGACATGCTGAAATATGCCACTGTACCTGGGTTGAAGACATTTCACACGCAACGCAGGCAGTCTACCTTCTGCAGAGTTCGGGTAACGGCTTGTCAACAAATGCACGTGTTAACCATGTAACCATGACAGATTTTACGACAGTATAGTAGAAGACAATACTGTTTCCCAACTGTAGGGGGAGCCCGAGAGCAAAAGTTACTTAGTGTTACTTTAAATATTATTACAATTTAAAATAATGGTTCTCTTTTTTAATATACTTTAAAATGCAATTTATTTTTGTGATGCAAAGCTGAATTTTCATCAGCAAGTACTCCAGTCTTTGGTGTCTTATGATCCTTCAGAAATCATTCTAATATGCTGATTTATGATCAATGTTGGAAACAGTTGTGCTGCTTAATATTTTTTTTATAACCTGAGATACTTTTTTCAGGATTATTTGATGAATAAAAAGTTAAAAAGAACTGTATTTATTTAGAATAGAAATCTTTTGTAACAATATACACTACCGTTCAAAAGTTTGGGAACAATAACTAATACTAATTAAGAAATTAGTACTTTAATTCAGAGGTTCCCAAACTTTTTGCCTCGGGGCCCCCCCTATACATATGGGTCACATCTCGCGCCCCCCATCCCACCCCACCCGCTCTTACATGCTCTTACATTATGCACCAACACATTGATGTAGGCCTATTGACATTTATTAGCATTTTACTAAATACATTTTAATTCACAATTAGTAGGCCAAACATATTTATTGATAAATGTATTCTTAATACATTTCCGTAGGCTACTTAAAATTAGTCAAATGGATAAAATTCACGCTGGGAACACAGCATTTGTATTCTGGGCTAATTACTTCATTTAACTATGTACGCTATAAAGTAGCTTACATACAAGAATATCTTAAACATACAGTGTTATTAGTTTTTGCACTCACTCCAATTAATGAGATGGATGAGCCTGATGCTGGTAACACAACATTTGTATTCTGGGCTTTATGCTTGATACTGATAAACGTAGTTCATCTTCAACTCTCGTAAGTCGTGACCGTTGTTTGTTTTTAATGCAAGTAAGCGAAGAAAATGTAGCTTCACAGAGATAGGTCGAGGCAAAGGGAATCAGTTCATCCAAAGCGATTTCAGATAATCCCGGGTATTCCCCTGCAACTGACAGCCAGAATTCATCCAACGGAGTTGAAACAAAGGCTGCTCGCAGGGTCCTGTCACTGGATAGGTCCAGCAGTGAGTCCTGTAGTCCCGATGACAGGTTGCTGCCAGTGGTGGTGGCAATAAACGGCTGTCGGATCCATTCGTTATTTTCCTTTGTCTCTTCCTGAAAGTACCGCTTGAAATGTCCAATAAGTCCGCGTAAATGATTAGTTATCAATGTTTTTGTCCCGTCATCCAGAAGCAGCTCATTCTCCTCAATAAATTCATGTAGTCCATCAAACATCTCCACACTTCCTTTTTCTATTTGTGCTGTCCATCGCTCCATCTTCTTTACAAATCCGATTACTTTGTCGGCTAATGACATAATGTTGGTATTGGGGCCTTGCATTGACATATTGGGCCCTATTTTAACGATCTGAAACGCAAGTGTCAAAGCGCAAAGCGCAAGTAACTTTGTGGGCGGGTCTTGGCGCTGTTGCTATTTTCCCGGCGGGATAAATGACTCTTGCGTCTAAAATATAAATCAAATCTAAAATGGGTTGGTCTGAAGAGCTTCATTATTCATAGGTGTGGTTTGGGCGTAACGTGAAATAAACCAATCAGAGCGTCATCTCACATTCCCTTTAAGAGCAGGCGCGCTTGTTCTAAAGCGGATTCCTATCATAACGGCGGATTCGCCAGGAGCGGTTCACAGCCGAGGAGACCAACGCTCTCGTCAGGGACGTTGGGGATGGAGAAACCCACCCAAATTAACTTCGGTTAAAAAGGCATATGATAATTTGGGTAAATGTGTAAGCTAGATGTATGCTTTTATAATAAATTGTCTATCTATCTATCTATCTATCTATCTATCTATCGTAATAATGTATGATTTGCAAAAATGAAAACTGCTGCTTCTGTGTAGATGAGAGAATCAAAGTGCGCGTTGTGCACACGCTACATTGATTATGGCCAAGCATGCGCCCTTAAAATAGCATATGAATAACATGCGCAACGCGCCACTGACTTTAAACTATTTTTTCCTGGTTAGTGGCGCAATTGTTTTCTAAACCTGCAAAATAGCATGAAGGAACGTTTGCGCCGGAACACGCCTCCTTTTTTGCGCTGAACCGCCCAGGGAGCGCAAGTTCATTCCCTAGTTTAGCGACGTGCTTCTGTGGAGGGAAAAGCGCGCTTTGCGCGGGTGCAAAATAGGAATGATACATGCGTCGGTGTACAAAGTCAATTGCGCTGGGTGCAAGATAGGGCCCATGAAGTCCATTCAGTCTATCAAATATCAAATATCAATATCAAATATATCTGCCAAGTAGGCCAGGTTTGTCAGAAATGCAGGATCTGTCAGACTTTCTGCGTAGGGAGACTGTATATCCAATAAGAATAGTCGCACTTCATCTCTCATTTCAAAAAGACGCCGCAATACTTTACCTCGCGACAACCACCTGACTTCAGTGTGCAACAGTAAAGATTCATGTTCAGATCCCATTTCTTTGCACATAACTGCAAACAGTCTCGTATTGATGGGACGTGCTTTTATTACGTTAACAATTTTAATTACTGTTTGAAGCACGCAACTCAGTTCATTATCAAGGGCCTTGGAAGCAAGAGCTTCCCTGTGTATAAAACAATGGGTGAATCTTACGTGTGGTGCAACTGCTTGTATCTTCGCCTTTAGACCCTTATGTTTGCCCATCATAGCACCAGCTCCATCCGTACACACGCCCACACAGTTATCGAAACTCAGTCCCGCTTCCTGCATCTTACTATCAAGTTTGTTGAATATATCCTGTCCTGTGCATGTCTCATCCAGCGTAGTGCAAAATAACATATCTTCGTGTAGTTTCCCCTCATAGCAGTATCTGACAAATATGAGCAGCTGTGCTGCATTTGATATATCTGTCGATCTGTCGATTCATCAAGTTGTAGGAAAAATTTTCCGGATTTTTTTATACGATCAATAAGCTGAATCTTTATGTCGTTTGCCATGTCATCTATTCGTCGGGCAACGGTGTTATCCGACAGTGGGACCTGTTTAAGCTGACTCACTATTTTTTCATTATCCATAGCTTGACACATGGCTATTGCTGCAGGGAGAATAAGCGTCTCGCCAATTGTGTGTGGCTTCTTAGATTTTGCAATGAGGTATGAAACTTCATAAGATGCAGCCTGGAGTTTGGTGGTAGTTGTAGTCTGTGTAGTCAATACTTGTTTTTGACCACGCAAATCTTGCTCTTTGCGACGGAAAAATCTTTTGTTTTATCAATGTGTGTTGGGTGTTTGGTATGTAAATGTCTCTTCATTTTCACCGGCTTCAAACTGTCATTTGCTAGTACCTCCGTACACATTACACATTGTGGACGTGCATCCCCATCAACCATAAGACACGTAAATCCATACCGAATGTAATCGTCGTTATATCTCCTTCGCTTTGCTGAATTTAAGTGGGCCTGCAAATGCTTGCGTTTCCCTCGCACTTTCACTGGCACCACCGTATCCCCCGCCAGGCTATGCACAGTTCCCACGGGTCTTTCGATCTGCATTGGATCTGCCTCCACAGGTTGTGCCTCCTCTTGCCTCGGTGGGTCATTGTTAGATTTCGGTTCATCTGTGTTTGCTCCAGTTATTTTAGGCGTAGAATCAACGATTATATTTTTACGAACCAGCCAACGATCCATTTTATTTTCTACACTCTGAAAAGATTTGCTAGCTGCTAGCGGGTATTGTGATCGCCCCCTAGTGACAATTAAGGCAAAATACAAAAATTGGCATTAACCAGAATAACAAAACATAATTTTCCCTCTCAGCTTTTCACTCGCGCCCCCCCAATGGTAACGTCGCGCCCCCCTTTAGGGGCGGGCCCCACACTTTGGGAACCACTGCTTTAATTCAACAAGGATGCGTTAAATTGATAAAAGGTGATGGTAACGATTTATATTGTTAGAAATGTTTTTATTTTGAATAAATGCTGTTTTTATGAATAAATGCTGTTAACGTTTTACTCATCAATGAATCCTGAAAAAAAGTATTCCAAAAAAATATATTAAACAGCACAACTGTTTCCATCATTGATAATAACTGAGCATCAAATCATCATATTAGAATGATTTCTGAAGGATCATAAGACACCAAAGACTGGAGTACTTGCTGATGAAAATTCAGCTTTGCATCACAAAAATAAATTGCATTTTAAAGTATATTAAAAAAGAGAACCATTATTTTAAATTGTAATAATATTTCATAATATTACTGTTTTTTTTAGTTTTTTGTTTTTTTAACTGCAGGCTTGATGAGCATAAGAGACTTCTTTCAAAAACATTAATAATAGTACTGTTTCCAAACTTTTGACTGGTACTGTATATACTGTATATATACTGTATATATATATATATTCACACATACACACACACACACTCTGCATATATGTGTGTGTGTGTGTGTGTGTGCTTGTGTGTTACATTGTCTCTATAAAGTATATTTACTGTATTATGTAAAATGCAAGTGGAGTACGTATACAGTATTACAGCACTGAAAATAATGTCTGATTACACCTGTCCGGTCTACAAACGTTTGAAAGACTGAAGACACTGTTGTTCTCCCAACATTCGGCTTTACCTTTTGACCCTCAGTCATTGTAAGGTCATGATTGATAACATTGTCTGCAATAGTGTCCTTATTTCATTAGAAACATGTCCACAATCTTGACCTCTTCCACCGTTTTGCCTCGGTACCCTTCTTCCACCACACATCATTACTCCTCTCCTTCACGGCTGCTGACCCTGTTTGTTTCGGTGTTGTTCTTCCATTATCTACATGTGTGACACCGAGTTGTGCTCTGTCAATATATGCTTGTCAAATGAAGCTTCATGAGATGCACCTCTGAGCTATATCAGAGACCTGGTTGATTTAATGCTTTACATTCCCCTTCATTAGTGAAATGCAAAACTTATAGCCAAGACACTGTCATTAAAATGTTAAAATGTAGCATGTCATGGGAACCAACAACAGCACATACATTTAGGCTATACCCTATTTCTATTTATAATGCAGCCACTTTAAATTCACATGTTTCACTTCTGAGTAACAGATATATATATATATATAATGAAAATGAATTGCCAACTGAGACAAGTTGAGGAAAAATACCAAGTAAAACACAAATTTGTAAATATTTGTTTGAATGTTTCTGTAATGAGCAGTTTTTAGAAAACCAGAATGCCTGTAAATAAACAATATATTAATGACTGGCATTTCACACAATAGTCAATGAAAATACAGCTCCAAACAGCAGAACAACTGCAGTTGTCTGAAAGGAGTAGGCTAGATGTGTGGGTGTTAAACCAGTAAACTCAACCAGTAATCTCAATAAAACAGGGCTTTGGCGACATCTACTGGCAATATTATATTGATATTTAGTAGTTTAAAGTAGTTTAATATTTATTTAGCCTCCTTTCATTTCGGCATTTACAACTCGGTTTAAATGAGCTTGCTAGAAGTTCATAGAACGATTTTTTATAACATAGAGATTCTGAATTAAGTAATGCATCCACTCTACTATAGAGCTTTTATTATTATTATTGTAGCCTATTTCTCCTATTCCCATGCATGCTCGTGCATAAATGATATTGTAAAATACATTCAAAGCTTTTTACTGTTGAGATTAGTTTTTTATGCATCCAAACCTAAATAGTATTTTCTTAATATCCTTCGAGGATGTTAAAGGCTAGGCCTATGTTAAATAGCTATTAAAGTAATTTTCTCTGCTGAAAAATATTCCATCTAATTTAATAATAGCTTAAATATCAAATCTTCTAGCCCACACTGTTTAAACAGAGTCTCAAATAAGACAAGTCCATCATACACAAGTAGCTGCATAAAAGTATGTGCGCTATTTCGAAATTAGCCAAGGCACGTTACGTATTGCGTTCAGACGGGCAGACGTTCTCCACACGCACGTTAACACGTCTTTAAGCTTGGTTAGGAAAGAAATGACACAAAGCGAGCGCCATACGCACGCACATACGCACACGCACACACACACACACACACACACACACACTCTCACTGTAAACCGTGAACACACACCCTGAAGAGTGGACAGCCATGTTTGCTGTGGCGCCCGGGGATTGTTTTGTGATTAAATCAAATATTTTCAGTCATTATATCTTGAGCGAATGAGTGTGTAGAGGCTCAGATCCACAGAAACACCCCAAAAACAAGCATTCAGTCATTTATCAATCATTTTTATGTGAGTGATTTAAAGAAAAACATCTTACAAACACAATATATTTATATGAAATATCAGCATATTAAAATAAATCTTTGTGGGCATAGTGTGTGTGGTGACATGATCTCATTAGTGTGTGTTAATGCAGTAAACTCAGTGTAATCTCTGGCAGGACGATGAGGAGACACACATCAGGAGTCAGAGAAGATCCTCGACTGAAGACTGAAGAAGAACATCATCATGTCCAGCAGAACAAGCAGAGGTGAAAGTGTGATCTATCAATCATATTAATAGCTGAATAAACACCAGCTATAGCAGTTAACCATCTCATTTAAACAGTGGCTTAATAGTTTAGCTGAAATATGTGGACGTGTGCAGGTTCATGTGTCGTGTTCAGTCACACTTCATACATACGAGCATCTGCTAAAGGAATAGATGTAGATCATGTGAAGAACATCTGAAGTTCAGCTAGAAGAGGAGAAAGGTTAAACATCAGTGTCAGTCAGTGTCTGTTGGTGATGATCATGATCATGTTCATACATCATGTTATGATGTAGTTCATAATTCCTATTAAATGTGAAACACTGTTGGCATTAATCACACTGAAGGCTCAGATTTAAAATAAAGCTGATATAACATGATAAAACAAAGACAGTATACCAGAGCTGGTCTTCTTACTTGAATCATTACGTAAAAGCTCATCTAACATTTAGATCTGTTTAGGTCTCACATTTATTGATATTAAAGGGGACCTATTATGCAAAATGCACTTCTGCATGCTGTTTGGACATAAATGTGTGTTGGCAGTGTGTGTACACAACCACCCAATAGTGATAAAAATCCACTCACTTTATTAATCCCCATAAATCATCAGCAGTGTCTCCAGCAGTGTCTCCCAACGACCTGTTTTAGTGACGTAGATCCTGCTTTCTCCATCTCTGACACTGATTGTAACAGTATCCTAGAGACAAAGATGAATTAATGATATTAAGAAGAGGATCTATGACCTCTGGAAGCATCTCTTTCAGTAGCTTAGTCGGTATAGGGTCTAACATACATGTTGTCGATTTAGATGATTTAACGAGTTTAGTAAATTCTTCCTCTCCTATAGCAACGAATGAATCAAATTTTTCCTCAGGGAGACTACAATGCACTGCCTGATGCGATACTGTAGTAGACGGTTGCATAGTTATAATTTTCTCCCTGATATTATCAATCTTATAAGTGAAGAAGTTCATAAAGTCATTACTGCTGTGTTGCTTGGAAACTTCTGGGCTTGAAGCTTTCTTTTTCGTTAGTTTAGCCACCGTTTCAAATAAATACCTAGGATTATGTTTATTTTCTTCTAATAGGTTTGAAAAATAAGCAGATCTAGCAGCTTTTAAAGCCTCTCTGTATACAATTGAGCTCTCCTTCCATGAAATGCGAAATACCTCTAGTTTTGTTTTCTTCCAGTTGCGCTCCATCTCTCTGGCTGCTCTCTTAAGGGCCTGAGTGTGCTCGTTGTACCACGGCGTTGGATTATTTTCTTTAATCTTCTTTAAGCGCAACGGAGCAACTGTGTCTAAAGTGCTGGAAAAGAGAGAGTTAAAAGTTTCTGTTGCAATATCGAGTTCTTCTAAGCTATCTGGGATGCTGAGATGATGAAACTGATCAGGAAGATTATTAATAAAGCAATCTTTAGTGGCAGAAGTGATAGGTCTAACATATTTGTAACACGGAGTCGGCTTTGCAGCCTTGGCTAAATGAAGTTTACACGAGACTAGATAATGATCTGAGATGTCATCGCTCTGCTGCAGAATTTCAACGGCATCAACATCTATTCCGTGTGATAATATTAGATCTAGAGTATGATTACGATGATGAGTAGGTCCTGACACGTGTTGTCTAACTCCAGTAGAGTTCAGAATGTCTTTAAATGCCAATCCCAATGCATCTTTTTCATTATCGATGTGTTTATTAAAATCACCAACAATTATGACTTTATCTGCAGCCAGAACTAACTCTGATAGAAAGTCCTGGTGGGCACCATTCAGACAACATCTCCTAGAACTAGAGAATCAATAAATCTGATCTTTTTTTTAACCTGTTCTCATTTATGTGTTTGTAGAAGAAAAGTTTGGAGATATTGTCATATCCAAGAAATAAATTGCAAATGCTTTTGTTTCTGCAGCTGTTGCTCGCGGTTCTTCTCGCAGGAGAGATTGTAGCAGAGAGAGACCGCCTAACCGTAAGTGTAGATGAACACCGGTTAACCTTGACCAAGAACATTCCCAAACTAAGCTGTCAAATTCAGACTTTGAAATCAGCTCCTGCTGATTATGTTATGATTGCATAACAAGCTGAAAGTTTTGCTGTTATTTTATAATCTTACACATACACAGAAAAACCAACCGTTTTTTAAAATATAATAATTTGATGGAATAATATAGTCATATACACATTGTTTATTGAACTAAATGTATGACATTTAAAAATAATCTCTCCGATGTCTGGCTGAACACACTCAACATTTTTCTACAGGCGTGGGGTAAGTTGTGCCAAAGCTTATGAAGTATTTTAGCTGTGCAAAAGGAAAATGACACAACACAACATAAATAAAAAATGACTAAGCAGTGAAAAGTGGCACAACTTACCCCAGACCCCTGTTCATATTGTCACTTGAAAGAAGGAAGATGTTTTCTTATAGTTCAGTATGATTTTTTTTTTCAAATGCTTTTAATTTTTTCAATTTCAGTTTCAAGAGAAAGCCCAGATGATCTGAGGATTGTGCTGTTGGGAAGAACTGGAGTTGGGAAAAGTTCAGCAGGAAACACAATCTTAGGAAGAGACGCGTTTACAGCGAAAACATCTGAAGAGTCAGTGACTAAAGAGTGTCAGAGAGAATCATCTGAAGTCAATGGCCGAGACATCACTGTGATCGACACTCCAGGACTGATCGATTCTGAACCCATGACTGAGGAGGAGATCAGCAACTGCATCTCCATGATCCTGCCCGGACCGCACGCCTTCCTCATTGTGCTCAATGTAAGACATCGGTTCACCCCAGAAGAAGCAGCAGCAGTGAAGATCGTCCAGGAGATGTTCGGGGAGACATCTGTAATGTTCACCATGGTGCTCTTCACCGGAGGAGATTATCTGGATCACATGACTATTGAGCAGTATCTGGGAAGTACATCTGCTCTGACGGAGCTGACGGAAGCGTGCGGAAACAGATACCACGTGTTCAACAATAAAGAGACCCGAGACCCAACACAAGTGTGCGATCTTCTGGAGAAGATAGACGACATGCTGGAGGCCAACGGAGGGAGTTTCTACCGAATGTCCAGACAGATGGACAGAGGAGGACTGGAACAACAGATGGAGATCCTGATGGACAGAGTCAGAGAAAGAGAAGAAAAGATCAAGAAACTAGAGGAAGAGAAAGAGAGTATGGAGGAAGAACAACAAGAGATGCGACAAGAGACATTTATAAATGAAACTGAGCTACTGAAGCAAGAAAAGGAGAAACTGCATATCAGATATGAGACAGAAATAGACAGACTGATGATCAGAATAGAGGATGAGAGGAAGAGGAGAGAGGAAGAGTTTCATGAGCAAGAAGAACGACATAAACGAGAAATTAAAGAGAAAGAAGACAGAGAGGAGAGGATTTGTGAGGATATGAAGAGAGAGCGAGAGGAATGGGAGAAACAGAGACTAGAGGAAAAGATGAGAAGAGAAGAAGAGGATGAGAAAAGAAGAGAGAAAGAACAGGAGGAATTTAAAGAGAGACTAAAAGAAGAGAGAGAGAGAATGGAGAGAGAGAAAGAAGAGCTTCAGTCTAAATATGAAGAAGAAGAAAACAAGATGAAGATCCTGATGGAGGAACTGATCAGAGAAAGAGAAGAAGAGAAAGAGAGAATGAAGATGATGATGGAGGAAGAACGACAGAATTATGACAAAGAGAGAGAAAGAGGAGAACGATCCCTGAAGGAACAGGAGGAGCAGAGACGAGAGCGAGAGAGATTTGAACACAGCATGGAGGACGAGAAAGAGAGAGAGCGAGAGGAATGGGAGAAACTGAACCTGGAGGGGAAGATGAGAAGAGATGAAGAGGAACAAAAACATGAGCAACTCAAACTCATTAATAGACAACAAACCCCAGTAACTGGACACAGCACAAAGAGTGAGTTGAGATTCTAACATTGTTTCCAGTATTTTTAGATAATTCCACTGTAATCCAGCATTCCCAGTCGTCAGCTCGTTATATTTTTAATCACAAACTCAGTTTGAATGTCCGCTTTTCCATGACAGCGCTAGTCAACGCATTTGTCAGTTGTGTCTTATGTTAAAGTAAAAATAATGCCCTTGTTTACAACCTTGTTTCAGTCACTTTCAATATAAACGTGTTTGCTACTCACTCAAAGACTATGGGGGTATTATTGTTGCATTATTCCAAATAAATAGATTAAGATCCACAAATAAATGTAAAGAGTTTCACAAAAAATTATAGAATTCACAAATAAATAAAATGAGATTTGCAAATAAATAAAATATTTACAAATAATTTATTATTTTACAAACACAACTCTGCCTGGCATTTATTTGTGAATCGGTTCCTGTGCATTTGTGGATTTTGAAACACTTCTAGCGTCGACGTGCAGACAGATCCACAAATAAGTGGACTCCACCCACTGCCTACTCAAGCCAATCAGATAACGGCCACATCGAGCTGGCCAATCGTAGCACGTTCTCGCTTCAACCAATCACGTTTGGCTTTACACTCGGGGCGGGAACTGATTCTTGCATCCTTGAAAGGAGTAGCGCTGAACTGTTTGTGTGGTAAAAACACTCTGTTTTCAAAAGATTGTTGGAGCCTCTTTATATTTCCATCAGGATACACTCAGGGAATTATGATAATCAGAGATCCCGAGCATCATGAACAGTCTCTACACCGGCAAGAGGCGCAACACAGTGCGTCAAAAGCTGCCGTAGCAGTTTCAAATAATGTAAAACTAGCATGTTTGAAACGTTAACACATATTCCCTATGTGACGTCTGCTTAGCTGCAGACATGTCTGCATAATCGTACTCTTAACGGCTCTGATCGTAGCCTACTTATTGACTAGTGCTGGTTACTTGAAAAATCATATTTCGTGATAGTGTCCTGGACGCGGGGCATTCATTGATAGTAAACGGATGCCCGCACTTCTTCTAGATAGATAGAAGATAGATTAGATTAGAAGATAGATAGATTCTTCTAGATAGATAGCCTCGCACGGGGTAGACACGATGCAAGAAATTACAGGACATACGATTTTGCCTTTTAAAGCACAATCGCGGTGACAAATAGCAATAGGACATAAATAAATGTCATGTAGAATACCAAATATGAGCCCAAATGACCACCCAATATGGACTACTCACTCAAAGACAGACTGGTGTAATGTTACTTTCACTGAAGTCGAACAATCACTAAATATTATAATTATCTGACCTTCTCTCAATACCAAATACGGCATGTTATTTACATAAAATATTACTTTTGATCAATTAATATTAATATTGATCATTAATAATTAAATAAACAATATTAGCCACTATAAAAGTACAAGACGTTTATACAAGAGGAAATAAACACAAGCAAAGAGTTCAGTCAAAAGTACAAAAGCAGCACTAGTTATAGGATTTCAGTTAAATAAAAATATAGTTATGAAACTTAACTTTGCCTTTAGTCAAATCGATTTGCTCTGGAACAAGAAAAAGATTAATAAGACCAAAGATTGCCCGTTGGATATATATGAATTAAGCTTTACCTCGTGTTTAAACACTAAACTGGCTGAGATGAGGCTGTATATGAACGAGCGCTGACGGCCTGGAGCTCGCAGCCAAACATGCACTGTGTTTATATTTCAGGTCTAAATAACTTCATGCTCGCTTAAAAAACCCTTTAAACTACATTCAGTAACAACAGTAGTATTTGTAAAATGATGGTGTTTGCTCGTCCTGACTCTCGCTGAGAGAATGCTGAAAGCGGAGAGATGGAAACGGTGAAACGGTAACGTGGAGATACTAGAGGAATATCACATGACTAGGAAAGGCTCTCAGCCAATCAGAATCGAGAGCCAGAACTGTTGTATACATGTAAACAGAAAACAATGCATGACTCTGACTGGCATCTAAACAAAAATGTGTGACTCCACTTGTATGGAAGTAAAATAATGACAAATGTTTGACAAGCACTACTTGTGCAAATATGCATTGACCAAGATTGCATTTTAATGCATTGTATTTTTAGGTATTTTCAGACTTGTATTCAACATGATTGTATATTTAAGCTGTGAATATTTCAATTCAAAACATTTCGCAGACACTTTCATTATTAAAAATGAAATAATTCATATTCCTCAGGAGCTGAAGGAGAAGCGGATGATCTGGAGCCGTTGAGGATTGTGCTGATCGGGAGGACAGGAAGTGGAAAGAGTGCAACAGGAAACAGTATTCTGGGAAGAGATGAGTTTGTGAGTCGGCCGAGCATGAGCCCAGTGACGACTGACTGCCAGAAGGAAACCGCTGGAGCCGATGGTCGATCGGTGGCTGTTGTTGATACTCCAGGTCTCTTCGACAGGACACTGCCAAGCGATCAAGTGATAGAAAACTTACTGAAATGTGTTTCACTGTCAGCGCCTGGACCTCATGTGTTCGTCATTGTGCTGCGTTTGGGAAGGTTTAATAGAGAGGAGATGGACACTGTGGATCTGATCAGGAGGATCTTTGGTCCAAAAACTGCTCAGTTCAGCATCGTTCTGTTCACTGGAGGAGACGAACTCGGGAAGGAGTCTGTGGAAGAGTATGTGGAGAGAAGCAACAACGCTGAACTCAAGAAACTGATCCAGGATTGTGGAGACAGGGTCCTGGCGTTCAATAACAGAGAAAAGCGAGACCGAACTCAAGTGATTCAGCTGTTGAACATGATAGAAGAGCTGAAACACTCGAACGAGGGGCGATGCTTCACTAACAGCATGTTTGAGGACGCAGAGATGTCCATTAAGAAGAGAACCAAGGAGATCATGAATGAGAAGGAGAGAGAAATGAAGACTCAACATGAGGCAGTAAATGCCAAATACGAGATGGAAATGAAGAACATGATGAAGAGACTCGAGGAAGAGAAGCGAAGAGCAGATGAGGAGAGAATGAAAACGCAGAATCGACTGAGAGAAAAAGAGGAAAAGCTCAGAAAAGAGTTTGAAGAAAAAGAGAAAAGAGAACAAATGGAACGAGAGATTGAAAACCAGAAACGAACAGAAGAGGAAAACCAGAAAAGAGTTGAATATCTTAAGAAAACAGAAGAGTTTAAGAGAGAGATTGAAAATCAGAGATTACAGTATGAAAAACAGCAACAAGAAAGAGAAGAAGAAGATAGAAAAAGACAAGAGAAATACAGACAAGATCTAGAAACGATGATAAACGAGCACAAGCGTATTATAGCAGAATTACAGATGAAACATGAAGAGGAAATCAAGAGGAGAGATTTGCTGGAGAAAAGGAGGAATGAGGAAGAAGAGGAGGAGAGACAGAGATGGAAAATGAAAATAAAAGAGGCTGAAAATGACAGAAAAGAGATTCGAGAGGAAATGAAACGACAGCAGAGAGAGTGGGAGGATGAGAAGAAACGACAGACGAGAGAACGAGAGGAAGAAGAAGAAAAGAGAAAGGAGAAACATGAGGAACAGCTGAGAGAAAAACAAGAAGAACTGGATCAAATGAGAAAGAGATTTGAAAGAGAGAGAGAAGAAGAAAGACAGAAGAGAGACGATGACAGACAGAAACAGAGAAGAGAGAGAGAAGAGAAAGAGAGAGAATATGAGGAAAAGATAGATGAGATGAAAAGACATTATGAACGACTGGAACGAGAGGAAAAAGAGGAGTGGGAGAGAAGAAAACAAGAGGATGATGAGAGACGAGAAGAAGAGAGAGAGAGATGGATGAGAATGATTGAAGATGTGAAACGAGAACAAGAAGAGGACGTCAAGAGAAGAGAAGAAGAGGAGAAGGACAGGAGAGAAAGAGAAGAGAAAGAGCGCGATGAAATGAAGAGGAGACATGAAGAGGAAATAGAAGTGCTGAAGAAGAAGCATGAAGATGAAGCCAGAGAGCAAGCAGAACGGACAGATCTCAGAGAGAGAGAAGAGCCACACGTCCAGGAGATCCGGCAGCTACTGGAGGAACGTCAGAGACAGCATGAGCTACTGGAGGAACTCTACAGAAACCTGCGAGAGCAGAGAGAAGAGGAGATCAGAGAGCTACAGCAAGAGATCGAGGAACTGAAGAATAAATCCAGCTGTGCCATTCTGTGATAAACATGAGGACAGAATTAATGCTCATGTATGTTCTAGTTATTAACCTGAAGCTGTTCCTTTCATTTGATTAATAGATGTTATTTGATTAGAACTATCTTGAATAAACAAAAACATTCTAAACCATTGGGTAATGACTTTCCCTATTGAATACTTCTATAGCAGTGTTTGAAAAAATTATCAAATGTTTTTATCTATTCTGTTTCTATCAAGAGAAAATAAAACATTCCTTTTAAAGTTTCCTGTCATGCATGTCTGTATATCAGTATTGTTAGTAGGTTTGGACTCATTGTTATGGGGTTTGTTGTCAGTCAGGTTTCTCCACTGTCTTCTCTCTGAAAGGTCTATGAGAACTTCACATTTAGAGTTCCCTTTCGTGGTCACTACGAGTTACGTCAGTGACGACGAAACGGGGTTTTGCATAGAAAGCCTTTCACCTTCGAGATTTAGAAAACGAGCAATGGCAGTGGAAATGCCTTGGGTCTGCGGATTTTGCATGCGTAACTCCGCCCCACCTCGTGGGTATATAAGGAAGTACGCTGGCATAGCGCAGTATGTTTTCGCTTCGGAGACAAGATCATCTCTTCACTCCACAAGCCATGCCTGAGTTTTCACCTCTTTTCTCTCATCACCTCTTCGAGACGAGCGACTCTCCGGTGTTGGAGTGACGCGATTTCAGCGAGTTCACATTGCCTGCTGATCTGTGCAGTGGTCTGGTCTGCCAGTGAGTGTGTTCTCCCTGTGCGCTTCAACATCTGCAGAGTTTTCCTCTCACAAAAAGAGCTTGCACGCGGCACGTCTTTTTAAAGATGCCTCGCCTGTGCACTTCTGGTTGCAGTCGGACTGTTTCTGACTCTGATTAGCACAATCGCTGTTGGGTAGAGCCAGTTGGGTAGAGCCTCTACCCTCTACCCAGGAATTTGGGCCAGCTAACTCTCACACGATCCTGAGACCCCGGCCTGGATATGTGCCCAAGGTTCCCACCACACCCTTTCGAGTCCAGGTGGTGAACCTGCAAGCGCTGCCCTCGGAGAAGGCAGACCCAGCCTTGGCACTGCTCTGTCCAGTACGCGCCCTTCGTGCTTACGTAGACAGAACTCAGTGTTTCAGGACCTCAGACCAGCTCTTTGTCTTTGTCTGTCATGGTGGGAAGCTGAAGTGAAAGGCTCTCTCCAAGCAAAGGTTGTCTCACTGGATAGTGGACGCCATTGCTTTGGCATACCAGCAGCAAGGTCGACCATGCCCCCTTGATTTGATTTGATTTGATTTATTTGACAATAAAAGTTAAAACAAGTACAATCAAGCCCAAAAGACCAATTCATAATTTTTTTTTTTTTTTAAACTGTTGAGGATATACACAATAAAGCCACAGTCTTATTTCCATTGTGGTCCTCTATATTCAAAAATGGATGAGCAGTTCATAATGGGAATGAAATCAAACAACACACATCAACAAACTTCTAGAAACATAGTTTAAAAAGCCATTTCTTAACTTCTCTTCTAAAAGGACCTTCTTCTTGAATTTATTTTAAGCAATCAGGCAATTCATTCCAAGCAACAGCGCTAGAATACAAAA
Source organism: Vimba vimba (assembly GCA_022828995.1). Taxonomy (NCBI): domain Eukaryota; kingdom Metazoa; phylum Chordata; class Actinopteri; order Cypriniformes; family Leuciscidae; genus Vimba; species Vimba vimba. The sequence goes on along the minus strand of CM040823.1, from coordinate 44,362,772 downwards.
AAGAATTCTTCCCAATTAAACTCGTAAACCGACACGAGGTATATATTATTTATCCTTGCCCTTGTAGAAAAACCATGAACTTCTCTTATGAAAACATAGTAGTCATACAAGTACTTTGGAACATTTCTCTGTAATATTTTGTACACCATCATCAACTTAAGAAAAATTACCCTTTTGTCCACTTTTAAAAACCCTATTTCCCTAAAATGATTATTATTCAATTGCATTTGTGGATGAAGCCTCAGAATAATTCTACACAACTTGTTCTGAGCAGTCTGTAATTTACGTTTGACTCGTTTCGTAGAGCCACTATACCAGAAAGTTGCCGCATAATCAAAATGTGTTTGCACTAATGCACCAGCTAACATTTTTAAGGTTTGTGTATCTAAGTAAGCAGCCTGTCTTGCTAAGAATTTTATTCGATTACATACTTTAGAATGAACTACAACAGCCATGCTATCCCCTGTCAATTTATTATCCAAAGTACATCCTAAGAATTTCACTTCTTGTTTAGAAGTAATAGTCAAATCTCCAACCCTTACTTCTAATTTGGAACATTTTCTCAATTTAGCCGCAGAAGCAAATAAAATAGCTTCAGTTTTCCCTAAATGTAAAAACAGCTTATTTTGAAAAAAACAACAACAAAAAAAAAAACAGTTGGATACTTCCGCAATCTCTCTACTTAATTCACTTTCTATTATTTCTTTCCTCTCATAAGTAACAATTATTGTAGCATCATCAGCATATAATAAATATACATTTAACCCTCAGGGGACCACGGTGTTTTTGGGGCCTTTGAGATGTTCTGACATGCCTTGATATTTGTGCTTTTTTCAGTTATTTATAAACATGTTAATGGCAAAGGTGTAAATTTACTCTATATAGCACAAACAGGGCTACCATAATATGCGAGAAACGTGTATGTAGATGTTTGTATTTTTAAGAGAATAATGTTTATGCGTGGTTATTGGAAAAAAATAAAATGAAAGTTGCTGATTTAAGAACACAAAACACATATTAAATATGTGTCCACAAGACTTTTGACTAATTGATGTTTTCCCTTTAAGTTCTAGCTTCAAAATTATGTGAAAATCATCCTGCCTAATTGTTCACATAAAACACTACATTGATTTAAACATTGTAAAACAGTTTTTTTGTCAGAAGAGGTTTATGCGTGGGAGTGGTAATGGGTCATCAATATTAATGAGATTCAGACCAGAGGTGTGACATAGACGCTCCCCCAAGTGCTAATGGGCCATCAGGTGAGGCAGCCTGAACAAAGAATGAGGAGATTCAAATGTTTTGTTTTTCAATCTGTTTTAATGTAATTTTGTAAAAACAAAAGTAAAGGCAGGTATCTCACAGTAAATGCTTATGCCCCGTTGATGCGGGCTCTAAGCAAATCAAATGTGACCAAAATAAATAATCAGTCGGCTATAAACAAAGCAATTGTGAGCGATAAATAAACAAAAGTAAAGGCAGGTATCTCACAGTAAAAAACATTTTGAAGAGAGTCTGGGGAGTGTGTGTGTCAGCAGAACTCAGCTGTGGTCCAAGTTCCCGGGCAGGCAGGAAGCTCAGAGTCTGTGGAACCATATCAATGTCAGTCTCTGTTTTCCATGACAGAGTGGACTCCTTGTTGCTCGTCTGAATGTTTGTCTTGGCCCTCTTTGCCACATTCCTATAAAAATAATAATATTAATAAAGGTTAATAAAGGTTGATCAAAGTACTATCAGCATGTCAGGGCAGGGCAATCAGCATGTTGATAAAACAAAAAATATATAAGCTCTTTTATATTAACATTACCAAACAATAATTGTAATATTGTGCATGCATAACACATTTTTTGCAAAGTAGTAGTTAAAAAAAATAGTAGATAAATATGTACTTACTCTTTTTGATTTCCGTTGCTCCGTGTCCTGTGAGTTGCAGTGGAAGGCGAGAGTGAACAAGCTATATTCCTTTTAAAAAAAAGTTGAAAACTATTTTTATCATATATTTTACAGAGTACTATTCCAGCACATGCATAACTGATGGACATTTAGCAATGCTGATAAAGCAACACAATATAAGCTCTTTTATATTAACATTACCAATCAATAATTGTTATATTGTGCATGCATAACAACACATTTGTTGCAAAGCCACACAGGCACATATAGGCTGCATTTGTATCATCACTAAGTATATAAACAAAATGTAACTAACATCTGTAAAATAGTAGGTAAATATGTACTTACTCTTTCTGATTTCTGACTGTGTTGCTAAGCGCACTCCGAGTTGCAGGCGGAGGTAGTGATGAAGCTACATTCCTTTTAAAAAAGTTGAAGAATATTATGACATAAATATAACTATAGTAGCATTAGTCTATAATGAATAACTGATGTAAATAATTTTAGACGTGTGCAATAAGCCTATATGCGTGTCAATGGGCCATTAACGGAGAGGCACACCGCAAACATTAGCCTAACACATTTGTGCACTTCATTAACTGGGTATATTTACACATTTCAGCACATTTACACACATTTAAAACTGATATTTGCGAGTATGCATCGTTAATGATAATGAGGCAGCATTTATATAGTCAAAATATAATCTAAACACCTAGGGCCTACTAGGCCTACTTTCTAAAATAATTTCTAAATTCTATCTTTCATACATAATGATCTAAACATATCATTTAGGCTACACATACAAATACAAATTTCCTAACCAAGGGGTGTAGCATATGTACACAAAAAAAACAAAACAAAACATTTTTGATGTTGAAATGGTACAAGATATTAAATTCATGGTATAGATATGCACTTTCATTAGATCGTGTTGAATAAAGGTAGATATCAAATGTCAATACTCTGGATGGCAAGTCCAGCCTGTATAATATGTAAGCTCATGTTTTGAATAGCTTGTCAACTAATGCAAGTAGTAATAAATACTTACTCATCCGAAATTCTATCCACGGCTGGATCAATTCGCTCTTCAAAATACATACGGTCGTCATCAGAGTAGTCGCGCTCCTCTTCTGATGAAAATCTGGACTCTTCGTCGCTAGTATCCAGGACGAACTGAAGGGCTTCCGCACCGGTGTACCGTGTCATCTTCCCAACGCGCAGGTGACGAAATGATGAAACTTGAAGCGTTTAATGCATTTGCTTGGGGGCGTTTACCTGTTTTGCATAGATGGCTTAGCACATTATCTTGTGAATAACGCGCTCCGTGAGTAGGCGTGAACGAATTAAAGTCAATGAGCTCGTAATAAGCTCGACTGGAATCGCTCTCTTTTTATACAGATTACAGAAGCTGATAATATTTGTTTTTTATATAAATGACTTCATTTAAAAGCTGCGATCTCAAGCTTTATGCCCGTGGGTCTGTTTGCCTGTTTGACTGAATTTTCGCGGAGTTATAGATCATTTTCGAACGCGTTTCAAATGGGAGTTTACATACAGAGAGAAGGCAGACATCGCATCATGTTAAAGTTTCTTTATTTGTCAAAAAGCAAAACACTTTATCTTTATTGTGAGTATACAGAAAAAAAAAAGAAACTGAACAGGATCGATTGATGTAGAACACGAAAATTAAAGATCAAAATTAACAGAGCATTTTGTGTTTATTTTTCATTGCTAAAAAAAAAAACGAGCAAAACGCGCCGGCGCGTTCTTGGTCCCCTGAGGGTTAAAAAAGGGTCCCAACACGCTACCTTGTGGTACTCCACAAGAAATGGACAAATTATCTGAAACCACTCCATTTAAATCTACCATATTTGACACCTATTTGAAAGATAGGAGTTAATCCATTTGGAACCTAAGATTCCACCACTGATCCACAGGGGGGGAACACATAGGAATTGAGTTAGCACGAGCATATAAGAGAGCGTCAACATGTTTGCTTCAGCGTTTGTTTGCAGGCGTGCGTGTATTATAACAGGCTCATTTTCTGCAATATTGATATTTTCAGTCGCCTGAGCTTAAGAGGGGACTGAGAAATGTGTGAGAAATGGAGCTTAGTCCAGCCTCGGCAGGACTAAAAACACTCCTTTCGCCGATGAGTGACGCGTGAATGGGGTGCAACTAGGGTGGGGTAGCTTTTCTCGTAACGTAAAGAAAAAACTAACCCCGTGACCGTCCACTTCCGGCCTCCCCTGTGTACGGCACAGTTTGCCCGGCCCGAACAGAGGTAGAGCAGGTATCATCCCCCACAGACGCGGCTTCTTGGTCGATATCCACAACGGAAGCGGTGGCAGACGGCGGCCGCTGTCCATCAAGAAGAGACTCAGCGAAGCAGGTAAAGCAGGCGGGCGCACCGGCGAGCTTTACGGGCTGGGGGAGGACCCGTTGAGCACGGCGCTTTTTACGGCACGGTACCGCGGCGGGCAGAGGTGCAGTCTCGGAGAAGGATGCCAGGCGAGTCCTCAGAGTCACCGTAGGCGTCAGCGAACGCGAGAGCTGCGTGATCCACGCGGCGGCAAACACACACACACACGCACACACAAAAACACAGTAGCAGAGAAAAGGATATAACGCCGGAAAGCGTTAGCAGGAACGGCGACTGAAGGCGGCGAGTTGTCGACCAGCGGCTTTAGGTGCAAAGGCTCGTCCCGCAGAAGGCTTATCAGACGCCGCGGCTTCTTCCTCTCGGGATCCAGCGATGCGTGAACTTCGCTGAAGAGATGAAAAATCAACTAGACCAGCCTCCCGAGGCCATATTTATAGCCCAAAGCTACATGTCCCGTTTCGCAAAGCGCCCTCATTGGATCTGACTTCATGAGGGCTCTCCCTCGATAGGCTGGTGCAGTTGCCGCAGAGCAGCCAATGGGTGTGCGAACCATCTCGCCCATGTCTGCATGCTGCCGCAATGCGTTTTACAGTATTATAAAATTAAGGATCATTTTTGGCTTCAATATCTCGTGGAAAAGAGTTTTTCCCCTAGCGTAAGCTATTACGCAGTACGAGAGAACCTCTCGTAAGAGAACACATTTTACTTAAATTAATCAAAATGGATTTACATAGCTGCCAACTTTTGAGTTTTGCTTGGAGTGAGATTTTGGACGGGGGGGGCAGGGTAGCGAGATTTATGGCGGGGGGGGGGGGGGGGGGGTGTAACAACAACAATTATTGCATCACAATAAGTGTATTGTGATTGTCAAAACATTTTCGCTAAACATTTTTAGCTTTAACATTTTAACTAAACTGAATTTTATTAAGTTTAGTGACAACATGTTACAATGTTTACATGGTTCAATTTCTGGTAAGCTGCGCTTTTTTATTATTTCAATTAAATTATTGTGATTTGATTTAATATTGACTAATTTGGATAAATATTAGGTAGGCTACACAAGATAGGCATTAATTTTTCTCAAGAAAAAAACAACTCACCTAATGCTGTAAACATTCAGAGAGCCCTATAAGCTGGCAGTATTATTTAAGGTAAAAAATAACACAAATTAAATATAATGTGTTTTTTATTATAATAACAACTTTATTTAATGATATAAGTAAAAATATAATAAATATGCAATATAGTACACATATTTAGCAAAATACTCTCTATAGCTTTTTTCTAGCCAACTAACGTGCTATTAGCCTATATTATTATGGTCATTAAATGGCTTTCCTGAGGTAAATGTTATGTGACATGATTGTTCTCCAGCTGTTTTATTGACCCCTTTGTTTGATTGATTGGTAGATATTATGTATGAGGAATATACATTTTGGTAAGTTGTACTGTATCTTTCAAGTGTTCATTCGTGTTTATTTACTATCAGCTAGAGATGATCGGGTCACGTGCGCTAGAGATCTGTCGCGTCACATTTACAAGCGCCAAAACGGTATTTATTGTCTGAATTTCGCAATAAAAGTGACAGAATCTGAGAGCTGAGATTTTTTTTATATCATAAGTAACCTGCTCAGTCTAGTCTGTCGGTCTCTGTGTCCTCTTTGCTTCGCGATTTTTCTGTGCATGAGAAAATGGGCGGGCCGGATGTGTAGATGCCTGATTCTCTTGGATCAGACGCTGGGTCACAACTTTGTGTTTTCCACAGAGCCCCTTGAAGTCTCAGTGAGCATTTTCCAAATATGTGTGAACATATGCTAGGTTGTGAGAGTCGCACACCTGAACAGTCTGTCCCGCGAGTTTTCCGCCCCAGGTGGGTTTTTTTCTCGGCCCGGCGCATTCTCACTCTTTTAGGCCCAATATGAGTTATGAATAATGGTACTGAACGGTACATTTTCAAAGCCGCACTCTGAACACTTTTTCCATACAAAAAAAAAGGCTCACCACGATCGCATCGTCGAGACGGTCACAGCGATGTATCACACTTGATTGTGTGACAGAAGTTCAAGAAACCTGTGTTTTCTACCTCAAGGCTTCATCATATGTTGCTGTTTTTTATTTTAATTCTCTCTTCACTTTCCTCCCATGTCTATGTGTACCAATCAGAGGGGTTACCAGAATGTAATGTTTGGGGGGGCATTTCACTTGTTTTGGGGGGCAACATAAACAACTGACAAATCGGCGCAAAATTAAGCTATACTACACACAATCTGTTTTAGTGCAGATCTTTTCCTAAGCCAGGAACCCAGAGATAGTCACAGGACCCCTATTAGACTATAGGGCTATCACATAAAAGTTAGTTAAACCAGGTCAACATTAATAATATGATGATGATGATGATGATATTTTTTTTATTATTATTATTCAAGTCAAGTCAAGTCAGGTTTATTTATATAGCGCTTTTCACAATACAGATTGCATCAAAGCAGCTTCACAGTATTAAATTAAAATAATACATCAATGTTTGTTTCTAGTGGAAAACATCCACATTTGGTAATGCTGATCAATAGTATTGTTGATTGATTAATTAAATTAAATATCCCCAATTATTATTATTATTACTGACAGATTCATATATATATCGCTACCGAGAAGGACGAGAGAGGTTTTTTTAAACGAATCTGAAGTCATGTTTGTATAGACAAGAGGTAAATGAATTTGTTTCTTCTTCTAAGCTTTCCCAGACGTAGGTGCTACTTTTAGGGCTAAAATGCTTTGTGAATTACTCTTAGTAAAACACAGGAGTCTAAAGTTATGAGTGACACGCCCATTATTTTTAGGAGTTTCTCTTAAATTCGCCAGTTAGGAGCTACTTGTAGCCTCTTATAAGATTCTTTGTGAATGCGGCCCCAGTGTCACGTATCACACACAAAAGAGAGAGATCCAAGTGCAGTTAATTTATTGGGGTAATCCGTACTCACAATCAGTTCAGGCAAATGGTCAAAATCCAATAAGTCAATCCAAGGACATAAAACACGAACAAGAACAGGCAGCAAACAGGAACAGAAATGTGAAGACATTAAACAAGGACTCCGTTACAAACACTGAAACTGACAGGGTATATATACACAAGTGCTAAACGAGGTGACGAGAAACAGCTGAACACAATGAACACTCAGTGACAGACAGGATCATGGGAAATGCAGTAACAGTGTAGGACACCGTGCGGGAAGAGGACCTCTAGTGGACACCCAGGGAACACAAACCAGACACTGTGACATAACCCCCCCTCTACGGAGCGGCTACCAGACGCTCCAAGACAAACAAAACAAGAGTCTAGACGGGAGGTGATATGGTGGAGGATCAGGGGGCGGGATGGGGGGCCAGGTCTATGGAGGGGAACAGAAATAGGGAGTGACGGCTTAGCTGGCGGCCAGGGCGGAGCAGACAGTCCATCGGGCGGCCAGGGCGGAGCAGACAGTGCATCGGGCGGCCAGGGCGGAGACGACCCCTCGGGCGGCCAGGGCGGAGACGACCCCTCGGGCGGCCAGGGCGGAGACGACCCCTCGGGCGGCCACGGCTCAGGAACTGGAACAGACATCACCGGTTCAGGAACTGGAACTGGCACCAATGGCTCAGGCACTGGAACTGGCACCACCAGAACTGGCACTGGAACTGGCACCACCGGCTCAGGCACTGGAACTGGCACCACCGGCTCAGGCACTGGAACTGGCACCACCGGCTCAGGCACTGGAACTGGCACCACCGGAACTGGCACTGGAACTGGCACCACCGGAACTGGCACTGGAACTGGCACCACCGACTCAGGCACTGGAACTGGCACCACCAGCTCAGGCACCACCGGCTCAGGCACTGGAACTGGCAGCACTGGAACTGGCACTGGAACTGGCACCACCGACTCAGGCACTGGAACTGGCACCACCGGCTCAGGCACCACCGGCTCAGGCACTGGAACTGGCACCACCGGCTCAGGCACCACCGGCTCAGGCACTGGAACTGGCAGCACTGGAACTGGCACCACCGGCTCGGGCACTGGAACTGGCACCACCGGCTCCGGAACAGACACCACCGGCCCAGGAACAGACACCACCGGCCCAGGAACAGACACCACCGGCCCAGGAACAGACACCACCGGCCCAGGAACAGACACCACCGGCCCAGGAACAGGAACAGACACCACCGGCCCAGGAACAGACACCACCGGCTCAAGTGTGTGCGTAGCCCACACACTCCACATGGCTGTGGCCATAATGGCCAGTGTCGCGGTCACTGAGGGCTCAGGAACAGATGCCACCGGCTCAGGCTCAGGAAAAGACACAGGCTCGACGGCGGCCATCTTGTCAGGGGACACAGGCTCGGCAGGCGTGATGTGAACAGGCTCGGCGGCGGCCTTCTTGTCCGAAGACACAGGCTCGGCAGGCGTGACGTGAACAGGCTCGGCGGCGGCCATCTTGTCTGAAGACACAGGCTCGGCAGGCGTGACGTGAACAGTCTCTGGCTGGGCAGACGCGACGTGAACAGTCTCTGGATCGACAGACGTGACCTTCCTCCTTCTCCGCCTACGATGGCAAGACGGTAGCCTCGAGCCCACCGCCTTAGGGGAAGTTCCACTCACCAGCTCAGGTGTGTCGGTCATCTTCTCAGGAGACCCAGACATGACTGCTGTATCCAACTGACTCCAATGCTCAAGGTATCTGGTAAAACCCCAAAAGTCCAAGACTTCCAGACCCTTCATTTCCCACCCCGGCAATGGGTCATCAAGACAGGTATTAAAAATTTCTTTTAATGCTGCCTCATTGTATCCCATTCCCCTCAAGAGCATCCAAAATGACTGAGCTATGCAACCCACCGGCAGGCCCTGCTGACGAAAGCTCATCAAATTCTGGACACGCCCCATCCTCTCTTTCTCCGTGGCAGGAGGGAGGATACGGAACCCCATCATGCTGGATCTCTTAGGTGACGGAGTCCTTCTGTCACGTATCACACACAAAAGAGAGAGATCCAAGTGCAGTTAATTTATTGGGGTAATCCGTACTCACAATCAGTTCAGGCAAATGGTCAAAATCCAATAAGTCAATCCAAGGATATAAAACACAAACAAGAACAGGCAGCAAACAGGAACAGAAGTGTGAAAACATTAAACAAGGACTCCATGACAAACACTGAAACTGACAGGGTATATATACACAAGTGCTAAACGAGGTGACGAGAAACAGCTGAACACAATGAACACTCAGTGACAGACAGGATCATGGGAAATGTAGTAACAGAGTGTAGGACACCGTGCGGGAAGAGGACCTCTAGTGGACACCCAGGGAACACAAACCAGACACTGTGACACCCAGGTAAAAAAATGTTTGATATGCTCATTTGAACAGTATGAGAACAGTATTTGAATGTTATTCTCTTGTTGTAAGTGGCTTTGGATAAAAGTGTCTGCTAAATGAATGTAAATGTAAACAGTAGGCCTAGATAAAAGGGAACTTTTATTATTTTATATTAGGCTACAGAGGGTCAGGAGACCAAGTGAGTTGAAATAAAAGCTATTTTTGTGAAACTATAAGAATTGAAAATATGATATGATTAGAAAATATGATATATACTATTATTATTTTACCCTTTTTGTGAACAATTGTAGTACTTATACTTGGATTTCATCAGGTCCCTGATACATCTAGTGTATCCTATCTACAGGACCAGTCTGCGGCTAGGTCTTGGCAAATTCAGAAACAAATTGATTCATGTCGAGACCTTTTTTTTTTCTTTTTCTTTTTTTCGTGTGCCAAAATGACCAAATCTCTCTTCCTTGAATGCAGCATTGATCTTCGGAGAGGGGTGACAATGCAGCTCATGGTAGAAAAAGAACTTTCACATGCAGCTGAGGACACACCAATCATGAGTGCTGTGACATACAGCTTATGCAAAATGGGGAAGGCCTACTACTTTAGTACTTTTAATACTTTAGAGAGGTTAGCATCAGTGGACAGTTTATTGAGCAACATTGCTTTTGAATTTCATTTTGCAAGGTCATACTATTTTGCTCTGTGCCTGCAAGCACTTGAAGTGGCTTCAGGAGAGAAGGGTCAAGAAAAGACGCTGATTTTGGTAGGAGAAATGATGTTGCCCTCATTAAATCAACATTTCTTTGAGAGAATCTTGTCTCCATCTCCACAATAGCCATCAAGGATGTTGAACATTACCCTTTTAAAAGTCTGATTAGGAGCATTTTGGTCATCAGAATCACCACCATGCCCTATTGTGGACAAGATAGCACTACTGACAAGTTGTAAATCCGTCTCCTTTTAGGTGGGTTGGTAGGCCTACTTCCACACTGAGAGAAATACTCCTCCCAGAATGAGTCGCATCACATCTCCTTCAGATGCGCTGAGCTCGACAGAGGCAGCTTGCATGGAGGGTGAAGGACAAGGTGCCTGTTTTTTAATGAGCCACTTATGCATTTTTTATGTTTAATAAAAACTGGTATTATAACAATTGTACTTGTCTAATTATTACTTATCCAAAAGCCTACTTGTCGTCTGTGTGCAAAGTGAACTGTGACTGCTGCACTCTCTGGTTGTTCATGTGCTGAGGCAGCAGACTGACACACGCCCAATAACGGCCAATAGAAAAGTTGTTTCTGGCTTTTTTGTTTCAATTTGATTTGATTGAAAAAAAAAAAAAACAAGCCGATAAAACAATTAACACAATTTATCATGTTATCCATGTTTTCCAATAATTGGAACAGTATACTGACTCTTGTCTGTTTAATGAATAGTTTGAAAAGACTCACAAACTCAATAGTCAGTGTTCAAATTAGTTTTCTCTGAATTATAACAAATAATGAACAATTGAACTGCATAGTTTGGGCCATTTTGTTATTTTTTTTTTACAAATAATATAAAATGATATTGTAATTTATAATAATAATAATAAAAATAACAAGTTAATATTTTATAACATTTTACTGCATTAGCTGAGAAAGAATATCATATCACGTAAGAAAAATGTACTGTAACTTAAATATATCATAATTAAATTAAAATCTGAAATCAAATCAACATCTTGTGAATTTTGAATCTAATTGAATGTTTATTGATATCCAACCCTACTGACTATATCAATTGATTTGATTACAATTTTTAATGACAGACAGAATCTACATCCTCCTTTTAGACACTGAATGACGAAACACTTACTGCATTAAGGGACTGTTCGTTTTTTATTTAAGGGGCTACCGGAGGAGTTTTGAGATCTATAGTCAAAATAGACTTAGATAAATGCATTTAATTAAATACCACTATTTTTCACAGTCATCTTTTTCACTTTAAGACCGGAGTAAAGCAAGGAAAACTACAATTTACCTCAACAAGGCGACATAGTGAACAACACTCGTCTCATTCGTGGAGGTGGAAAAACAAGTTCTTTGTGATATGCAAAATTTATTGTATTACAATTTAAATGCCAAAGAAAAGGCATGAGAGTCGGCTGTTTTTGTCAATTTTAAGTTTTAATTTAAAATGTTTTAATATATGTACATGGTTAAATATTTTACCACTTGCTTGAGCAACTTAATATATTAATCTGTATAATGCATTGAATAATACGTTGTTTAAATTATGTTTAAACGTGAATGTCCATTAAAGAGTGTATGTGTAGGCCTACAAAGAGAATCGCAATGCTGACAAAACTTTTTTTAAAGAAAAGTTGCTGATAACTTCTGGATTTGAAACACAAATAATGAGTATGTGTTTATGGTACAGCCGTGGGTCAGTTACGCACTGCAAACGCAGCATGTGTGAAAGCACTAGCGTGTGCTGCTCCTGCACCGCATTCGCACCGCACACGGAGGATGTGTGAAACGGGCGTTAACCTCTGCTTTCTCATCTTACACATCACACTCCACTGTTATGGTGGCCATTTCAGTAGATTTACACACTAACATTGCTCTGGAAACACAATAAGCATGGAAACTAAAATATGGTAGTATCGCGCTACAGCGCACATTAGCTGCAGTTCTGGCGCCTCAGTCCCAATACTGTAAAACTCGACGTACATTCACATCACATGTTAATGCAGCGGTAGAGTTACACTCACAGGACACTGCACTTAATCGCAATCACAAAAGTTCATTATTTGCTCGTGCTTTAAAGCTTTTCCGTGATCTTGGATTGTTTGGTTCTTCGACAATCATCCTGGACTTGCTGCCATAACAAAAGGTCTGTAAGCTTAAACCTGCTCGGGAGCAGGCATATTTCATGTAAACAAGATTAGATTGCGGCTTTATATAATACGGGAAGTCCTTTAGCGCAGCGCAATAGTGTAGCTACTTTTTGAGAGATATCGTTTTTCTCGTGAGTCGTTAGAGTGTCATTTACATTAGTGGTTCCCAAACCTGTCCTGAAGGCCCCCCAACACTGCACGTTTTCTTTGTCTCCCTACTCAAACACACCTGATTCAACTCATCAGCTCATTATCACATGGGTTAATTGAGCTGATGAGTTGAATCAGGTGTGTTTGATTAGGGAGACAAAGAAAACGTGCAGTGTTGGGGGGCCTTCAGGACAGGTTTGGGAACCACTGCCTTACGGAACAAAAATATATGGGAATATACTGCAAAATATAATGCGATACATTACATAATCCATTTCCATAAATGGGAAACGTCTCGGGTTACAACTGTAACCCTTGTTCCCTCAGGAGGGAACGAGACACTGCGTCATTGTAAAACGACTCTTTGGGGACGCACCCTTGGCACGCGCCTCTGAAGTATGAATGAAACTAATCCAATCCTGATTGGTGATGCGTCATGATGTAACATGTGACGGCATAACTGGATGCATAAAAGTGACGCTGGCACACACACACATTAGCCTCGCGATGAAGCAAGCCGCTCCTAGGCATCGAGGGGCGTGGCAAGACGACGCAGTGTCTCGTTCCCTCCTCAGGGAACAAGGGTTACAGTTGTAACCCGAGACGTTCCCTTTCGTTAGGGAACTCGCACTGCATCGTTGTAAAACGATTCTTTGGGGAACGAATGCCCACTAGGCCACGCACCGAAAAAGGCCTGCCCTAGAGTGAAACTGATCTCAGGCACTCAGCTAGGACTAGAGCACACGTGCGCCAGGCGTACGAGGGAGGTGCAGACTATAAAACCTGATAAAAGTGTGCGGAGTAGCCAACCCGGCTGCCTCACAGATCTCCTGGAGGGGCACTCCCGAGAAGAGGGCCCTAAAGGACACCATACCTCTAGTACAATGAGCCCTTACGGCCAAAGGTGAAGGCAAATTGTGCAAAAAGCCAGACACACAGGCATGAAGCTTGAATTCTCTTCTTTTAAATGAAGTAATTTATGTAAAAAAACCAAATATTCTCATCTTGTGAAACCTGTAGTAAAAGAGAGCAATTCCAGTCGAGCTCATTACAGCTCATTCAAATGTAATGTGACACGCCCACGGAGAGCGCGCGCTATTCAAACGCAAATGATTGAGGCAATCCACGCAATCCTGTGAAGGCCCCCATATCAGCTTGAGAAAACAAGTTTATTCAGATCATTACTTGTTTACACCGTCTCGCAGCGCTGTGAGGAATAATAATAATGGAAAATGTACCTCAGAAGTGCGGGTATATCGAGGAGCGAGCTGAGGAATACGGTAGTAAGTTTTTTTCCTTCTCACGTGAATGGGGTTTCTGTTTATGAATGAATGTACGGCAGAGATGCGCTGTTTACCACAGCTGGCAAAGACAGTTTAAATTTAAATCGCGTGTGTGAATGAATGATGATGTTTTAGCAAACTGTATTGCTATACTGAGATGAGTAAAAATCGACTGAAATATGTTGAAATAAAATGTAGGCTATTTGTATAAGCAACGTATTAATCTGCAAATTATTTATTATTTATTTAAATTATTTATATGCCCTAATATTTCATATAAACAACGTTACAGTCAGGCGAAATATGAAAGACAACATTTTGTTGACTAGATTTGGGTACAGTTTTTACTGTAGAATATACTGCCACATCAAATAAGCTTTTGTTTAGCAATTTCTATATATATAAAATACTATTTTTGTCAAAAATAAAGTCATCAACTAAGATGTTAGCTGTTCCAATGTTGGCTATATTCAAACTAATGAATACATAGATAAAATGTAGGCCTATAATCTTTTTTTTTTTTACAAAGAAAGAGTACACTTGAAATATTGTTGAAATTGTAATTATTGTTGTAATTGTAACCTTTTTAATAAAATAGCAAAAGATATTTACAAGATAGATGTAAGCAAAATCTTAAATGGTCAATATAAGTCTTCTTCTAAATATATCTTTTGTCCTTGCATTGTGGCTCAGTCAGTTTCACACCTGAATGAATGGCTCATTATGCAGAGTCATTATTCAGAGTGGGTGGGACATTGGATTCTAAGGTGTAAACTACTCCTCCCCCTCACATATTGGCTTTCCAAGCAAAACCTGTTTTACATCAATTTAAATCAATGTATTGTTTTATGTGAACGATAAAGCAAGACTATTTTCACATAATTTTGAAGCCAGAACTCGAAGCTATAATATCCATTAGTCAAAAGTCTTATTGACACATATTTATTATGAGTTTTGTGGTCTTATTTCAGCAACTTTCATTTTAATTTTTTTCAATAACCACGCATAAACATTATTCTCTTAAAAATTCTTAAATATACATGCATGGTGATCACATATTTTGGTAGCCCTGTTTGTGCTATGTAGAGTGAATTTACACCTTTGCCATTAACATGTTTATAAATAACTGAAAAAAGCACAAATGTCAGAGCATGTCAGAACACCTCCAGGGCCCAGAAAACCGCTCAGACTCCAGAGGGTTAACATGTGATGTGAATGTACGTCGAGTTTTACAGTATTGGGACTGAGGCCCCAGAACTGCAGCTGATAGAATGTGCGCTGTAGCGCGATACTACCATATTTTAGTTTCCATGCTTATTGTGTTTTAGAGACCTGCGCAGGACACAATGTTCAGTCCTGCTCCCGCCCGCTCCCGCAGTGTTCAGTACCGCTCCCGCAAAGATTTGTCATTTTTAGTCCTGCTCCCGTCCGCATCTGTGATATTATGTCCCGCTCCCGCCCGTAAATGCCCGCAAGACGGCAGGCAGGTTCACTTTCTGTCTCACGAAAGGTAATTCCTTACCAATACTTGGTAACATATTTATTGGTAAGCCTGCATATGTTCATCCATAGAAAACATTAAATAGACCTCAGTAACTAACGCCAACAAAGATAAACATTAATCGGCCCAAATTCCAATAGGCTTAATTATCGTGTAACATAAAAACAGCCTTAGGCATGGCCTAGCCTACACATAGGAACATTTGAAAAACGGATCATTCTTATCTAGCCTAGACTATAGACTATATCACAGGCCTTTTAAACATTTAAAATGTGATCACAAAACACGAAACTTTAACCATTTATATATTTTACTTTACACTCATATTTAATTTGCGGGAGTGCAGCGTATCATCCCTCCCGCCCGCACCCGCAAGTGCACCTCCATCATCCCGCCCGCACCCGCAATGACCTTTCAAAATTTGTCCCGCGCTGCACTGTTTTGCGTCGCGACCCGCGGGTTCCGCGGGAGTGCAGACCTCTATTGTGTTTCCACAGCAATGTTAGTGTGTAAATCTACTGAAATGGCCACCATAACAGTGGAGTGTGATGTGTAAGATGAGAAAGCAGAGGTTAACGCCCGTTTCACACATCCTCCGTGTGCGGTGCGAATGCGGTGCAGGAGCAGCACACGCTAGTGCTTTCACACATGCTGCGTTTGCAGTGCGTAACTGACCCACGGCTGTACCATAAACACATACTCATTATTTGTGTTTCAAATCCAGAAGTTATCAGCAACTTTTCTTTAAAAAAAGTTTTGTCAGCATTGCGATTCTCTTTGTAGGCCTACACATACACTCTTTAATGGACATTCACGTTTAAACATAATTTAAACAACGTATTATTCAATGCATTATACAGATTAATATATTAAGTTGCTCAAGCAAGTGGTAAAATATTTAACCATGTACATATATTAAAACATTTTAAATTAAAACTTAAAATTGACAAAAACAGCCGACTCTCAAGTTCAAGTTCATTTTATTTATATAGCACATTTTATAACAGTCACTGACTGACCAAAGTGCTTTACAGAACTACAAGATTAAAACAATAATACCATACATAAGAGCACAGCACAGATACAGCAGCCTTATGCATGAGTAGCAAAAGCATTGTCAGAATACAAAAATAAAAAATAAGAAATGGCACAACAATATCAGACAAATCAATTAAAAAAAAAAAAAAAAAAAAAAAATGCCTTTTCTCATGCCTTTTCTTTGGCATTTAAATTGTAATACAATAAATCTTGCATATCACAAAGAACTTGTTTTTCCACCTCCACGAATGAGACGAGTGTTGTTCACTATGTCGCCTTGTTGAGGTAAATTGTAGTTTTCCTTGCTTTACCCCGGTCTTAAAGTAAAAAAGATGACTGTGAAAAATAGTGGTATTTAATTAAATGCATTTATCTAAGTCTATTTTGACTATAGATCTCAAAACTCCTCCGGTAGCCCCTTAAATAAAAAACGAACAGTCCCTTAATGCAGTAAGTGTTTCGTCATTCAGTGTCTAATTGTGGCCAGAAGTAACTCTATCATCAACAACATTAGATCACATCCATCAGACTGTACGCAGACGATACTACTCTTTTTCTCACGAAGCTTGAGAGATCTGTTCCAGCATTGATCAAATTAACTGATAGTTTTGTAAAGTTCTGGCTATAAAATTAATAATAAAGGCATCATCCACCTTCACTTTATAAAAGCAATCAATGGCTTCAAATATTTGTGTGTAGTTATAATTCCTGCCAATTACAATCTAGTTACAACAAGAGTCACTGAATCTGTAGACAGGCAGTATTTCCTAACATCTCATTGATTGGCCGCAATAGCATTGCAAAGATTGACATTCTTATTAGGGAAGAAGAAATTATCTCCAAATTCCTGTATTTATTTTGATCTAATCCACTTTCCCCATCCACTGGGCTTTACACACACACACACACACACACACACACACACACACACACACACTATATATATATATATATATATATATATATATATATATTGAATTCTTGGCTGCTTAAATTGTCTACTTATGATATATTTCTCTTGCTCGAAATGAAATTTAAAACATTGTGTTGTGAACAAACAGAATGGCTGCCAAAAATTTATAAAATTACCTTACATAGAACTCTGAACAATGAATATTGCGAGCAAAATACACTGTTTTTGCATTTTTTTCACATTTTATTAATGTAATAGTATATGTGCTTGTATATTTTTTTCCCCAGGCTCTGCTTGAACACTAGAAAAAACAGTAGCCAATTGCAGGGACTAGTCTAATCGCGGCTTGTGTGTGTGTTTGTCCAGCCCTCTGAGGAGCTTTATATAAGACAGAAGACACTGTCAGAGACACATCATCTCTCAGACTCGATCCAGGAGAAGCTGCTCTTCAGACTCAGGCTACAGTCCACCAAGTAAGTATGTTTCTAACATTGAGCGTCTGAGAGCTCATATTTCATTTAAAGACCTGTATTCTATAGTCAAAATGATTTTGTTATGCAGACATTTTAATTGTGCGAACTATTATGCAATATAGAGAAATTGAATATTTGGTAACATTTTACAATACTGTTCAATCATTACTGAGTATACAATATTAACACTCAAGTAACTACTATTAACTAACAAGAAACTCTAATTAAAGAATTAGTAAGCAATAGTGCTTTGTTGAAGGAGGTAGTTCACTATTAGCTAATCAGTAACTACTATTTTTATCACACCACTTAGAGGACTATATAATTAATTCTAAATTGAAGATCATAATAACCCACTAGTAATGACTCTAGTATTACAAAATCTGTCAGAAGGAATTACTATCTTACTACCTTACAAGAACCTCAACAGATTACAGTGACTTCAGTCATTACTAGAGAGTTATCATGTTTCTCACTTTAGAATACTGATCCAAATCATTAGAAATTATACCAGAAAGACTCAGGAGGCAAGAGAACGTATGAATAAGATTTATTTAACAGTTGTATGCAAATTAGTATCAAATGGATAAAATGGTAGAGTTCTTTGGCGTAATCCAAATCCGGAGGGTAGCAGATGCTTGCGGTTCCTGCCTGAAGATGAAGGCAGGGCACAGCATACCCCAAACGAACTGAGAAAGGAAATTTGGTAACCCTTTATGGTAACACTTTACAATAATAGTACATGAATAATCATGTACTAATACCTGAATTAATAATTACTTTACTATGAACTAATGATGAGTTAAGACATGTATTAATGAGGTACTAACCTTAATTACGACATGAGTATCATGAATTCCTACATGAATATACCATCTTAAGTACGCGTTAGTACATGCTTGTTAATTAATGTATTAATTAACATTTCGAGGCAAAGTAAATCAAACATGCTCTAGATCAGAAGAAAGATGTACTAAAAGGGCACAATGTTAAATTGTTCATAAATTTAACACCATCAATTGTCACATACATCAGTGAATGACACAAGATGTCTTGAAATATTTATATTAAACCTACTCATTGAACACACATTCCGTTTTAAGTGATTCCACTGCTGCCTTCAAGTGTAAAATACCTACTACACTAGCATATTCATTAAACAGATGCAATTTTCAAAATTAAAATCAGTGTTAGCACAGATGATGGTTACTTTCTGGATTTGTTTACTGTCTTTATATCATAATGCAGTCGGATGTTAGTCTTGTTTGCTGGCTCTTCTTTGGGGCCACTATTGCCCCTTCAAAATTTGTCCACTTTTTTCCTACCGTTCAGTTCCTTCTCCATCTAAATTCAGGCACAGCACCTCTGCTCTTCCACTTCTTTACAAACCACCGACAAGCACCAAATTATATCTGATTTAGAAGAGCTGAATATGTATAAAACATGTGTAATTGATACATTTTTGAAGATTTACTCTTGGATTTTCCAAGTGATTAATGATGAGTTAGTAATGATGTGCCCCCCCAAGTAAAGTCATGACATTATGATACATTAACAAGTCATGAATTCATGTTACTTTCCAAGTAATTAATGATGAGTTAGTAATGATGTGCCCCTCCATGAAGTAAAAGTAACATGAATTCATGACTTGTTAATGTATCATAATGTCATGACTTTACTTGGGGGGGCACATCATTACTAAATCATCATTAATTACTTGGAAAGTAACATGAATTCATGATTTGTTAATGTATCATGTAATTTCTTGTCTTGGCCCTCCAAGAGTAAATCTTCAAAAATGTATCAATTACACATGTTTTATACATATTCAGCTCTTCTAAATCAGATATAATTTGGTGCTTGTCGGTGGTTTGTAAAGAAGTGGAAGAGCAGAGGTGCTGTGCCTGAATTTAGATGGAGAAGGAACTGAACGGTAGGAAAAAAGTGGACAAATTTTGAAGGGGCAATAGTGGCCCCAAAGAAGAGCCAGCAAACAAGACTAACATCCGACTGCATTATGATATAAAGACAGTAAACAAATCCAGAAAGTAACCATCATCTGTGCTAACACTGATTTTAATTTTGAAAATTGCATCTGTTTAATGAATATGCTAGTGTAGTAGGTATTTTACACTTGAAGGCAGCAGTGGAATCACTTAAAACGGAATGTGTGTTCAATGAGTAGGTTTAATATAAATATTTCAAGACATCTTGTGTCATTCACTGATGTATGTGACAATTGATGGTGTTAAATTTATGAACAATTTAACATTGTGCCCTTTTAGTACATCTTTCTTCTGATCTAGAGCATGTTTGATTTACTTTACCTCGAAATGTTAATTAATACATTAATTAACAAGCATGTACTAACGCGTAGTTAAGATGGTATATTCATGTAGGAATTCATGATACTCATGTCGTAATTAAGGTTAGTACCTCATTAATACATGTCTTAACTCATCATTAGTTCATAGTAAAGTAATTATTAATTCAGGAATTAGTACATGATTATTCATGTACTATTATTGTAAAGTGTTACCCACTTGGGTTCGACTTAGTCGATCGTACCGACTGATGGGGATCACGCCAGGGAGCCAGATGTCTTCAGTATAGTATACAAATCAAGCCAAATGAGCTTTTGCAGGTGCGCAATCCACGCCCCGCCCTGCAACGCGGGTATAACAGGGAAGTGGATGCACCCAACATTCTTTTCGCTTTGGAGCCGATCGGTTGTTATGTCGATATCTCTGAAAGTGTACTTTAATAACAAGCCTGTGTGTGTCGGCACTTCTGTTGGAAGCTCTCCCAGTGCTGACGTTACGCGTGTGGCAGCGGTGATCGCGAGTTTCTGAATCTCTTAACTGTTGTTCTCACAGCAACCTTTGTGTTTGTTGGCTGACGGTCGGTTTAAGGGCGAGGAAAGTGAGTGCTTCACTGACGGGGTTTCCCCACGGACATCCCTGTGTGCTCTAGCACTGGTGAAGGGCGTTATTCCAAGGAAGTAAACAGGTGAGTTTTTCATCTTTCTTCTCCGGAAGAAGGATGTCTTTCCACCTGTGCGCTGCTGGATGTGGTCATTGCCTAGCCCTTTGTGATGGTCACAATTTCTGTGTCGCATTTTTGGGCATACAACACGCTGAGGCAGCTTTTGTGGATGATGCATGTTTTCTGTGTGATCTCGGTGTTGAGATCTAGACTCTCGTTCGCTCGCGAATGTAGAGTCCCTGATTTTGCACCACTCCCTCGCAGGTGGTGTGAGTCAGGTGATCGCAGAGTTGTGTTTGAGGCTCCGCCCGGAGATTATTCCCCGTGGACTCATCACAACTCCTCCACATCGATACCTTTGGATTCTAGTGTTGAGCGCACTGATTCATCTGTAATGAGTGAATTAGACGTTCCATTGGAAATTCACCAGGGGGATAGGATGCCGACCACTACATTTGAGGGCGAGCTGTATACTGTCGGGGACGATTCCCCCGTGCTGTCCCCCCTGGATTGTAAAGCATGGCCTGAGTCAGATACACAGCCGTCAGCTATGCTGAAACGGGCCGCCGAGGCTGCCAGGCTCGAGTGGAATCCTCTGCCCGGGCCCGCTCAGTCTCAGCTGGATGATTGGTTTCTTGGAGCGGGTTGGGCTCTGCCCACCTTTCTTTCCCGAGATGCATGGGGAGCTAACCAGGTCATGGAAGGCACCCTTTACTGCCTTAAGTGACCAGGATGGCTCCCCCCCCTCGCTACCCTTGAGTGCGGCGAGACGAGTGGTTATACGGCGATCCCTCCGGTGGAGCGGTCTGTTCTGGCACGCCTGTGTCCGGTGGCCGCTACATCCGGCTCTGGAGAACCGTGTTTCCCCTCACAGGCTCTGGAGTCGTTGTCTGCTTTGTCAGACGCGGCTTATGGAGCCTGTGGGCAAGCCTAGGGTAGGCCAGACTGTCAGCTCATGGGTGAGCTCTGTAAGGCAACCAACTTGGCTCTTCGGAGCACAAGTGTGGCAACCTGCGTGATCGGTCTGGCAATGTCCACTCTGGTGGTTCAGCAGTGCGATCATTGGCTCGGTCTGGTTGATATGGAGGATGTGGACAAGGTTCGGATCCTGAACTCCCCAATTTCCCAGACAGGGTTGTTCGGCGACGCTACAGTGGGTGGTGCCCAACAGCCTTCTGTAGCTCAGTCGCAGGTGGAGGAAGCCCGACACACCCTGCCGCGGCGGCCTGCTGAGCCTCTCACCCCGTTGCCGCTAGCAGTCACTCCACCAGCACGTCCCAGAGGGAGCCCCCCTAAGGCAGCTCAGGCCTCAGCATAGAGCTAGCCGTAGGCAGGCTGCCCAGCCTGTGTCAGATCTTGCCAGTCCAGGAGGCAAGAGTAAGCGTCCCTGAAACAGGCCACCCAGGGTTGGGGACGAAAGTTTCTCTGGTGGTTGTTGTTCCACCATTGTCTCTCTGGAGTACAGTGGTTTCCGAATCACCAAAGGGACAGAAGTTCTCAACCCTGGGTTTCAAGAGGTTCAGATTATCAGACACCCCAGATCAGTCTGGCCTGCCTCAATCCCCTCTTGTGTTGCCAGTTGGCAGACGAGTACGGTTCAAGGACCCAGGTTTGCCTCCTCCTGTACTCAATGCTACCAAGTGGTGGCAGGTTCGTGTGATACATACACAGACCCCCCTCCGGACCGCCTTAGGGCCCTCCGGGTTGGGTCCCTGCCCTCCACTTCGCTGCCCTCCTCCTGGTACGTCAGTGGTGCCACGAGCCCCCCTGGTACGGTTTCTGCAAACCTGGAAAGACCTCTGCAGACCGTCCAACTGGCTCCTGAGCACCATTGCACGCAGCTACACGATTCAGTTCCACCGGCACCCACCCAGATTTCCACGTTCCCCGTTCGCTCCACGGATGTGAAGAGCAGATCAGCCCCAATCTTGCGTGCGAAGGATGCAATAGAACCGGTGTCTGTAGCCGACATGAAGCAAGGGTTTTACAGCCCTTCCTTCATTGTGCCAAAGAAAGGAGGTGGATTAAGACCAAACCTCGGACCTACGCATCTTGAATCGGGCCCTTTACAAGCTCCCGTTCAAGATGATAGTACTCAAGGACATAGGCAGATGTGTCCGTCCAGGAGATTGGTTTGCAGCGGTAGACCTGAGGGACACGTACTTTCACGTCTCCATCCTGCCGCAACACAGGCCATTCCTGCAGTTTGCGTTTGAGGGTCGGGCATATCAGTACAAAGTCCTACCCTTTGGATTGTCTCTCTCCCCCCGCGTCTTTACGAAGCTCGCGGAGGCAGCCATTTCTCCCTTGAGAGAACAGGGCGTTAGTGTCCTCAACTACCTCGACGACTGGCTGATACTGGCTCAGTCGCGGGAACAGTTGTGCGAACACAGAGACTTGCTGCTTCAGCATATCAGTCTATTGGGTCTTCAGGTCAACTGGGAAAAGAGCAAGCTCACCCCCGGGCAGAGCATCTCTTTTCTCAGTATGGAGTTGGACTCGGTCAAACAGACGGCACGTCTAATAGAGGATCGTGCCCAGTCGATGCTAAACTGTTTGGATATGTTCAAGAGCAGGAAGGTGGTTCCACTGAAATACTTTCAGAGGCTCCTGGGGCATGTGGCTTCCGCAGCGGCAGTCACGCCGCTGGGGTTGTTACATATGAGACCACTTCAGCATTGGCTTCTTGGCCGGGTCCCATGGAGGGCGTGGAAAGACGGCAGGTTCCCGGTTGCGATTTCTCGAACTTGCCGGAAAACGCCACTGCTCGGCAAGCATGTACTGGTCAGATCGGACAATACCACGACCATGTCGTACACAAACAAGCAATGTTCACGTCATCTGACACAACTCGCCCGTCTCCTCTTTTGGTGGAGTCAGAAGCATCTGAGGTCGCTTCGTGCCATTCATATTCCAGTACTGCTCAATCGTGCCGCCGACAGGCTCTCACGACAGCAAATAAAGCCTACGGAATGGCGACTCCACCCCCAGTCGGTTCAGCTGATCTGGGATTGTTTCGGGGCCGCACAGGTAGACCTGTTTTCCTCTCCAGAAACGACCCACTGCCAGTTGTTTTATTCACTAACCAATGACTCTCTCGGTGTGGATGCACTGGCACACAGCTGGCCAACGGGTCTACGCAAGTTCGCATTTCCCCTGGTGAGCCTAATTCCACAGTTACTGTGCAGAGTCAGGGAGGAAGAGGAGCAGGTCTTGCTAGTTGCCCCTTATTGGCCCAACCGGACCTGGTTCTCCAAACTCATACTCCTCTCTTCAGCTCTCCTCTCCTGGCCCGTCCCCCTGAGGGAGGACCTTCTCTCTCTGGGGCAGGGCACCATTTGGCACCCACGTCCAGACCTGTGGAGACTCCAGGTCTGGACCCTGGACGGGAAGTGGAGGTTCTGAGAGGTTCACTATCACCTCTGCTAGAGCCCCCTCCACGAGACTGGCTTATGCATCGAGGTGGAACCTATTCGTCGATTGGTGTTCTACTCACGGAGAAAACCCCCGAGTTTGTTCGGTCGGATCGGTGCTTTCTTTCCTGCAAGAGGGGTTGGAGCGAGGGCTGTCTCCCTCCACCCTCAAAGTGTGTGTTGCCTCTATTTCCGCACATCACGATGCAGTTGGCAAGAAATCCCTGGGGAAGCACGATCTGATCGTTGGGTTGAACCCTCCTCGCATCTCTTCCATACCCTCTTGGGACCTATCTCTGGTGTTAACAGCACTTCAGAGACCTCCATTTGAGCCCCTGCGGACAGTAGAGTTAAAAATTCTGTCTCTCAAGACAGTTTTCTTGCTTGCACTGGCTTCTATCAAGAGGGTAGGGGACCTACACGCTTTCTCGTTAGACGAATCATGCCTGGAATTCGGGCCGGTTGACTCTCAGGTGACACTGAGACCTCGGCCCGAATATGTGCCGAAAGTTCCCACTACTCCCTTTCGAGATCAAGTGGTGAACTTGCAAGCGTAGCCCCTGGAGGAGGCAGACTCAACCCTAGCTTTTCTCTGTCCATTCCACGCCTTATGGACTTATCTGGACAGAACGCAAAGCTTTAGAACCTCAGATCAGCTCTTCATCTGTTTCAGAGGCCTGCAGAAAGGGAATGGCATTCTCTAAGCAAAGGCTGGCCCATTGGATAGTGGATGCCATCACCTTGGCGTACGATACCCAAGGTGTACCTTGTCCCTCAGGGTTGCATGCCCACTCCACCCGGAGTGTTGCTGCTTCCTGGGCGCTGGCGCAGGGTGCCTCGCTGGCAGATGTTTGTAGAGCTGTGGGTTGGGTGACACCTAATATGTTTGCTAGGTTTTATAGCTTATGTGTTGAGCCAGTAGCTTCTCAGGTGCTCTCTTCAAATAGAGAGCACCCTTGAGTCAAGCACGCTCATGTCGGCTTTCTACGTACAGTGTTGATGTGTAGATGTGTCAGTAAATCCCTGGATGGAAAAAAATGGAAGCCTGTATTAGATTACTTTGGAATGTGATAAATATATACTGGGTCTTATACTTCATTACATATTTGTAACTCTTAATTTACTCATCTGATGTTACCACTGTGATCTGTCTGGAACTCCTCTATTCTATGTATCAGGAATACTTATCTGTAACTAGAGTTACTTCACTTTTATGCATTTGGTATACCGTGCTAATGTTTCCATTTTGGACCTCTGTTCAGTAAAACAAAATAAAATAAATAAATAAATAAATGTAAAAAAATAAATAAATAAAAATAAAATAATAAAAATTAAAATAATAAAAAAAAAATTAAAAACTAAAAAATAAAATAAATAATGAGTAATACAAATATATTGTAATAATAATAATAATAAAAAAATTTTTTTTTTTAAAAAGTAAATCCCTGGACGTCTATACTGTAGTGTAGCATCTGATCAACTGGAGCCTCAACAAATCGCATAAGGACAGTTTATTTCAACAGTTTATTAGATCTTGACTACTTGCGCTTAGTAGTACTGTAAATTAAGAAAGACATTTCCCATGCCCCGGAAATGCACATTTCTTAGAATTAATAAACAATTAACACTGAATGTTCACGGGACAAACAGGTTAATTGATTGTAATATTAATTTACAACATTAAGTTAATTATATTAACTGATCCAAATATTCATAATCAATTATAACAAGTTATTATTGATTATTAATATTTCATAGAGCTAATTTGCTACAGTACCTTGGCTATGAGGATGAGTGTCTCTCAGCAATGATGTCAATAACAGCTAAGACTTGAAAGCCCTGGTAATCTGAAACAAAAGAAGACGACAGCCAGAAGGCTTACAGTAATATGCTTGATACTTATAGTGGTGAGGGCGGGAGGGTTGCGAGCAGTTTGAGCATGCTTACTGAGCAGTGGTGCCACGTATATATATCCTCCCGGTCTAATCGGAGAATGGTAGTGGCTGGAGCGATTTGACAGCTGACAGCGTCAGCTGACCGCAGCCTATGCCTACGTGGCCTTCCTGAACCAACACTGCGCTCGATTTCAGACAGGACCACTTTGGCAAGTTACTGGAGTTTATTAAACACAATTTATCCTTGGCGGTATGGTTCCTTACGGGGGTTCTTGCTCCATAGTTAATGGCATACAGAGCTTAAGCATTAACCCCCCAAACATGATGAGAGGTAATGCCTGAAGAAGAACCCCCCAAACCATATCCATGTTCCGTTCCTGCAAAAGAGAAAATGTTATTAAAGTATAGCTTAATTTGTACTTATGGCTAGCAGAGGAGTATTCACCCCTCTAAGGAGGGAGAGAATAGCAGGCCCCTCTTTTAATAAAGTAGCGTAGGGTGTTCATCCCTCGCTGGCCCCAACAGATATAGCAGCTTGTTGCACTTAAACAGATGACCTAATCAAGTATGTTGCTGATACCCGAAATGCTTAAGCAGTAAACGTACTACAGCGTACTTACTACAGCCTGTCGCTTGCTTGTCCAACCTATTTGGCATCTCCAATGGTACTAAAGAAGGCTGTGTGCTTGCCTCACTGCTCCATGATAAAAAGTGTCTTTTCTGCTGGATGATTAAACGCATTGAAATATAAGCTCAGGATTATATAATCAGTTAGCTTTCATTTTCCTTCCCTCATATTTAAAGCTGTTTTGGTAATCAGTGAGCTCAATCTATAGAAGGACTAAAATAACAGCATTCATTTGGTGTGGAGATTGAATGTTTGGTTTATTCTGTGTTGCAGGTTCAGGCACGATGAAAGGCATTATTCCCAAGAGCAAAGCACAAGGCATTGACATCTGTGGAGTGTATAACTACACTTATATAATCCGCTCCGATCTCGGCTGCTATATGGAGATATACGATCTCCATACAGGTTCAACCATCTCTATTTACCGTCTGCACACTTCCTGCAAATATGGAGAGCATTACGCTGCTGATGGACATGGCAACTTTTACATCATCAAGGGCGATTCCTACCGCAAAGTCGGCAGCCTGGAGACAGACAGCAGTTCTGAAGTTCACAGCCTTCATCCCAAATTCCAAGGTGGAGACCACGTGCTCTACTCCTATGGCTATTTTTACATCATCTTCCAAGAAAAGGGTATTTACCGAAGAACAGGATATTTGGATCGCGACTCGGATGCTGTAGACGACAACCTGCCTCTCAACTGCAGAAACGGCCTGTATTACTGGGGCAATCCATACCACTTCTCCTTCCTTAAGCCAACCTCAGAGTGGGGAGTTGAGTTCCACAGCGGTGCCAAATTCTGCCAAGATGCATGCTTAGATATCAAGTCTGTTCATCGTGATGTTGTTAACTTCCTTCCTGGTGGGCTGTCCGTAACTAAAGGCCCAGTCATTGGCATGTGGGAAAAGATTAAAACTATAAATAATAACAGCAATACACCACTGACATGGCAGAAGAAAATAAAAAAAACGGTTGGATACACTAAGCAGAAGATGACTGAGATCACACACAACTGGAAGATAACCACGTCAGTCTCAGCTGAATCTGGAGATCTTGCCAAGCTAATTGCGAAGGCTCAGTTCTCCATTTCTACAGAATATGGAGGTTCACACGTCAGCACTGAGAGCGAAAGCTGGAACGAACTGACTGAAGTGGAAGAAACACTCTCATTTCAGCTGGAGCCAAACGAGTCTGCATATCTGTGGCAGTACAGACTGGGTCTCGGTCAAGAACCAGTGCTGTTCTGCCAGGATATAGTGGCTACTAAGAATCCAAACCCTCCAACTGAAGTCCCTCTGCGACCCTCTCAATCATGAAAACATATCAGGATCGCTGAATTCCAAAGGATAACCAAGTGCTTCTCAAGTAATTTAGATATGTGCATGCATTGCTTAAAGTGAGGCTGGAATTGTTTAATGTAGCAAAGAAAATTTTCAATTACAGATGATGTAATTACAATCAATGAAACTACAATTATTATTGAAACTTTGTGTTTATGATTAAAAGAAACGGACAGAATCTTACTTTAAATCTCCTAATATTTCTTCTTAAAATCTCACACATGCAACTGAACTGCAAATCTTTCAATATGGTGGCTAAATCAGGCTTTGGGAAAGTTTTACTTAGTGTTTATTATTGTAGTTGTAGTCATAGACGTTATCACAGTGGAACCTGTAAGTCTACTGAAGTTTTTGATTCACAAGTCATAAAAAACACTGCATTCTGAACTCATTATGCATTTGATGTATACATGTATTTAAATGCTATTTCCTTTTCACATGTTTCACTATAGCATGTACCATTTGGATTGTGCTTTAAATGTGCTTAAATAAAGCTGGATACTGCTTCTAAAGTCTTGGTGTTTTCATTGTCATTCAGTTTCTTTACCAAAACAATATTTGACAAATACACATTCCCAGACAGCACACAGACATCCGAGGGTTGTTCCATAAAAGACGCTTAGAAAAGCGGGGATTAAACTCCAAAACCCGACTTGAATGAGCCTAACAAATAAGTTGGGGCTAAAGTGGTTCCATAAAAGGTAATTGAAGTTCACGCAATCTCACTAATTTGATCCAGGTTTATCAAGTCTAGATAATTGCGTGTGCACGTGTTTCTGAAGCAGCCCTAGAGGTCGATCGTGTATCAAATCGATCCACCATCAAACAGCGTATATATTTTGTGCTGTTTTATGCGTTTGTGACATGTTTTTTTTCCCCTCAGTGCAAAACTTACATTTTACAGTTATATTCTCCATCTGTAAATGTTAGAAAGTCATGCAAATGTATCCATTTTGCTGCTAATCTTCATATTGAACGAGCGCTGCTGCGCGCATGCGCGCCAAATAGGAGCGCAATAATTCTGACTAAAATATACATTTTGCTTGGAAAATTAATATGCGATATTTTATAACACCAGAAATATCTTCTAATTATAATAATTTATCTTTAGGATGTTGGATAAGTTGCAGTGACCTTCTAGCGAACAGAAGTACTTCAGTGAACAGAAGTAGCCTAATTCAGGGAAGAATTTTTTTAAGAAACTATAAATATATAAAGATACAAAATATAGTTTTGGGTATAGGACCTATGCTACTTAATAAAGATGATGTATACTTATTTAGAATGCTGAGAATTACAGCTTTTAATGCAATATTTTTTTGGAGAAAGCAAGAATCCCCAGCTTTAAATGAGTGGTTAGATTTAGTTTCTAAAGTACACTATGGAGAGGATAACATGAAATTAAGAGCAAATGTATACATTTTGAAAAGATATGTGCAACTCTAAAATCAAAGAATATTCCATAAAATAAAGGAATATATATATTAGCCTACATTAACTACATTTTTATATAACCCTCCCTCCCTTTTATTTCTAGTTATTTGTTATTTTATTTATTGACTTATTTATTTAATATTGAATATTTGATATTCAAATAATATTACTTGAATAACTATTAGGAATTATGTGTCATTATAAGAGTTTGATATAAATATGTGAATGTTAAATTTTTATTAATATTTATTTATTGTTTTTTGTCTTTTCCCCCTTAAATCATATGTAAAATAGTCTAACTATGTACTTTTTGGTTATTGTTCTAATCATGTGTTTTTTAGGCTATGTGTTGGTGGGTATTATCACAAAAGGAAAAAAGTAGGAGGAAAAATAAGGAATATTTATTGGGGGAAAATATGATGTCTTTAAAGGAACTCAGTTTGTATAATTGTGTTAAATGTGTTTGAATTGATAGACATAATAAAGTACATTTTATATATATATATATATATATATATATATATATATATATATATATATATATATATATATATATATATATATATATGCTAAAATATTTGTTATTTGGACATTAGATGTGCCTTATTTAGAATTTTAAACCTGTGTGTATTTTTATGATAGCAATAACTGTAAAGGGACTATTGTAATGGGGTAAATCAAATGTAGGCTAATATACTGTCAATTACTAAGCTCAGATTCATCTTACCAGTTGAAATTTATACTGTGCTTTTGTAATTATTTATTTTTAATTTTGTGATTTTAACTTCTGCTTTACAAAGCTTTTTTTTAGATTGTGTTCTAATGTTCTTCTAATAATCATAAACATGTACTACAGCTGCCAAACAAAACCAGAGAGAAATGTACTCATAAATCTTTAAAACAATCTAATTAAATCTTGGGCACAAAACATGCCAGTAAAAAAATAAAACCTGTAGTATATATATTGTATTTAGGCCTATCTATCTATATGTCTATCTATATATCTATAGTATATATATATATATATATATATATATATATATATATATATATATATATATATATATATATATATGTACAGGTCCTTCTCAATAAATTAGCATATTGTGATAAAGTTCATTATTTTCCATAATGTAATGATAAAAATTAAACTTTCATATATTTTAGATTCATTGCACACCAACTGAAATATTTCAGGTCTTTTATTGTTTTAATACTGATGATTTTGGCATACAGCTCATGAAAACCCAAAATTCCTATCTCAATAAATTAGCATATTTCATCCGACCAATAAAAGAAAAGTGTTTTTAATAAAAAAAAAAAGTCAACCTTCAAATAATTATGTTCAGTTATGCACTCAATACTTGGTCGGGAATCCTTTTGCAGAAATGACTGTTTCAATGCGGCGTGGCATGGAGGCAATCAGCCTGTGGCACTGCGGAGGTGTTATGGAGGCCCAGGATGCTTCGATAGCGGCCTTAAGCTCATCCAGAGTTTTGGGTCTTGCGTCTCTCAACTTTCTCTTCACAATATCCCACAGATTCTCTATGGGGTTCAGGTCAGGAGAGTTGGCAGGCCAATTGAGCACAGTAATACCATGGTCAGTAAACCATTTACCAGTGGTTTTGGCACTGTGAGCAGGTGCCAGGTCGTGCTGAAAAATGAAATCTTCATCTCCATAAAGCTTTTCAGCAGATGGAAGCATGAAGTGCTCCAAAATCTCCTGATAGCTAGCTGCATTGACCCTGCCCTTGATAAAACACAGTGGACCAACACCAGCAGCTGACATGGCACCCCAGACCATCACTGACTGTGGGTACTTGACACTGGACTTAAGGCATTTTGGCATTTCCTTCTCCCCAGTCTTCCTCCAGACTCTGGCACCTTGATTTCCGAATGACATGCAAAATTTGTCCAAAAGTCCAGTGCTGCTTCTCTGTAGCCCAGGTCAGGCGCTTCTGCCGCTGTTTCTGGTTCAGAAGTAGCTTGACCTGGGGAATGCGGCACCTGTAGCCCATGTCCTGCACACGCCTGTGCACGGTGGCTCTGGGTGTTTCTACTCCAGACTCAGTCCACTGCTTCCGCAGGTCCCCCAAGGTCTGGAATCGGTCCTTCTCCACAATCTTCCTCAGGGTCCGGTCACCTCTTCTCGTTGTGCAGCGTTTTTTGCCACACTTTTTCCTTCCCACAGACTTCCCACTGAGGTGCCTTGATACAGCACTCTGGGAACAGCCTATTCGTTCAGAAATTTCTTTCTGTGTCTTACCCTCTTGCTTGAGGGTGTCAATGATGGCCTTCTGGTCAGCAGTCTTACCCATGATTGCGGTTTTGAGTAATGAACCAGGCTGGGAGTTTTTAAAAGCCTCAGGAATCTTTTGCAGGTGTTTAGAGTTAATTAGTTGATTCAGATGATTAGGTTAATAGCTCGTTTAGAGAACCTTTTCATGATATGCTAATTTATTGAGACAGGAATTTTGGGTTTTCATGAGCTGTATGCCAAAATCATCAGTATTAAAACAAAAAAAGACCTGAAATATTTCAGTTGGTGTGCAATGAATCTAAAATATATGAAAGTTTAATTTTTATCATTACATTATGGAAAATAATGAACTTTATCACAATATGCTAATTTATTGAGAAGGATCTGTATATATATATATATATATATATATATATATATATATATATATATATATAGGTCTATATTGTCTAATTTATCATTGTAGCCTTATTTAAGTTGATTTTCTGTATACTGTGTATTTATTTTTGGACTAATAGTGGTTAATAAAGTCCAATAATGGTCTGAGAGAGTGTCAGGGGTGATATCATTGTGTTCTTGTCGGTCAGTGTTAGAGGATCTGTGTAACAGCTGAGGCTTAGCCTGACAGTTAGCCTGCCCTGGACCAGGCTCGTTTCCCAGCATAAGTTGCCAGGGTAACTGAGTTTGACCTATTTTAAGTTTGCTTTATGAAACAGAATCCACCGACAATAAGTCTGACTAACCAAAATAAGCCTGGCTTGTATTCTAATCTTGTTTTATGGAACAACCCTCAGGGAAACTGTCAGGCAATCCAGGGTACCTGAAGCGCTACCTGGTGATGAAATCCAACGTGGCCGGAAGAGCTCAGTTATCCCAAATCACTCGTGAATAACAAGTGCGTCACATTCGCGAGTATGTACTGCACACACTCACGATGAACTAATGTTGGAGATCAACACTTAAACTTCTGTACGAAATCACATAGACTCACTACTATTAGTAAAAACAAATGAACACTCAAATTGTACCTGCCATTTACCATATATAATGGTAAATGGACTGCATTTATATAGCGCTTTCAACAGACCCATGCCTCACATTCACCCATTCATACACAGACGGCGGTGTTCTAGCTATCTTTCTTTCTTTCTTTTTTATTTCTGTCTGTCTAACTTTCTTTCTTTCTTTCTTTCTTTCTTTCTTTCTTTCTTTCTTTCCAACTAATCTTTCTGTATTCCTTTCTTTCTTACTGATATTTCTCTCTAATCTTTCTTTCTTTCTTTCTAACTACTCTTTCTTTCTTTCGTTCTTTCTAACTATCTTTCTTTCTTTTTTATTTCTGTCTGTCTAACATTTCTTTCTTTCTGTTTCTTTCATTCTACCTAATCTTTTTCTTTCTTTCTTTCTTTCTTTCTTTCTTTCTTTCTTTCTTTCTTTCTTTCTTTCTTTCTTTCTTTCTTTCTTTCTTTCCAACTAATCTTTCTGTCTTCCTTTCTTTCTTACTAATATTTCTCTCTAATCTTTCTTTCTTTCTTTCTTTCTTTCTTTCTTTTTTATTTCTGTCTGTCTAACATTTCTTTCTTTCTAACTAATGTTTCTTTCTTTCTTTCTATCTTTCTTACTAATATTTCTCTCTAATCTTTCTTTCTTTCTAACTAATCTATCTTTCTTTCTTTCTAACTAATCTTTCTTTCTTTCTAACTAATATTTCTTTCTTTCGTTCTAAGTAATCTATTTTTCTTTCTTTCTCTCTTTCTTTCTAACTAATCTTTCTGTCTGTCTGTCTTTCTTTCTAACTAATCTATCTTTCTTTCTAACTAATATTTCTTTCTTTCATTCTACCTAATCTTTCTTTTTTCTTTCTTTCTTTTTCTATATATTCTTTCTTTCATTCTACCTAATATTTCTCTCTCTCTCTCTCTCTCTCTCTCTCTCTCTCTCTCTCTCTCTCTCTCTCTCTCTCTCTCTCTCTCTTTCTTTCTTTCTGTCTAACTAATCTTTCTTTCTTTCTATATATTCTTTCTTTCTTACTAATCTTTCATTCTATATATTCTTTCTTTCTAACTAATTATCTGTCTCTTTCTTTCTTTCATTCTAAGTAATCTTTCTTTTTCTTTCTTTCTAATATTTCTTTCTTTCTATATATTCTTTCTTTCTTTCTAATATTTCTTTCTTTCTTTTTTCTTTCTAACATTTCTTTCTTTCTGTTTCTTTCTTTTTTCTTTCTTTCTAATATTTCTTTCTTTCATTCTACCTAATCTTTCTTTTTTTCTTTCTTCCTTTCAAACTAATCTATCTTTCTAACAAATCTTTCTTTTTTTATTTCTGTCTAACATTTCTGTATTTCTTTCTAACTAATATTTCTTTCTTTCTTTCTTTTTTCTTTCTTTCTGTCTGTCTAACATTTCTTTCTTTCTAACTGTTTCTTTCTTTTTCTTTCTAACTAATCTATCTTTCTTTCATTCTAACTAATCTTTCTATCTTTTTTCTTTCTGTCTGACATTTCTTTCTAACTAATATTTCTTTCTTTCTTTCTAACTAATCTTTCTGTCTTCTTTTCTTTCTTTGAACACCTCTGAGTTCATCAGCACTGGACACTGTTGTGTGTTTGAAAGGGAAAACACATTCTGTGTGATCACCCCTTTATGCTCAACACTTGGAAGTCAACAAATAAAAATGTTGTAGTGGACCGAACTAAAGCACTGCTCATGCAGTGGATAAAGTGATATAAATGCAGTGCCCATTCAGAGAGTGTGTGATTGTGGATGCAGCTATGGTGTATAGTTTCACAGTAATGTAGAGTTCAACGTGTGGAAGGCGTCCGCTGTGGAGCTGGAGACTCGACAGCTCAAGAAACACCACAAGTAAAGCCTAAATCAGCTACAGTCTATTTCTCATGATCAGAGCAGATCCACATCACTTCCACTTGTTTGGGTGTTGTTTTTGATTGATCGTGTTTCCAGGACATTCTGTGTTTTGACTTATGAGACATATAACCTAGGAGGCGGTCAAGGAACAAGCTGATCAGCTTAATTTCCAAGAAACGTTAAAGAATACACAGAATAAGCTCTGAAAGTAGTTTAATTCTTTGACTATATTCTCTGATAGACACTGACAGATTTACACAGCTTCATTCCATGAACCTCACAGCACTTCAAAATCTCTTATAGATACGAGATTTACAATTGGAGGAAAAAATGATAATGTATCATTTATGATAAAATACAATAAATACAACCAACAATTTCCAACCGATAATCTTCAGGAAATAACCCAAATCAAAAACCCCATTACAGTCCAGTAGAGAAATAAGGCGGCATGAACACAGCGATGGTGTGTTGTTGTGTGTGTACGTGAAGCTTCATCTGATCCCAGACCAGCTGTGCAGATACGACGTCCAGCCCGACCCTCGCGAGACCGACGACTGCTCCTCGCCTACACACACACACACACACACACACACACACACACACACACACACACACACAGAACACACTTATGATCAGACTGATTCTTCATCTGAGCCCAATCACCTGTGGACTCCAGTCTTCATTCAGATACAGAGCATGTTTACATACAAGCCAAGTACAGCATGTTCTCTAGACTTTATTAATAAATCAAGTTATTCCCCGCCAGTGACGCCAACACCTCATCAGTGCTGCGTCTGACTCCATTTGTTACGCGAGATGTGAGAGTGCTGAAGCCGTTTATGACTGAACCCTGATGAAGGCATTTCCATGAGCTCGTTATTAGGTGCAAGTGTGTTGAGGAGAAGCATGTAAACGCTCTCAGAGAGCTGATGTTACACTGAAGCCTCCTCCATGAGTCTGAGCTGCTTTACTCCTGGTCTGTGTGTGTGTGTGTGTGTGTGTGTGTGTGTGTGTGAGTGTGTGTGAGTGTGAGTGTGAGTGAGAGAGAGAGAGAGAGAGAGAGAGAGAGAGAGAGAGAGAGAGAGAGAGAGAGAAATAAATAAAGGCAGAAAACAGCCATAGCATAGAAAAACTGAACCGGAGATTGAAAGACAGAGAGAGAGGATTGACTTCATTATCTGCTGCTCGTCCCCTGTGATTTGGGCCCATCCTGCTTTAGAACCACAGGATGATTTGTGCAGACAAAAGAAACGGAGCGATTGGCCTCGTCTGCAGAGGTAGAGAAGAAAGGGTGAGATAAATGAAGAATCTGTGTAATTTCACCGCTGGAATTAAAATGACACAACAATGACACTAATTGCACAGCAGTTTCTTCCAGTTCCTTTGTGTTTATATGCTTTGGAACGTGTGTGTGTGTGTGTGTGTGTGTGTGTGTGTGTGTGTGTGTGTGTGTGTGGTTAGATTGTTCTCTGCGCTAACAGCATTTGTTGTGGAACCCTGATGAAGGCATTTCCATGAGCTCGTTATTAGGTGTAAGTGTGTTGAGGAGAAGCATGTAAACGCTCTCAGAGAGCTGATGTTACACTGAAGCCTCCTCCATGAGTCTGAGCTGCTTTACTCCTGGTCTGTGTGTGTGTGTGTGTGTGTGTGTGTGAGCTCACCGTGAGCGATGGCCTCCAGCTTGCTCTTCTCGTCCGGGCTCAGCTGCAGCATGGTGTGTATGACGGGGAGCAGCGCCTGCCTCTCGCTGCCGGAGCGCAGGAAGATGAACTGCAGGAGGACGTTCTTCAGGTACTCCAGGTTGGCCACAGACTTCTCCCGCTCATGATTGCGTTCCAGCCGCCAACAGTTTCACGTTGGCATGCAGGCTCGTGTGATTGTGGGTACATCTCAATCCCCCTCCTCTTCTGTGCAGGTAGGAGTGAAACAGGGGTGTGTACTGGCTCCGGTGATCTTCAATCTGGCAGCAGTCACCCTCCTCTCCTGCAATTTCCACAGCCTCGACTATGGTGTTTGCCTACAGTTTCATCTGGACGGGAACCTCTTTAACCTCCGCCGCCTGCAAGCCATCACCAAGACAACCACCACCACAATTCATGAACTGCAATACGCTGATGACAGTGCCCTCCTAGCCCATAGCCCTACCGCACTGCAGCACACACTGGATGTTGTATGCGCAGTCTATCATGCTTGTGGCCTACAAGTCAACATCCAAAAGACAGAGATCATTGCACAGACCACGGTCCCCACCCCCCCTGAATTCTACATCCATGGCACACCAGTAAAGGTTGTTCAGCACTTCTGTTACCTTGGAAGTATCCTAACACCCACCTGCCTCATAGACAACGAGATCCAGGCACGCATAAACCTCGCCTCCTCTGCCTTTGGTAGACTTCGATCTTGAGTCTTTCTTAATAAAGATCTCCGTACCTTCACCAAAGCGAACGTCTACCAGGCATTCTGCGTTTCCACCCTGTTGTTTGGTGCAGAGGCTTGGACTCCCCACCGCAGGCATATTCAGTGTCTCGAGGGCTTTCACATTAGATACCTCCAGCGCATACTAGGTGTCACATGGAAAGTGAAATCCCCCACACGGACATCTTACAGCGCACCAACTCCAGCAGCATGGAGGCAACCCTTGCTAGGCGGCAACAAATGGGTTGGACATGTTATCCGCATGCCCTCCCACCGCCTACCCCGGCAAGTCCTCTATGGGCAGATATACACAGCCAACAGGAGACCTGGGGGTCAGCAGCGTCGCTACAAGGACCACCTAAAGGGGACCCTGAAAAGCTGCGGCATCAACCCTGGAGTCCTGGAAACAACAGCTGCCGACCGCCAGGCATGGAGCTCTGCATGTGGTCTGGGGCCCAACTGATCGAATCACAGCGTGCCCAACACAGAACTGTGCTACGTCAGCGCAGACACCAACGCGTCCAGCCACAACCACACCCATCCCAAGACTCAGCACTCACATGAGCCGACTGCGGCAGGACATGTGGCTCCTGGATCGGGCTTCACAGCCGCCTTCACTGGCACCGCCAACAGCAGCGGCTGCTGATCTCGTGCAGAAGGTGTGTGTGTCTCACAGTGATCTGCTCAGTCAGCACAGCATTGGTAGCCTCGATCTCGTGCAGAAGGTGTGTGTGTGTGTGTGTGTGTGTGTGTGTGTGTGTCTCACAGTGATCTGCTCAGTCAGCACAGCATTGGTAGCCTCGGTCTCGTGCAGAAGGCCGTTCAGGTGCTCCACACTGCGGGCGGCGCTGCTCAGCTTCACCGTCAGCTCCTCTTTACTGGGCTCCATCTGCCAGTCAGCAGGCTCTACACACACACACACACATAAACGCACAAATAATGAATAGTATTTAAGTGATAATCAAACAAAAATTTTACACCTGGACGAGCCCATCACACATCAGCTGAACACTCAGATGAGGTCCAGCACACGTATGTGTGTGTGTGTACCGTGTTTGAGGTCAGAGGTCAGCAGCTGCTCCAGAGAGGTCAGATGGGTCGCGGTGGAGGACAGTGACTCAGTCTCTGTGGTCTCCATGCCCTCGCCCTCCTCTCGATCGCCCTGCAGATCCAGCGCTGGAGCGTCCGCTGGCTTCCGGTCCGCCTGAGCCTTCCTGCCCTGAGGATGATGCACTGAGAGAGAGAGAGAGAGAGAGAGAGAGAGAGAGAGAGAGAGACGCTGAAGAGCAGCTGAGTGTGTGTGTGTGTGTGTGTGTGTGTGTACCTGCAGTAACGGTCTCCTTCTGCAGCTGGTAGAGCTGAGTCTCCAGCCGGTTGATCTGCTGCTGTAGCGTCTCCACTGTACGGCAGTGCTCGTCCTGCAGGAGCCGCGTCTGCTCGCGGAAGCTAATGCGCAGAGCCTCCGTCTGAGCGCTCAGCTGAGCCGCGCACTGGCCGTGCTCCGACCGCAGGGACACGCTCTCCGACTGCAGCGACAGCAGCCTGATGATGAACACAGAGAACAGACTCATGACACCACCAGAACTGCTCGTCTGCCTTTAAATGCTCTTTATGGCAGGATGGATTCTGATTGGCTGACAATGTTTTTATCATCCATCAGCTCGAATGTAATTCCTCTGTGTCGTTAGCATTATACAGTGGGGAGACCAAGTATTTGATACACTGACGATTTTGCAGGTTTTCCCACTTACAAAGCATGTAGAAGTCTGTAATTTTTATCATAGGTACTCTTCAACTGTGAGTGACGGAATCTAAAACAAAAATCCAGAAAATCACATTGTATGATTTTTAAGTAATTAAATATCATTTTATTGCATGACACAAGTATTTGACACATTAGAAAAGCAGAACTTAATATTTGGTACATAAACCTTTGTTTGCAATGACAGAGATCATACGTTTCCTGTAGTTCTTGACCAGGTTTGCACACACTGCAGGGATTTTGGCCCACTCCTCCATACAGACCTTCTCCAGATCCTTCAGGTTTCAGGGCTGTCGCTGGGCAATACGGACTTTCAGCTCCTCCAAAGATGTTCTATTGGGTTCAGGTCTGGAGACTGGCTAGGCCACTCCAGGACCTTGAGATGCTTCTTACGGAGCCACTCCTTAGTTGCCCTGGCTGTGTGTTTCGGGTCGTTGTCATGCTGGAAGACCCAGCCACGACCCATCTTCAATGCTCTTACTGAGGGAAGGAGGTTGTTGGCCAAGATCTGGCGATACATGGCCCCATCCATCCTCCCCTCAATACGGTGCAGTCGTCCTGTCCCCTTTGCAGAAAAGCATCCCCAAAGAATGATGTTTCCACCTCCATGCTTCACGGTTAGGATCAAATCAAATCAAATCAAATCAAAGTTTATTTATAAAGCACAGTAAAAACAACAATAGTTGACCACTGTGCTGTACAATGTCATACTAAAAAAGGTATAAAATAAGTGATATACACATATGCATATATACACATACACATGTACACATGCACAAATATACAAACATGCGTATATACACACAGTACACACCTATACACAAAAACATGCATAACACATACATACATAGGCCTACATAGGCTACATACATAAATATAATAAAGACCGCAATGCAAAAAAAAGAGAGAATGAGTAAATCAGAACACTGATAAATGGTCTAAAAAGTCTAGGAACAGTTATATGCCTGAGAAAAAAGGTATGTTTTTAGCTTAGATTTAAATTCAGCTTCTGATGAAACTGATCTGAGGGAGACCGGGAGACTGTTCCACAACTTTGGCCCAACAACAGAAAAAGCCCGGTCACCTCGCAGCTTTAATCTAGATCTAGGGACCATCAGTAATTTTTGTTCAGAGGATCTCAGAGATCTAACAGAGGTTTTTGGGTTCACAAGGTCGCAAAGATAAGTAGGGGCTGAACCATTCAAAGCTTTAAAAACAAAAAGTAAAATTTTAAAATCAATTCTGTAGTGGACCGGCAACCAGTGCAAGGAGCGCAGTACAGGGGTAATATGTTCGAACTTGCGAGTACCAGTCAAAAGTCTGGCAGCTGCGTTCTGAACCATCTGAAGTCGATTTATATTAGATTGACTAATTCCAACATAGAGAGAATTACAATAATCCAGCCGAGATGACACAAATGCATGGATCACTCTCTCAAACTCAGAAAAGGTTAAAAAACTCTTGGTTTTAGATAACAATCGTAGTTGGAAAAAACGTACTCGGTTACTAACGTAACCTCGGTTCTCTCTAGAAGAGGGAACGAGTACTGCGTTTATCAAAACGCTACGGGAAAAGTCTCTTTTCACGAAACACTGAAGCAAAAATTATCCTTTAATTTTTCATATATGTAAAACGCGTTGCGGCAGCAGCAGACAGCTGAAGCAAGACGGCTTGTCTGCTCATTGGCTGCTCTGCGGCAACTGCATAAGCCTATCGAGCGCAGGCTGATGCAACATCAGACCAATGAGGGCGCTTCGCGCCCTCCTCGCCACTTCCCGCCGAGACGGGCGTGGCTTACCTCTATAAAAGGAGCTCGAGAAGGCTGATTCACTTGATTTTGATCGCCGAAGCGAACCAGAGTGAACCAAACGCACGGCAAGGGAACGCAGTACTCGTTCCCTCTTCTAGAGAGAACCGAGGTTACGTTAGTAACCGAGTACGTTCTCTTACGAGAGTTCTCTCGTACTGCGTTTATCAAAACGCTACGGGAACCCCTTGCAAAACGCCGTGCGTGCTGGGATAAAAACACTGATCACCGGAAGCTATTTCAGGCATACAGTGCATAATCACCAGATAGACTCACACAGAGTCAGGGAATAAGGGGGGGAAGCCTTAATTCCCTATACTGTAGCGTCCGCAGGCTTAACATGACCTCACAGGGAGAGTCTAAAGACAGGAGGGGATTCCTCCGCCTTATATAGACATGTCCACAGACGCGAATATGACATCACATAGCCAGGGTAGGGAGCCTGCACTAATGTGGGAAAACGTGGGTCTTACACAGTTCAGCCCAGTATAGTCGGTATAGTATTACACCGACAAAAGCTTAGCCTGTAAGGCGGGAACCTCTAGGTTATAAAACCTGATAAATGTAGACGGAGAGGCCCAGCCTGCCGCCGTACATATATCCTGTAAGGAAATCCCGCTGGACCAAGCCCACGAGGAGGCAACGCCTCTCGTAGAGTGCGCTCTGACTCCCAACGGGCATTGAATGCCCTTGGCAGTATAAGCCAGCGCTATGGCGTCAACTATCCATCTGGATAGACTTTGTTTCGAAACAGCCGTTCCTTTGGAACGTCCGCTGAACGAGACAAAGAGCTGCTCTGTCTGTCTAAAGGCAGCAGAGCGGGACATATAAGTTCTTAAAGCCCTAACAGGGCAAAGAAAACTCGAGTCCCCTTCCTCACTCGACGCCGGCAGGGCAGCCAGGGAAATGACCTGAGCCCGAAAAGGCGTGTTGAGGGATTTCGGCACATAGCCATGCTTAGGTTTGAGTATGACTTTAGAGTCATTAGGACCAAACTCCAAGCACGTCGGGCTCACGGAGAGCGCGTGCAGATCGCCTATGCGCTTCACTGAAGCGAGAGCCATCAAAAACACTGTTTTGAAAGACAAATGTTTGAGGCTGATTGACTGGATAGGCTCGAAAGGGGCACCTTTCATGGCCGCCAGGACCGTAGAAAGGTCCCACATAGGGACTGACGGAGGTCTGGGTGGATTCAGTCTCCTAGCTCCCCTGAGGAAGCGGATGACTAAATCATTCCTTCCTAGTGACTGACCCAGCGTTGAACCGGAGAACGCTGAAATAGCTGCCACATACACTTTGAGCGTGGAAGGGGATCTGCCCTTATCCAACAGCTCTTGTAGGAAGGAGAGAACCTCCGTTACCTCACATTCGAGGGGTGAAAGGCTCCGAGCTGTACACCAGCCGGAGAAAACCGACCACTTTGAAGCGTAGAGTCGCCTGGTCGACGGCGCTCTAGCCTCCGTGATGGTATTCATGACTCCCTCTGCGAGACCAACGGGTATCCGTTGAGCGCCCACACATGAAGGGACCATAGTTCTGGGTGTGGGTGCCAGATCGAGCCCCTGGCCTGCGAGAGGAGATCTCTCCTCAACGGCACTGGCCATGGAGCGATGTCTGCTAACTGCATCAGAACTGGGAACCATGCCTGGTTCTTCCAGAACGGTGCTACAAGCAGCACTGGGCATTTCGTTTTCCTGACCCGTTCCAACACCTGAGGCAGGAGGGAGACGGGGGGAAAAGCATATAGCGGGCAGCGCGGCCACCTTTGGGACAGCGCGCTGTCGGTCTTTGAAAAGAATGCGGGGCAGTGAGCGTTTTCGCGGGATGCGAATAGGTCCACCTCCGCTTTGCCGAATCTCTCCCACAACAGCCGGACTGTTTGTGGGTGTAGAGACCATTCGCCCGTAGGAATGTTGTTCCTGGACAGCGCGTCAGCGCGTTGTGCACTGCCAGCATTTCTAGGCAGTTTATGTGTTGGAGCTTTTCCCGTTCCGACCATAGGCCGAAGGACGGTCTGCCCTCGAGCAGCGCTCCCCATCCCGAGGTGGATGCGTCCGTAGACACCATCCTCACCCTCGAGGAAGTCCCCAGGCTTACACCTGATTGGTACCAGTCGTTCGCCATCCAAGGTACCAGGGCTGTGACACAGTCCTGATCGACCTTGAGGCGTAAATGACCGGACACCCATGCTCTGCGCGGAACCCGCGCTTTCAACCAGAACTGCAGCGGGCGCATGCAGAGCAAGCCCAGCCGGAGAACTGACGATGCTGAGGCCATGAGACCCAGCATCCTTTGAAATTTTCTGAGCGGGGTGAAAGCGCCGCGGCGGAAAGACATCGCCGCGCGCTGAATGTTCAGCACGCGCTGTGGCGACAGCCGCGCTGTCATAGACTGTGAGTCCAGAACTATACCCAGAAACGGAATCGTTTGGCTGGGGTTCAGTGAACTCTTCGCCCAATTGACCGTGATACCAAGATTCTCGAGGTGATCGAGTAAAATGGCTCTG
Source organism: Vimba vimba (assembly GCA_022828995.1). Lineage (NCBI taxonomy): Eukaryota > Metazoa > Chordata > Actinopteri > Cypriniformes > Leuciscidae > Vimba > Vimba vimba. The sequence continues at coordinate 44,319,582 of CM040823.1, read as the reverse complement.
TGCTCTATGAGCTGAGATCGTGATTGGGCTAGGATCAACCAGTCGTCCAAATAGTTCAGCACTCGCATGCCTCTGAGTCTGAGAGGAGCGAGCGCTGCGTCCATGCATTTCGTAAAAGTACGAGGTGCCAGGGACAAGCCGAAAGGCAGGACTGTATACTGGTATGTCTGACCCTCGAAGGCGAATCTCAAGAATCGCCTGTGATGTGATGCTATCTGTATTTGAAAATACGCGTCCTTCAGATCTATCGACATGAACCAGTCTTCTCGGCGAACATGCGCGAGAATTTTGCTGGTTGTGAGCATTTTGAAACGGCGTTTCACTAATACTCTGTTCAGTCGTCTTAGATCCAGAATGGGTCTGATACCGCCGTCCTTTTTGGGGACTAGAAAGTATCTGCTGTATATCCCCTGTTCGCTTTGAACTTGGGGAACAAGCTCTATCGCCCCTTTGCTTATCAGTTTTGATATTTCGGCGCGAAGTAGGTGTGCTACATTCAGCGGTACCGAAGTTTCGACGCGCGCTGTGAAGCGCGGAGGGCGTCGATAAAACTGTAGCGAGAAGCCTCTCTTTATAATGCCTAAGACCCAGTCCGAAACCCCTGGAAGCGCTGCCCATGCATCTGCATGGTTGGCTAAGGGCCGGATACAGAGCGCGCTCTGTTCGCCGTGCGACAGAGGTGCTACGGGGCTCACAAACATAGGCGTTATGCCTGCGGTATTTGAGGCGGGGGGCGCGCTTAATACAGCGGGCGGAGCGCTCGCCCTCGACCTTACAACAGTGTTTGGCTGAGTGAGGGAGGGCTGCGCGAGCCCCGTGGGACTCATGTGTGCGAGTAGATGTGGGCTGGGAGCGGGCACATTTACTGCTTGGGGCGCGCTGCTTGTGTAAGCAGCGCGCGCGCTCACAGGTCTCGTTTTTACAGAGAGCCTGTGATCTGATAGACATAGTGTTCGTGGGCACTGAGTAGTGGGCACTTTTACTATGTGGGGGGCGCAATCGACCTGAGTCGATTTTATTTGCGCGAGCCCTGAGTGCAGGGCTGTGCTTATGTGTATGGATGGGCACAGAGGAGTGGGCATCGACACTACATTTATAGCACCATCGGCCATGGCCGGGACTCCAGAAATCACACTCTTTTCGAGACATATCTGGGTAGCCGTAAAAACGGCTTTTGAGTGCAGGCAAGCGGGCACTTGTACAGGCTTGCGCTTTGCAGAGAACGCTGGGACAGCCGCGAAGCTTGGGGCTGAGACAGCGAGGCGCTTGGGTGGGAGGCCGGCCGCAACGGGACTCACACACCTGCGCTTTCCTAGGCGGGCTAGGACTTCTTCGGGGCCTCTGGTTTCACCACAATCCTCGGTCGCGGGGCGCCGGGCGCTCGATCGAGAGCGGGGTCTCGAGCTGCGCTGTTGAGGCTGCTGCGAAGAGGAGGCCGAAGGCGGGGGCTGAGGCTGTGAGGTTCGCGGGGTCCGTTTGTCTTGACCCGCCGCGGAACCAGAGCGCTTCGGAAGGAAGTGCTTGAAGGCTTGAGACGCTTTCTGGGCTTCGGTAAATCTCTCCACGAACTCGGAGAGAGAAGAACCAAAGAGGCCAGCGGAAGACAGCGGGGCGTCGAGAAACGCGATGCGCTCGGAATCGGCCATCTCCGTGAGCGTCAGCCATAAGTGCCTCTCAGCGACAGTGGCGGAAGCCATACAGCGTCCCATGGCTTGTGCGGCAGCTTTGGTGGCTCGGAGCGTGAGGTCCGAAGCACTCCTCAAATCCGCAATACAGACAGCATCAGGTCCAACCTCGTCCCATTTACGGAGGAGATCACCCTGGAAAATCTGTAATGTAGCCATGGTGTGTAGCGCTGACGCGGCTTGCCCAGCGGCGGAGAATATTCGCGCGAGCAGCGTCGACGTCATGCGGCAGGCTTTTGAAGGCAACACCGGTTTAGTCCGCCGTCCAGCAGAGGGCGGGCACAGATGGGTCGCTATAGCCTGTTCCACCGGCGGCAGAGAGAGGTAGCCTCGTTCATTCGCCTTGTCCAGTGAGGAGAATGCAGGCGACACAGATGAGCGCGTACGCGCAGAGTAGGGCGCGTTCCAGGCCTTCGCAACTTCTTCATGTAACTCAGGAAGAAAAGGAGCGGGCTTAGATTCCGGAGAATTGCGCTCACCTGGGAGGAAGCTACCATCGAGCCGGGTGCGAGAGGGGGGCTCCGGTGCAGACCACTCGAGGCCGAGGCTCGCCGCGGCCAACGCGAGCACTCGCATGAGCTCCGTCTCAATGTTGGCTCTCACTGAGGGCTTTCGGGCAGGAGGCGCGAGGTCCTCAGAGCTCGCCCAATCCTCGCTGCCTGAAGCGAGGAGAGAACAGGAATCCTTTTCCCCCGACGCGGCCTCCGAAACAACTTCCTCTGATGAAGCGGCGGCAGGCTGCGGGCGCTGAGCATCAGGAAGTGATTCGGGGGAGGTCGGTGAAGCTGGCGGGCGAACCGGCGAGCTTGGTCGGGGTGGAGAGGGTTCCGGGACCCGCTGCGAGCGGCGCTTCTTACGGCGCGGCATCGCGGCGGAGAATGCAGGCTTCGAGAAGGATGCCAGGCGGGTCCTCAGAGCCACCATAGGCAAAAGCTCGCAGTGAGGGCAGCCGCCGTCAGCGAGCGCGAGCGCTGCATGGTCCTCACCGAGGCAGGAAACACAGATGACGTGGTCGTCTTCCCCGGCGAGTGGGGCTCTGCACGAGCCGCAGGATTTAGGCATCTTTAGAAAGACGCCGCTCTTTTAGGGGGTGAGTGCTACGAGAACACTCACACACACACACACAAAACAGAGCACAATAAAGGATATGGGCGTCGGAAAGCGCAGCAGGTACGGCTGTAGAAGGCGGCGTAGGCCAGCGGCTTCGAGGGCTCGTCCCGCTGAAGTGCTTGCTTCGAACGACGCTGCTTCCGTGATCCAGCGATGCGTGTGCTTGTTGTTGATGCGTGTTCTGGGCTGATTTCTCGCTGAAGAGATTAAAATCAAGTGAGTCAGCCTTCTCGAGCTCCTTTTATAGAGGTAAGCCACGCCCGTCTCGGCGGGAAGTGGCGAGGAGGGCGCAAAGCGCCCTCATTGGTCTGATGTTGCATCAGCCTGCGCTCGATAGGCTTATGCAGTTGCCGCAGAGCAGCCAATGAGCAGACAAGCCGTCTTGCTTCAGCTGTCTGCTGCTGCCGCAACGCGTTTTACATATATGAAAAATTAAAGGATAATTTTTGCTTCAGTGTTTCGTGAAAAGAGACTTTTCCCGTAGCGTTTTGATAAACGCAGTACGAGAGAACTCTCGTAAGAGAACAAGATCTAACTACAGAGTTTATCTGTTTGTCAAATTTGAGTGAGGATTCAAAAATGACACCCAAATTTTTTGTAGAGGGTCTTTCATAGCAAACTAAGTCTCCCAAATCATAATTAAAGGTGCCTGAAGGCTCAAAAACCATAACCTCTGTTTTGCTCTCATTAAGGTGCAAAAAATTTGAAGAAAGCCAAGACTTAATATCAGCCAGACATGCAGCTAAGGATCTCAAAGCTGTTTTGTCGTTGTGCTTCAGGGGCAAATAAATTTGGGTGTCATCAGCATAAAAATGAAATGACAGCTTGTGCTTGGTAAAAATAGACCCCAAAGGAAGCATATATAATGAGAACAAAACAGGAGCCAAAATGGAGCCCTGAGGAACTCCAAACATCAGGGCGCAGCTGGATGAAGAAAAACCATCAAGACAAACAGAAAAAGTCCTATCTTCGAGATATGATTTGAACCAGTCCAGAGCGCGACCTTCAATACCCACATATTTTTCTAGGCGCGATATAAGAATTTTGTGGTCGACGGTATCGAAAGCAGCGCTTAAATCTAAAAGTAGAAGTATCATTGAGTCCCCTGAGTCTACAGTTAATAAAATATCATTTAAAACTTTTAAAAGTGCAGACTCCGTACTATGATGCTTCCTGAAACCAGATTGAAATTTTTCAAATATATTGTTTGATTCTAAGAAGTCAAGTCAAGTCAAGTCATTTTATTTGTATAGCACATTTAACCGAACAACAGTTGACCCAAAGTGCTTTACAAGTTAGAGCAAGAAGGCAGAAACAATATGCCTTGACAATACATAAAAATGAGTACAAGACTCCTTTAATACACTTAAATAATAGAATAAAACATAAACATATATTATAAGGCTATAGAATATAACATATCAAAAACAAAGAAAAATAAAACAAAAATACATAACAAAAATTTTATAGAGAATTAAATGCAAGAGAGTAAAAGTATGTTTTCAGATTTGTCTTAAAACTGACAATTGTATTACAGGACTTAATATGAAGTGGGAGGGAGTTCCAGAGTTTAGGAGCTATTACAGAAAAAGCTCTGTCCCCTCTGGTTTTAAGACGTGTCTTGGGGATAGCAAGTAGCTGTTGGGTTGTAGACCTAAGTGGTCTGGCGGCAGAGTAAGTAGACAAGAGCTCAGAAATATACAAAGGGGCTTGACCTTGTAGAGCTTTAAAAACGAAAAGTAAGATTTTAAAATCAATTCTGAATTTCACTGGTAACCAGTGGAGCTCAGCTAAAACTGGGGTTATGTGCTCAAACTTTTTGGTGCCTGTGAGGAGTCTTGCAGCAGCATTCTGGACTAACTGAAGTCTATTTAAATTATGTTTGGTTAGACCTGTGTACAGAGAATTACAGTAGTCTAAGCGTGAGGAAACAAAAGCATGAATTACTGTTTCAAGATCTTTCTTGGATAAAAAGTGCTTCAGCTTAGCTACTGTTCTAAGCTGATAAAAACTACCTTTAACAACAGAGCTAACTTGTTTATTAAAATTAAGAGAACTATCAAAAATGACACCTAGATTTCTGACCAGATTCTGCAAGTTAGATGACCAAGGGCCAAGGGCATTACTCCAGTGTTTTGTAGTGTTGGGGGATCCAAATAAAATCATCTCTGTTTTCTTGGTATTTAACTGGAGGAAATTTTCTGCCATCCATGATTTAATGTCTTCCAAGCAGCTAAAAATAGTTTCGATATCTGAAGTACAACCAGGGGAAATGGGTAAATACAGTAATGTATCATCAGCATAGCAATGGTATCTTAAGTTGTGCTTTTCAAGGATGGAGCCAAGGGGCAGCATGTATAGGGAGAATAACAGGGGACCAAGAACTGATCCTTGAGGGACACCATATTTAATATCCACTGGAGGGGATGATTTAGCACCCAGTTTAACAGAGAATGTTCTATCTGTCAGGTATGATTTAAACCAGCGTAAGACAGGGCCCTGTAGTCCGACACTATTTTCCAGGCGATCAATAAGAATACCATGATCAATAGTGTCGAAGGCAGCGCTAAGGTCAAGGAGGATAAGTAATGCACTTGATCCAGAGTCAATGGTAAGAAGAATGTCATTATAAACTTTAAGTAGTGCGGATTCTGTGCTGTGTAGAGAAGCTCTGTAATTGTACTAAAACAACCTTTTCTAAGGCTTTAGAAATGAAAGCCAAATTTGAGATCGGTCTATAACTTGATAAGACGGCCGGGTCGAGATTAGGTTTTTTAAGCAGTGGTTTAACAATTGCATGTTTAAAATATCTTGGAACGGTTGCTGTAAGAAGTGACTTATTTATTATAGCTAAAATACTTGGTCCGACAACATCAAAGACCTCAAGAAAAAACCGAGTGGGAACAATATCAAGTGGGCATGTAGTGGGTTTCAAATGCTTAATTATGTCTTGAAAGGAGCTTAAAGAGATTGTCTGGAATTCATTACAAATTGAAGTGCAAAGATGCGGGACAGATAGGTCATAATTTGAAGATACTATACGCTGTCTTATGTCAACTATTTTATCTGTGAAAAACCTGAGAAAATCTTCACATACTGCAGCTGAGGCATTCAAAGAAACAGCACTATTTGGATTTAAAACAGAATTTAAAATGGTAAAAAGAGTTTTAGGTTTATGACAATTTTTTGGCAATGATATCTGAAAAATACTGAGATTTTTCACCATGATACCAATCCATTAGTTTTTCATATTGGTCTACATACAGAATTTTATATGAATACATATGCAGTGTTTGCTCTGTTTAATATATAATATGTTCGCTCTTTTAAACTGCTGTTTAGCATATGCTGTTATATATATATATATATATATATGGTATATAAGTTATTGTAAGTTTAATTTTTAATCATGCACCGCAATGAAAACACCATTAAACCAATTGATTAAATATAACAGATACAACTAAATAAATAGCACGTGTATATTTTATTCATATTCTTTCTTGTAAAACAGTTGTGTTGAGCATGATTGGTTATTCAGACTGTCATCCAGGAATCTGGCCAATGACAACTATGCGCGCCTTTTATTATTATTATTAAACTTTATTTTAACAGGGAACCAGACTGAGACCGAGATCTCTTTTTCAGCTGAGCCCTGTGAAACATATAAACATATACAATGTCACACAATAAAATATACATACACAATGAAGACATCCAAATCAACAAAAACAATCACAAACACACGAAACATCATATAAATCCTCCAATACATTTTTAAAATGGGCCAGGGACACAAGATTGTTTATCTGAAGTTTGATCTGCAATTTGTTCCATATATAGGGGGCAGAATAACTAAAAGCAGACCTACCCAGCTCTGTTGAGATTGATGGGATCTTTAATGTAATCCACCTTTGGGATCTTGTTAAAATATTTGTATGTCTAATAAAAAGCAAAGAAGTTATGTAAGGAGGTAATTTTAAAAGAAGAGCTTTGTAAATAAAAAGGAGAGCATGTTTCTCACGTCTCACAGCAAGAGAAGTCCATCCCACATGTTGGTATAAAATACAGTGATGAGTTTTATAGTTATCACCAGTGATAAATCTAATTGCACAATGATAAATAGCATCCAAGGGTTTTAATGTGGCAGTTGAAGCGTGCATATAAATAATGTCACCATAATCTAGGACAGACATAAAAGTGGCCTGAATAATTTGTCTTCTGTGAGGAGATGACAAACAAGCCCTATTTCTATAAAGGAACACCATTTAGATTTTTAGCTTTTTACTAAGTTCAGTAATATGCTTTTTA